>JBBGZY010002081.1:0-340000 GCA_037952925.1 Lithobates clamitans | reverse complement strand
GTTGGATTGCTGTAAGTATAGCAATAACTATACTTCCAAGCATCAATAAAAGTGTAACTCAGGGAGCCAGTAAACCAGCTGGTGGCATACACCTCATTACACTTAAAATGTCATTTCTGTAGACTCAAATTATTAAAAACTAGCAATATGTCCTATAATTCAACCTGTTCATACTCACTCAGACACTAGAGTATTTTTTTTCTGTATGCTGCAAAAAAAAAAAAAAAACTGTGAGATCCTGGATTTTCCTGTCCCCTCCTGTCTGTGTCCTTGCTGCAGCCTGAGATTGTATAGCGCAGCCATTGCTACAGCTAGTGTGCATGTTCCTTCTTTTTCATGTAAAGAAATACCCTAGCTGTATTTCACTATTGGGTGGGGCTAATCTGGAGCTGGTCATATGTACTGTGATGTCACCAGGTCCTCCCCCAGGTTGTACAAAGTGGATTGGAACTGTCAGTCAAGGATTTTACCACTTAAAGGCATTGGTGGGTGGATTGGACTCTTGACTAGGGATGAGCCGAACACCCCCCGTTTTGGTTCGCACCAGAACCTGCAAACGGACCAAAAGTTTGTGCAATCTTTAGAACCCCATTAAAGTCTATGGGACTAAGATATTGTCCTAAATAGGGTTTGGGGACCCGGGTCCTGCCCCAGGGGACATGTATCAATGCAAAAAAAAGTTTTAAAAACGTGCATTTTTTCGGGAGCAGTGATTTTAATGATGCTTAAAGTGAAAAAATAAAATTGAAATATTCCTTTAAATATTGTACCTGGGGTGTGTCTATAGTATGCCTGTAAAGTGGCGCGTGTTTCCCGTGCTTAGAACTGTCCCTGCACAAAATGACATTTTTAAAGGAATAAAAGTCCTTTAAAACTGCTTGCGGCTTTAATGTAATGTCGGGTCCCCGCAATATGGATGAAAATCAGTGAGACAAACGGCATGGGTGCCCCCCCCCAGTCCATTACCAGGCCCTTTGGGTCTTGTATGGATATTAAGGGGAACCCCGCACCCAAATTAAAAAAAGGAAAAGCGTGGGGCCCCCAGGCCCTATATACTCTGAACAGCAGTATACAACAAACAAGACAGGGACTGTAGGTTTGTTGTTAAGTAGAATCTGTGTGTAATTTTGAACTGGTACATTTTTAAAGTGTATCTCCAACAAAAAAAAATCTATTTTTAAGCTTTTTGGAAAACATAGGGAACGGTTATCACCCCTGTAACATTTGTTTTGCTGTCTGTGCACCTCTCAGAAAATTTCACCTCACTTTCTGGTTGGGGTTTTTAGTGAAACAAGGATTGGTGATAAAGCATCAGTGAAGAGGAGACACGTTTTTTCCCATATTAACTCTTACAGGAGAGAATTTTCCTTCCTAGGGATAGATTTCATCTCACTTCCTGTTGTTTCCTTCCATTTGCAAGTAGGAGTCGTTTGTAAGTTGGATGTTTGAAGTAGGGGCTTGCCCTATATACTCTGCAGAAATTGGGGCCTTATGTGTTTGTGTTGCTACAACACTGTAAGCCCTCACAGTTATGCCCCATACACACGGTCGGATTTTCCGATGGAAAATGTCCGATCGGAGCGTGTTGTCGGAAATTCCGACCATGTGTGGGCTCCATCGGACATTTTCCATCAGATTTTTCCGACACACAAAGTTGGAGAGCAGGAGATAAAATTTTCCGACAACAAAATCCGATCGCGTCAATTCCGACCGTGTGTGGCCTGTTCCGACGCACAAAGTGCCACGCATGCTCAGAAGAAATTCCAAGATGGAACAGCTCGTTCTGGTAAACTTAGCGTTCGCAATGGATACAGCACTTTCGTCACGCTGCAATGCTAAAAATGGTTTAATACAGCGCACTCTCTTCTTCTTTATAATGTGACAAGAATTAAGTAGTTTTGCTGCTCATATTCACACACACTTCTCACAAAGTTTTATTTTTGTTTTTTTATTGGTATTCCCTGAATATATTGTTATTAGTTGTCACATCTGACATAATTTTTTTTTTTATTTAATTTTTTGGGGGATTTTAAGCCTTTTTTTTTATTTAATGTTTGTATTTTTTCAAAGGCTGATCTTTGTTCAATGTTATTTTTATTTTTACTCCAGAATATTTTTGTCTGTGTTTTGTGTGTCAAGTTACCCCAACACCATTGATATCTTGTATTATTTAATCTCAAGGAGATTGTTTGTTGTTGGTGTCCCTTGTTCATTTCACATTGTATATTTGAAATGTACCTGAATCCTCACAAAAAAACTGTCATTTTTGAAGTAAAACACATAGAAGAGTATAATTCAAAACAAAAATCCTTTATTAAGGGATCAGAACCAAACAAAGAGGAAGGCAACACTGGATCAACATGAGAAATTAGCGAAGCCTGGGACCCCCAGGGCAGACATCAATTCTTGAACATCAAAATTGGTGGCCTGAGGAGTCCATATGTAAGGGAGGGCAGTCTGGTCCAGAATTCGCAGAGATCCGGATAGCAGCAGATGACATCTGTGTCCCCAGGCTGTGGTACCACAAGAGGCTGCATTTTTTGGCCGACCAGGCTGGATCCAGGGTCCTCACTTTCTGGTCTTCCTTCCACGCTTCCTTCCCGGCTGTGGCTGTGCTGTTGGAGATGTGGCAGGAGGAGGAGTAGGACCTGGAGGAGGACTGGGAGGACCTGGAGGAGAAGGAGGAGGAGGAGGAGGACCTGCAGGAGGAGGAGGAGAACCATCGCAAAGGTGTGTCTGAGCTGTAATTTGGCCCCTCATACCTTTGTTAAGAGCCTCCAATATGAGGGACTCACACATGGCTTGTTGGCCCTCCTCCATCCTCTGCATTTTATATGCAATGACGGCAGCAATGTCCTCCTCCACGGTCTGTCCTGCTCCCAGGACCTCTGTAGCCCTCCAAAAGAGTCCTCTGGCAGCCTCCTCTAGGGCACTCCTCCTCCTGCCACTTTCTCTTTCCGGGGGGGTGGAGGGACCTGCAGATCAGCCAGCCGGCTCGGCCCGGCCACCTCCTGGCTGAGACTTCCCTGTGTATGAAAAAGGGACATGGTTTTATTTTTTGCTTCATCAATCACAATCCTAAATTAGTACTCCCAACTAACATCTAGTTAACATCATTGATTGGACAAGCAGAAATATTTAGAGGAATGCTATACCTGGCTCAATCTGGGCTCCTCCACATGTGGCCTGGAAGGCCCAGGTTGGGCGTCAGAAGCCTCAGCCGGGGGGGAAGGAAGCGTGGAAGGAAGACTGGAGAGGGATGGCCTGGGTTCAGTCTGGCCTGCCAGAAAATGCAGCCTGTCATAGTACAACATCCTGGGGACATAGATGTCAACTGCTGCTCCGGATCTCTGTGAATCCAGGACCTTCTTGCGCTCCCTTAGATATGTACTCCTCAGGCCACCAATTAAGATCTTTAAATAGGTGATGTCTGCCGTGGGGATCACCTGCTTCACAATATCACACAATTGCACCAGTGCTGCCTTCCTCTTTGCTTGGTTCTTGAAATGGGGGTATTTAATCTCCCACAGACAGGGCAGCTCCCTTAACATATCTACGAATACTGACATGAAGTCATTGTCTTTCAGTAGCATATCCATGTTCACTGCAAGACACAACACAAGACAAAGCCTAATGTCAGACAAAACTCTCCTAATCTTGTTACAATATAGGCCTCAATGTAGAAGCAGTATAGGCACAAGTTTGTCTCTTACCTTCATTCTTACGATCGGCACGTCCAATGCTCCTTCCTCCGCTCACAGATCGTACGTAATATGCACGCGTGTTACGCTTTATACACACTGCGCATGTGTGTAACTCCGCCCGCCCCTGACGTTCTTTCTAGTCTGTGAAAGTGGAAACTCCTGCGCTGTCGGGGGGGGGGGGGGGGGGCTATGCTAAAAGGACACTGCTGCAACACCTAAGTACTGATCCAAGGCAGGACAAATGGGACAAAAGTGGGGGAAGATGGTAGTTGCGCTGTGATAAAGGGGGGGGTGGGGATCTGCAAAGATGACTAAAGTGGCAAAGTGAACTAAAAAAGCAGAAACGGGCCAATGCATGAATAGATCCTACATGCTAAAAGAACATGGTGGGGATGCAGTGCAGTGCAATGTAGCTGATCAACATGACATGTTGCGGGCAGACAAAGCCTAATATATAAAGGTAATCGTGAAACAGTGACTGCTTGAATATAGCAAAACAAAAATGCATATAATAACACAAATAGGGTGAATAATGACACAATGCAAAAAAAAAAAATATATATATATAATGCAAGAAAAATATATGTGGGCTAGTGCCCCATTAGCAAAAACGTGCCAGATCCTGGTGAACTACAAGTGACAAATCCCTAGGACAAACATGAATATTAGTTCTATCATCCAGTCCAAAAAGCAAAAACACGTGATGAGAAACACAAAACAAGTCCAATCGTGAAGGGAGGGGGATCTTCAGTGAGGACACCTCCGTGTTTGCAAGCCGCTTACCTTACAGCTGTAAGGTGTACAGCCTGTGTTGCAAATGACCCGCAGGTGTAGACGTTCCGTGTATATAGGCAGTGACAATGATGAACATGCCAAGCGAAATAAAAAATAAAAAGTATACAGCATGTAAAATAACTCTGCAACGACCACAGTGGAGGGGGGGCAAGACACACACAGGGGGAGGTTGCACTCACTTTCATGAAGTGAGTGTGGGCATCAATCCACGATCGTCGAGCTCGTATGCCTCCAGGAGTGTCACCAATCTGGAATCTGTCCCCGTGCCTGGAAACTGGAATATGTCCCCGTGCCTCTCTCCTCAGTGTTCGTCAGGTAGAGTAGTGATGTACAGTGTGAGGGGGAAAGAGACGCACATAGCGTGATCCCATATAAAAGGTATATTTATTTAATAAAACAAGTCCAATCAACTTACATTTAAAACAATGCTGCAGTGTGTAGTAACTATGAGCGCCGAGCTCGTCTCCTGTTGTTTGTCTGTGGCAGCGTCCCGTGCTCAAATCCTAATGCATATCGTCACGTCACGTGACTTCTTCAGAGGATAACCTCACTGAAGATCCCCCCTCCCTTCACGATTGGACTTGTTTTGTGTTTCTCATCACGTGTTTTTGCTTTTTGGACTGGATGATAGAACTAATATTCATGTTTGTCCTAGGGATTTGTCACTTGTAGTTCACCAGGATCTGGCACGTTTTTGCTAATGGGGCACTAGCCCACATATATTTTTCTTGCATTATATATATATTTTTTTTTTTTTGCATTGTGTCATTATTCACCCTATTTGTGTTATTATATGCATTTTTGTTTTGCTATATTCAAGCAGTCACTGTTTCACGATTACCTTTATATATTAGGCTTTGTCTGCCCACAACATGTCATGTTGATCAGCTACATTGCACTGCACTGCACTGCATCCCCACCATGTTCTTTTAGCATGTAGGATCTATTCATGCATTGGCCCGTTTCTGCTTTTTTAGTTCACTTTGCCTCTTTAGTCATCTTTGCAGCTCTCCCCCCCCCCTTTATCACAGCGCAACTACCATCTTCCCCCACTTTTGTTCTTTCTAGTCTATTCCCCACCCCTTTTCGTTCGGCGCAGTGGGGGAAGAGCACATGGCGTAGTCACAGCAGGTGCGTGATAATTGCAGGAACGAGGAGGAGGAAAGCCCGGATCCGGACACGTCCCGATCCAGAAGGAGACATTTTAAGGCCACAAATATGTCCTTTGGGGAGATGTTGGAGATGGTCGACATCATGAAGAAGTCCGACTATGATGGAAAGTATGGGCCTTACCCCAACCTCAATATCAGAAAGGCCAAGATCATGGCGAAAGTGATCAAAAGTCTGCACAAGAATTTCGGGGTACGACGATCGAAAGATCAGCTCAGGAAGCAGTGGTCGGACCTGAAATTAAGAGAGCCAGAGCAGTACCAAAAGATCCGGAGAGTGCTGCAAAAAAGTAATTAGTTGTGCTGTGTTCCTATTCTTTCTGTCTTTATTCCGTTCGTGCTGCTCCATATGCTTTTCTTAATTGTAACGTTTAAAAGGGCAACTTTAATGTGCATGGGCCCATTATTCGTTCGTATCAAACATTTTTCTTTCGGCCTCTAAAATACCATTGTTTAGGCCATATGCATTTTCCCACATTTTTTTTTGGGCCTACTTGGATGCCAAATATTTGTTTGTGTAGATGGGTTTGTTACTCGAATGAAATGCAAACTAGATTCTGTGTAAGGAGAGGACACTGAGCAGCTGTTTTCACATCTGGACACTGGAGCACTAGTGTGGGACCCCAGAACACCATTTTTATTAGGGGGGCCACACAGGTGCTCCAGTGTATACTATAGGGGGGTCTCCATCTGTGAAGCTTGTACTAAACAGGTAAAGTATTGCAGCTTGACAAAGGGCAATAAAAAAAAGACATCTTGGAACTCGGCTAAAATTGACAATTGTACCCCACTTCCAAGCAATGTTTCCTATTTATAGTTCTGCCATCAAATATCTGTGTGCTAAATATACCATTTTTGTTTTACATAGGGGAGAAAAGACTCGGAGGACACCCCTCATCCGAGGAGACCACAGACCCCCCACCTATGGAAGAAGGGGAAATAACACCAACCCAAGCTGAGCAGGAGGAAGAAGAAGATGTGGTGGAGATTGGCACCACAACAGGTGAGTGTTTGCGACCACAGACTCAGGTAAAAGATGGATGCCGGCAGATTTTTGATACCTGTTTTTGTTTTGTTTCTCTCTTTTTAGGTGATCGTGATCCAGATCCTTTCCCATCAGAAAGTGCCCAGATCCTGATCGGGGAGATCATGGGGTGTAATGTAGAACTGCAAAACATACAGCAAAAAATCAATGATGTGATTAAAAAAAATAATAACATCATTGATGTTTTGGGGCGAATTTAAAACCCCACAAAATCACTTTTTGGATTATGGTCCAATCTTTTAAAACTTTTTGCAATGTTTTGAAAAGCCAAATTTGGAGGATGCACACAGTGTGCCAACATCTGCTATCTGCCATCACGGGAGATCAATGGACGCGTTTTGGGGATGCAACCCCTTCCTCAATTATAAAGTAGCGGTGAGGAAGGGCTTGCTTCCCCAAAACACGTCCCTTGATCCCCCCTGATGGCAGCTAGCACATGTTGACATTCGTAAATTGGTTTGCATCTTCCAAATTTGGCTTTTCCAGGGATGATTTCCCCCCATCTGAACGCTATATCAAACCCAGTTCCTAAATACTGATGTCTGATATAGCCTTCAGGTTTTACCTAATGTGAACTTTGTAAGTTCAAGTTTTTTGTCTTTCTTGTTGGTTTTACACAGGCCTGTTTTATCTTAAATGGACAATTCGATTTTTGATAATGCTACTCCAAAAATTGTTATACAACAAACATGTTGGTTTGTTTTAAAAACCTTTGGTAAATGCACATGTGATTGTGCAGGTATAAAAAAGTTGGTTACTCAAGAATGTGTGGATTATTGTCTCAACACTACAACACTTTTGGGGTGATGTAATTGCTGTTTTCAGCAAAAATGGGGGTTATTTCCTAAGGGCAAATCCTCTTTGCACTACAAGTGCAGTTTCAGTGCAGTTGCAAGTGCACTTGTAGTGAAATGTGTTTTTGCATTTAGTAAATAACAGCCAACAGTGCTTTGTATAATAAGGTTACACAATCACGACATTTTCTGGACTCAACACATTTCTGTCAGGGTCAGCTAAAACAAACACAAGCAGTAAATGTCCACAAAGAATTTATTTTTTTTTATTATAAAAAGGCTTCACAGATTGTCTGGCATATTGATAACCCCCTACTCGCAAAGAACTCCAGGTAGTATAACCGGACATCACGGGCACTCAGGGAGGGCAAGCCAGGACGGCCACTTTCAAGTGCCGTCAGTGTGGTTTGATGTATCATTCCGGCCTCAGGCCCAACTGAGCCAGCATAGTTGGCCGAATGTTTCCTTAAAAAGTTATGGAGAACACAGCACGCAAGTATAATATGGCTCAGTTTATTCTCCGCCATATAGATGGGTGTCATAAATAGGCGGAACCGGCTGGCCAGGATTCCTAATGTGTTCTCCACCACTCTTCGGGCTCTGGCCAGCCGGTAATTAAAAACCCTCTGTTCCGGGGTGAGGGTCCTCATTGGGAATGGCCGCATCAGGTGGTCCCCCAGCTTCATCAGCAACGAACACAAATGGGAGTCCTTCCACATTGTCCTCTGGAGCTGGCAAGTCCAAGCTGCCATTCTGGAGACGCCTGTAGAACTCCGTCTGGGCGATGACTCCACCATCGGACATCCGGCCATTCTTCCCCACATCCACATACAAGAAGTCGTAATTAGCCGACACCACCGCCAACATCACTATACTATTGAACCCCTTGTAATTATAATAGTACGACCCCGAGTTGGGTGGTGGGACGATATGGACATGTTTCCCATCAATTGCCCCTCCGCAGTTAGGAAAGTCCCACCGCTCGGCAAAGTGGGAGGCCACAGTCTGCCATTCCTGTGGCGTGGAAGGAAACTGTTGAGGAAAAAACAATAAACATTACTATTTTTACTCTGAAACATGGCAAGCAGATTAGACACAAACATTATGGGGCAACCTCCAGATAGCATTTATTAAGGGGAATTTAACAACGCCAAAGTATAAGGTACACCTATCATATTCCCCCTCCCTCCCTCTCATGGGCCATTTCTAACATTATAGGGGGTGTGTGGAAATCTTGGACAGGTAACCCTCTTCACTTCATTGAGAGATGAATGCCTAAATAATGGCTATTACTTGGAACAGCCCCTCCTTGGTTACACTATTGGCAGTCCACTGGACAGGTAAGAAGTGTCATAATACAAAGATAGAAATACACATTGTACACATTTGAGGACATTTGGACATTCTGCTATTACCTATCAAGATAATAATAGGATCCCAAAACTTTAAACAGTACCATTTGAAAGTATACAGGCAGGCCCTTGCACTACATGCTTTGGGGAATTCATCCATAAATCTGACCACAAAAGAGGTGGGTATAGTGTGTATGGGTTTGGAAAAGTCAGCAGATAGATGATTGGGGATAGATAGAGAATTGGGATCAGCTGACTTAGCAGTTGGGGGAGGGAGGGTTACTAAAAATTATTTGGGGACACCACAAAAAAAAGCCTCTGGCACTCTGCCTGAATTTAAAGCAAAAATAACATTTCCAAATATTTTAGGGGGTGTTCGGGGTAAAGCACTACTATGGAGCAGAAAAAATACATTGTTAAGTGACTACATGAGGTGAATATAGGCCAGGAGACACCATGCTGGGGAGGTTATTGAAGGGCAAATATGTATGAAGGACCTAAAATAATAATTACATAAAAATCCAGCATGCATGAGAACAAAGGGGACATTCACAGCATATTCCAATCATGGTAATTAGGGAATGAGGAAAGAAATACAATATATTAGCAATTCAATACAATAAAATGTGATATTAAAGGATAAAAATCTTACCTTCATATACTCCTTCTGCAGGACCTGGATGATGGCAGAACAGGTCTCTGGGCTAATGATCCCCAGAGCCTGGGGGGAGATGCCTGTTGAGAACTTTAAGTCCTGCAGACTTCTCCCTGTCGCCAAATACCGCAGGGTAGCGACCAACCTCTGCTCCGGAGTGATGGCTTGCCTCATGCAGGTATCCTGCCTGCTGATATAGGGGGTCAGCGAAGCCAACAAACGGTGAAACACGGGGTCCGTCATCCTGAGAAAGTTCCTGAAATCATCAGGATTATTCTCACGGATCTCACGGAGCAAAGGCATATGACAGGACTGGTCACGCTGAAGCAACCAATTCTTGGTCCATGAACTCCTCCCCACCCTGTTCATGGACTGGACTTGTGTCAAGGTCAGGACCCCAACACCAAGCCCCCGCACAGCACGAACTCTACGAGGAGTACACATACGCAACATGGCTAGAAAATGGCCGGCTGATCAGAACGAAGTAACAGAACGCACTGAAGAACAGCAAGGCCTGTGAAGAGCGACCTGAAAAACAGTAATGAACGAACAAGAATACAATGACTAATTAAAGTCACGTGGAACTTGCTGCACGCACTGAGGAGCAGACACAAACCCACAAGCACAAACTGAACGGCAGAAAACTATCTGAAAGCCACGAGTCTGAAAAAGCGTGAATCTTCTCTCACCAAACTTTTACTAACACGAGATTAGCAAAAGGAGCCCAAAGGGTGCCGCGCTTGGTTCTGAACCGGCCTTTTCTAGTCTCGTCGTACGTGGTGTACGTGACCGCGTGGTTGGCGATCGGATTTTGTTGTCGGAATGTCCGAACAAAGTCCGATCGTGTGTACGCCCTATTACTCTTGGTGGGCGCAGGAACAGGCCCTGCTGTGAAATATTATATCAAGAATTGTAATTACATGCCATTGTTGAACAGTGGTAGAAAAATTGGGCCTTTGGTGGTGGTGGTGCTGGTGCCACATCACTAAGTCCTCACAGTTACTCTTGGTGGGTGCTGGAACGGGCCCTGCTGTGAAATATTATATCAAGAATTGTAATTACATGCATCTGTTGAACAGGGGCAGAAAAATTGGGCCTTTGCTGGTGGTGGTGGTGGTTGTGGTGGTGTTGCCACAACACTGGAAGCCCTCACAGTTACTCTTGGTGGGCGCAGGAATGGGCCCTGCTGTGAAATATTAGATCAAGAGTTGTAATTACATGCCATTGTTGAACAGTAGTAGAAAAATTGGGCCTTTGGTGGTGGTGGTGCTGGTGCCACAACACTGTAAGCCCTCAGAGTTACTCTTGGTGGGCGCTGAAACGGGCCCTGCTGTGAAATATTATATCAAGAATTGTAATTACATGCACCTGTTCAACAGGGGCAGAAAAATTGGGCCTTTGGTGGTGGTGGTGTTGCCACAACACTGTAAGCCCTCACAGTTACTCTTGGTGGGTGCAGGAATGGGCCCTGCTGTGAAATATATGATCAAGAATTGTAATTACATGTCCCTGTTGAAGAGGGGCAGAAAAATTGGGCCTTAGGCACTGGTGCCACAGCACTGCAACCCCTCACAGATGCTATCGTTGGAGCGCAGGAATGAGCCCTGCTGCAAAGTATTGCATCAAAAATTGTAATTATATGCCAATGTTAAACAGGGGCTGAAAATTTGGGCCTTGGGCACTGGTGCTAGTGCCACAACACTACAACCCCTCACAGATACTCTAGTTGGAGCGCAGGAATTCACAGGGGCTGAAAAATTGGGCCTTGGACACCAGACATGTGCATTCGTTTTTGTCTGAATGCATTTTCGTCCGAATTTCAGGTATTTTCATTATCGTTTTAACAAACGACAACAAAAGTGCAGAGTCTGAAAACCGAAAGATCCGTCATAAACAAATGCTTTATTTTCGTTGCGACAACAGTTCGATATAGATAGGAGATTCGACATGACGCTGACAATAGCGATTTGTGTCCATCAAACCTGTGGTCAAATGTGCCTAACCTTAGCTCTATTAGTTCAAGATTATTCTACATAGAGAGAAAAGATTTGACATAGAGAGAAAAGATTCGACATTATAGAGACAATAGCAAAAAAGGTCGAATGTGCCTAACCTAACTATTAGTCCAAGATTATTCGACATAGAGAGAAAAGATTCGACATGAAGATTTGATGAAGCAGTCACCGCGAGCAGACATTTATGGTCAAATGCTCTGCCCATAGGCTATAGAAGAATTCTAATGTTGGTTGACTAGTAATAATAATTAATAAATATAATTATTACTAGTGTCATACAACATTAGAATTCTACTATAGCTTGTAGGCAGAACATTCGACTGGAAATGTACGATCGTGGCGTCGTACAGTTTAGCTGCTCCGTCAAATCTTCTTAGAACATTCGACAGACACCATAAGCCTTCAATGACAGATTCGACCTTAATTATTTCGGATTTTCGGATGAATGCATTTTTTAACGAAACAAAATAAATAAAAACGAATTTCGGAAGTAACTAAATAAATGTATTTTTCAGACGAAAACGAAATTCCAAAACAAAATATTTCAGTGTGCACATGTCTATTGGGCACTGGTGCTGTTGCCACAACACTGCAACCCCTCACAGATACTATAGTTGGAGCGCAGGAATGAGCCCTGCTGCAAAGTATTGCATCAAAAATTGTAATTACACGTCCCTGTTCAACAGGGGCAGAAAAATTGGGCCCTGGCCACTGGTGCCGGTGCCCAGAACCAAAAATATTCTTGCAAGCTATCAGCATGAAAATTGAAGAGGAAGAGGATTAGAGGATTGTCACTCAGCATAACAGGATAGTCACTCAGCATCAGCATAGGCAGTCTTGAAGGGATCTCACATTTTTAAAAAAATCAATCGGTTACATCAGCATCAGGTGCTTGGTAGCTGGTGATCCAAGACTGATTCATTTTTATTCATTTTTAAGGTCAGCCGATCGACCAATTCGGTGGACAGGCGCACCCTGTGATTGGTTACATAGCCTCCAGCAGCACTGAATGTGCGTTCCGAAAGAACGCTGGATGCAGGACAGGCCAGTAGCTCAATTGCATACTGTGCAAGCTCTGGCCAGTGATCCATCCTCAAGACTCAGTAACCCAGAGGATTTTCGGTGGGAAAGGTGTCCAAGTCTGATCTTGCCCCTAGGTAATCCTGCACCATGTGAATCAGATGGCAATGGTTGCTGGAACCGATCAGACCTTGGGGCTGTGGACTAAAAAATTGTCTGAATGCATCGGTCAGACAGCCACCTTCTCCACCGCTCCTTCTGTGACTGACCGAAGCCTCAGCAACACATTGTCCAGGAAGACCGGGAAATTGTAACCTCCCAGGCTCTGGAAAAGCATTGCACAGACCTTTCTGCAAGGCCTCCTGAAGATGTTTCATCCTCTGCTCCCTTTGCGATGGCAAGATAAGGGCCGCAACCTTACCCTTGTAACATGGATCAAGCTGGGTTGCCAGCCAGTAATCATCCTTCCCCTTGATACCACGAATACGAGGATCCTTCCGCAGGCTTTACAGGATCAGGGAAGCCATGCAGCATAGGTTTTCTGAGGCATTCGGTCTGGAGTCCTCTGGGTCACTAAGGACGACATGATCTGCAGCCCCCTCCTCCCAGACATGTACAAGTCCATGGGTTTCTTCGGACTGTAAATGATCCCTTGAAGACTGCTGATGATGCTGAGTGCCAGGCTCCACCTCCATGCTGATACAATCCTCCTCCTCCTCCTCGTCCTCTTCCTGTGTGATCTGTGGGCATGCAGGAACACTGTCTGGATAAAGGGGGCCTTGAGAGGTAAGGAAGTCCTCCTCTTCCTCCCTCTGTTCTGCCTCAAGTGACCTGTCCATTATTCCACGCAGCATGAGCTCCAACACGTGGACAAGAGGGACAGAGTCACTGATGCATGCACTGTCACTGCTCACCATCCTCATGGCCTCCTCAAATGGTGACAGGACAGTGCATGCATCCTTGATCATAGCCCACTGGCGTGGGAAAAAAAAAAAACAAGGTCCTCTGACTCTGTCCTGGTGCCATAGTTGCATAGGTACTCATTGATTGCCCTCTGCTGTGTGTGCAGCCGCTGCAGCATGGCCAACGTTGAGTTCCACCTGGTGGGCATGTCACAGATTAGGCCATTCTTGGGCAGGTTAAATTCCTTTTGGAGGTCAGCCAGCCAAGCACTGGCATTATATGACCTGCGGAAATGCACAAATGGACTTTCCTGGCCTGCCTCAGGACATCCTGTAAGCCTGGGTACCTGCCCAAGAACTGTTGCACCACCAAGTTAAGGACATGAGCCAAACAGGGCACATGAGTCAGTTGTCCCTGTCGGAGGGCGGAGAGGAGGTTGGTGCCATTGTCACAAACCACCATACCTGGCTTAAGCTGGCATGGCGTCAACCACCTCTGAACCTGCCCCTGCAGAGCTGACAGAATCTCTGCCCCAGTGTGGCTCCTGTCCCCCAAGCACACCAGCTCAAGCACCGCATGGCATCTTTTTGCCTGCGTGCTTGTGTAGCCCCTTGAACGCCAAAATGATGTTAAGCATTAATGGATATAAAATTCTTGAGCAATGGTGCCCTTGTTCTATGTAGTGTACATAAAGTGAAATGTAAATAAATAAATTTCCAACAATTGATACGAAAAAAAGTCAATATAATAAACAATATAAAGAATCAATATAAAAAATACAGTCAATATAAAAGTGAGTGTTAATAAAGTGCTCCTCCACATAATATAATGGTTGATTTTGTGATCCGTGCCACCACTTCCATCACCGGGTGCAATGATGGTGCAGTTATGTCCTACTGCAAAGTATTTCAAGCATATTGAACGACCTGGTCCAGGGAGCAGGATCACCATTTGAGGTTAAGAAGTGCTTTATTTGAAGATTAGTTCAGTCCAGGGCATTAATATCAGTGAGGGATAGGGCTTTGCCTTGCCTGAAGAAGTGTGTAGCCAAAACATCATAATGTGGTTATATAGGGGTCAAGAAGTTAGTCGACATACCAGAGGGGAAGGTAGGATTAAAAACGTAAAGGAGTCAAGGGGCCAAGTTCCAAGGTAGTAGCATGGACCTTACAGGCCTTATTTTAGGAATCTAATGTAGGGCCTAGCAGAGGGTGCTGTCCGGCCTCTGGAGAGACGTGTCAAGGTAAAAGCCAGGGAAGAGCTCCCAGAAGGGGGGTTTGTTTAAGATGGACCCAACCCTTTCTATCATTGTAGACATTCCAGTCAATGATGTGTGTTAACAAACAGACCTGGTGCTATTGGTATAAGTCAGGAAGCCCAATGCCTTTTTTAGATTATGGGAGCATAAAATGGGAGTATTTAATTCTTGGGGGGTTTACCCTGCCCAATAAATGACAAACAGATATGTCTAAATGCACCAAAAAAGGTAAGGGAAGGTGAATTGGTATTGTCTGCATAATGTAAAGAAATCTAGGAAGTACAAACATTTTAGCGAGGACCACTCTACCTAACCACAAGACCTTTAAATTAGCACACTGCTAATTTCTTTGAGTACAGAACAGATAGCTTAGTAGGTGCTTGTATACCCAATGTTATTATAACATCGGATGCCCGCTGAAAGGGAAATTTGGGTTTACAAATTTGTTAGATTACAAACTTGTTCAGAGTAGAGTCATATATTGAGGGTGCAAGACTTATGCCCTGTACACACGGTTCGATTTTTCGACGGAAAATGTGTGATAGGACCTTGTTGTTGGAAATTCCGACTGTGTGTGGGCTCCATCACACATTTTCCATCGGAATTTCCGACACACAAAGTTTGAGAGCAGGCTATAAAATTTTCCGACAACAAAATCCGTTGTCGGAAATTCCGAACGTGTGTACACAAATCCAACGCACAAAGTGCCACGCATGCTCACAATAAATTAAGAGATGAAAGCTATTGGCTACTGACCCGTTTATAGTCCCGACATACATGTTTTACGTCACCATGTTTAGAACGATCGGATTTTCCGACAACTTTGTGTGACCGTGTGTATGCAAGACAAGTTTGAGCCAACATCCGTCGGAAAAAATCCATGGATTTTGTTGTCGGAATGTCCGATCAATGTCCGACCGTGTGTACAGGGCATAGAGTAGTATATTTTCAGGTTAGAGAGCTTAAAAGATATTAAAAAAATAATAAAGGTTCCTAACCCACACGAATGGAAGTGCTTGTGGTTAAAAAAATATCAATCTTTTGTGGTAGGGAGCTGCAAGTGAAGTATGTTAACACCTGCAATATATGTAAATCAAAATAACCACACTCCTAATAATGTATAAATAATTAAACATCACCACTGTGAACAAACAAATAAATATAAATAACTTAAAATTATAAAAAGTGAATGTGTATTATACAGTCCATAGTGAATCCAAAATAAGTCCCAAATGTGAATAATGTCCGTAGTGAGTATAAAGAAGTCTCCACTCCACCAGCATGCAGACACACTACACACTCACCAGACTCAATTAACCCCTATTACAGGGAGTTAGGATGCGCATAAGGGAACAATCCCATTACAGGTAAGGTCACCAAATAGAATCCCGGTCACTGCTGACATCCATTGATTAGTAGATGAGACTGTACTAAAACATCAATGATATCATATGGGAGTCAAGAGGGAGAGGAAAGAGGGATCTCATAGTGTAGTAGTTAAAATAGTTTATTTAAAAAACAATTATATTGCACTTAAATCCGAGAAGAACAACAATCGGAATGTGTAATGTAGGAAACGCCGTTTTGCGCTCCATCTGCGTTCCAGTCGACCGTCAGTGACATATCCCGAGAACACCAACCAACGCCGTTTCTTCAGCCCATGTTTGACGTCATCAGGGGTCATGTGCTAGGATACGTCCGCTGCTTTTATACAATTCACGAACCAGCCTGGGTCAATCGAATTCTCAGTCATCCTTAATTATTATACAAACTCATTCACATATATTATTTAAAAAAAAAATCTTCTACCATAAGATGATTTTATTTTATACTTATGTATCATTTAAGAAATTATAAAATAATAAAGTATAAAAATGTAACTTCAATACAATAACCTCTAATGGCTAAAAATCAACAGTGACCTCTAGTGGCCATTCTATATATTACCACTAAAAAATATTTTACCCCCTTAAAGAGGAAGTAAACTTCCTCTGCAGACTTTTACCTACAGGTAAGCCTATAATAAGGAAAATTTGAGGAGTGGGGGAAAGAGATGTCCCAAGAAAGCAGTCAGGAGGATCGGCCAGGGTATACCATATATAGAATTGTAATTAGCTTTATTAATGTGTGGAAAATAGGTTAAAAAATCACTAAATGTAAAACAGTGACATTGATGTGGAATTATTCCCCAACATACCCTATGTAACCTGGGGGGACAGGTAGCAGGTACAAAAGCTTCCTGGGATAAGCAGGCTTTCAGGCACAGATACCAGAACAAGTGAAGTAGTGACAAACAGTGAAATGTTTAATGGTGATATTTGCAAGTCTATAGAGGTGCTGTACAGTGTTCAGAAAAAAGCAAACAGAACAAAATAGCCAAACAAAACCCTAGCCGTGTCTTGGGTCTAACTACACACTACACACTATGCAGGCCCTAACTACCAGGCTGTGCAAGCACTGCTTGTCAGTTTCCAGATAAACTGCTTAACAGTTTTTTACCAACCTGTAGCATAATCCATGATTACAAGGATATGCTGATGACCCTGGGTAAACTTGGGGAGTGGACACACAAGGTCCATGGCAATCCTCTCAAAAGGCACTTCAATAATGGGCAAGGGCACTAAAGCACTTCGGAAGTGGGGTAGTGGGGCTCCTTGAGTTGATAGAAAGTGTCTGATCTGTCGGTATGTCCAAAAGGGGAAGGATTTAAGGAGGGACGAGTCAACTAGGTTCTCATATGATCTAGGGGTCTTGTCTACATAGAATTGATAGGCTAACATTCTGTTGTGCGGCCATGTCAGGTTTAAAAAGGATGATGAGAGCCCTGGGATAAACTCAGGGTTGCCTCTCAATGGGGTTAACGGGCCTGGTACAGAGGAGATTGACCTGATTTTAATTGTTCGTCGAAAGGAACTTAGCGACGCTGAGATGAGAGGATGCGTCAATATCTCCTGTGGCACTTGTTTTGGGGCGATCCAGGGGAGAGACTCCAGAAGTTGAGAGATCGATTTCTCCAGGGTAACCCAAAGCTTACCCGGTTCATGGACATTCCAGTCCACGATTCGGGCAAGGTGGCTCGCTAGGAAGTATTTGTGGAGGTCTTGAAGTCCAATGCCTCCGTTAAGTCTTGGCCGCGTGAGCCTAGCGAATTTGATGTGTGGAGGGGAACCTTTCCATAGAAACAGTGTGCACATCTTCCTATATGCTGCAAAAAAGGATGCTGGAAGATGAATAGGTAGGCACTGAATAATATAAAGAAATCGTGGCAAGGTTATCATTTTTAAAAGAGCGGAGCGGCCAAACCAGGAGACATTAAGGTTCCCCCATTCTTTTAAGTCAAGTTGCGTTTTCTTTAACCACTTGACCACTGGGCACTTAAACCCCCTTCCTAACCAGACCAATTTTCAGCTTTCGGTGCTCTCACACTTTGAATGACAATTACTCAGTCATACAACACTTTACCCATATGAAGTTTTTATCCTTTTTTTCACACAAATAGAGCTTTCTTTTGGTGGTATTTAATCACCGTTGGGTTTTTTATTTTTTGCGCTATAAAAGAAAAAAGACTGAAAATTTGGTAAAAAAAGGAATTTTTCTTTGTTTCTGTTATAAAATTTAGCAAATTAGTAATTTTTCTTCGTAAATTTTGTCCAAAATTTATACCGCTACATATCTTTGGTAAAAATTAGGGTTGTCCCGATACCACTTTTTTAGGACCGAGTACAAGTACCGATACTTTTTTTCAAGTACTCGCCGATACCGATTACCGATACTTTTTTTTTAATGTCACGTGACAGTGTTTTTTTTTTTTCATTTTTTTTTTTTTTTAACAGTGCTTGCTTTTTTTTGGGGGGGGGGGGAGGGGGTGAACGTTGTATGTGTGTGTTATTCTTTTTTTTTTTACAATTTTTATTTTTTACAATAATATTTCTTTTATTCTTTATTGTTTTTTTTTTTTTTTTTTAATCAGCCCTTTTGGGGGGCTTTGGTGAGATATCAGGGGTCTTAACAGACCTCTGATATCTCCCCCTTGAGACAGAGAAAGAGACAGAGGATAAAGATTCCCCAGTCCCTTTCTCTGCAGCGTCAGCTGCACTGACAATGAATGGAGAGAAGACCGCAGCTTCTCTCCATTCATAAACTGACACATCGTAATCACAGAACAATACAATGTTTCAGTTATGTGAATGGACAGAGTCAGCTGACTCTATCCATACACAAAGGAAGGAGGAGGGGGAGGACGGAGGAACTGAGGGGGAGAACGGAGGGGACAGATAAGAGCAGAACGGAGGGGACAGATAAGAGCAGAACGGAGGGGACAGCTGAGAGGGACAGATAAGGAGAGAGGAATGGATGGGGACAGCGGAGAGGCACAGAGGAAAGGAGGGGGCATGGAGGAGGATGCAGTGACAGTCAGCTGTGACCGATCACCGCTGTATGTCACTAAAGCAGCTGAAAGCCGGCGGGGGGAGAATCTTGTAACTCCCCCACGCGCCGATCACAGCTGACAGTCAAGGTATCGGGGAGGCATCGGGAGCATTTGCCCCAGTACAAGTACTTGGGCAAATGCTCGGTATCGGTGCCGATACCGATACTAGTATCGGTATCGGGACAACCCTAGTAAAAATAAGTACAACTTGGTGTATATTATTTGGTCTTTGTGAATGTTAGAGAGTCCAAAAGCTACGGTGCCAATATCTGAAACTTGATCACACCTGAATTACTGACGGCCTATCTAATTTCTTGAGACCCTAACATGCCAGAAAAGTACAAATACCCCTCAAATGACCCCTTTTTGGAAAGAAGACATTCCAAGGTATTTAGAAAGATGCATGGTGAGTTTTTTTGAAATTGTCATCTTTTCCCACAATTCTTTGCAATATCAAGATTTTTTTTTTTTTTTTTTTCACAATATTGTCATATTAGAAGGTTATTTCTCACACACAGCATATGCATACCACAAATTACACCCCAAAACACATTCTGCTATTACTCCCGAGTATGGCGATACCACATATGTGAGACTTTTACACAGCATGGCCACATACAGAGGCCCAACATGCAGGGGAGCACCTCCAGGCGTTCTGGAGCGCCCAGGCCAATTCTGACATTTCTCTCCTACATGTAAAAATCATAATTTATTTGCTAGAAAATTACATAGAACCGAAAAATATTATATATATATTTTTTAGCAAAGACCCTAGAGAATACAATGGCGGTTGTTGCAACTTTTTATCTCGCACGGTATTTGTGCAGCAATTTTTCGAACGTGTTTTTTTGGGGAAAGAAACAGTTTTGTGCTTTAAAAAAAAACAAAACAGTAAAGTTAGCCCAATGTTTTTGCATAATGTGAAAGATGAAGTTACGCCGAGTAAATAGATACCCAACATGTCACCCTTCAAAATTGCACACTCTCGTGGAATGGTGCCAAACGTCGCTACCGTATATACTCGAGTATAAGTCAAATTTTTCAGCCCTTTTTTTTGGGCTGAAAGTGTCCCTTCGACTTATACTCGAGTCCCTGCCGTCTGTCTGCATGATCAGCGTGTCATGCAGGCAGACAGCGGCCGGCGTGTAATGCTACTGTTCGCCGGCTATTGCAGCTTTCAAAAGCCGCGCCTCCTGCTCATCTGTGATAGGCTGAACAGCTGTCAGTGTACAGCATATCACGGACATTCTCTCATCCTCGTCCGTGGTATGAGAATGAGACGATGTCCGTGATAGGCAGCCAGCGGTCAGCCTATCACAGACGAGGAGGAGGCGCGGCTTTTGAACTGTGGAATGGCCGCCGAACACTATCATCACACGCCGGCCGCCGTTTGAGGATGGAGATCGCCACAGGGAGGATGGAGATCGCCACAGGGAGGCTGCACAGGACACAGGTAGGCTGCACATGCACACAGGACACATGCACACAGGACATGTACAGGACACAGGACATGTACAGGACACAGGACATGTACAGGACACACATGTACAGGACACACACACATGTACAGGACACATGCACAGGGTACAGGTAGGCTGCACAGGACACAGGGAGGCATGCACAGGACACAGGGAGGCATGCACAGGGTACAGGTAGGCTGCACAGGACACAGGGAGGCATGCAGCTGCAGATGGGCATTGTTGACCCTCTGCCATTTCTCACCCTCGACTTATACTCGGGTCAATAAATTTTTCCCAGTTTTTTGTGGTAAATTAGGGGCCTCGACTTATACTCGGGACGACTTATACTCGAGTATATACGGTACTTAAAAATCTCCATAGGTGACGCTTTAAAAATTTTTCCTGGTTACATGTTTTGAGTTACAGAGGAGGTCTAGGGCCAAAATTATTGCTCTCGCTCTATCGATCGCAGCGATACCTCACATGTGTGGTTTGAACACCGTTTTCATATGTGGGCGGGACTTAAGTATGTGTTCGCTTCTGCATGCGAGAACACGGACATGGGCGCTTTAAATTTTTTTTTTTTTTTATTGTTTATTTTACTTTATTTTAGTTTGACACTTTTTCCCCCCAAAAAATTTTTTGATCACTTTTATTTCTATTACAAGGAATGTAAACATCCTTGTAATAGGAATATGGCATGACAGGTCCTCTTTACAGTGAGATATGGGGTCAATAAGACCCCACATCTCACCTCTAGGCTGGGAAGCCTGAAATAATAATAAAAAAAAAACGATCCTGGCTTCGATCGTAGCGGTGAGTCGGTAGAAGCACCGGAGGGTGGCGGGAAGGGGGGGGCATCCCCTCTCGCCTCCCATAAGAATGATCAAGCAGTGGAACAGCAGCTATGATCATTCCTATGGTGTAGGAAATCGCTGGCTGAAAAAGCTGATATCTGAATGATGCCTGTAGCTGCACCCATCATTTAGATATACCCGCTCAAAGTCAAGGACGTCATATGACTGTGGGCGGGAACTGGTTAAAAATTGCGGAGTATTGCGGGCTATTGCAGAGTATTGCCGGGTATATTGCAGAGTATTGTGGGGTATATTGCAGAGTAGTGCTGGGTATATTGCAGAGTAGTGCCGGGTATATTGCAGAGTAGTGCCGGGTATATTGCAGAGTAGTGCCGGGTATATTGCAGAGTATTGCGGGGTATATTGCAGGGTATTGCGAGGTATATTGCAGAGTAGTGCCGGGTATATTGCAGAGTAGTGCCGGGTATATTGCAGAGTATTGCGGGGTATATTGCAGAGTAGTGCCGGGTATATTGCAGAGTAGTGCCGGGTATATTGCAGAGTAGTGCCCGGGTATATTGCAGAGTAGTGCCCGGGTATATTGCAGAGTAGTGCCCGGGTATATTGCAGAGTAGTGCCGGGTATATTGCAGAGTAGTGCCGGGTATATTGCAGAGTAGTGCCCGGGTATATTGCAGAGTAGTGCCCGGGTATATTGCAGAGTAGTGCCAGGGTATATTGCAGAGTAGTGCCGGGTATAATGCAGAGTAGTGCCGGGTATAATGCAGAGTAGTGCCGGGTATTATGCAGAGTATTGCAGGGTGTTATGCAGAGTATTGCAGGGTGTTATGCAGAGTATTGCAGGGTGTTATGCAGAGTATTGCAGGGTGTTATGCAGAGTATTACAGGGTGTTATGCAGAGTATTGCAGGGTATTATGCAGAGTATTGCAGGGTATTATGCAGAGTATTGCAGGGTATTATGCAGAGTATTGCAGGGTGTTTTGCAGAGTATTGCAGGGTGTTATGTAGAGTATTACACGGTGTTATGCAGAGTATTGCAGGGTTGGCTGAGCATTGAGGGATGGATGAATGTGACTGCAAATGTCACTGAGCACCGCTGTGGGCACTACACATGCAGCCCATAGCGGTGCTGCCATCCGATCCCTCCACCTCTCCCCTCGCACTGTACCGATCGGTACAGAGAGGGGAGGGAGGAACCGGCGTCATGAGATGACGCCGGTCTGTTGACATGTGATCGCTCCGTCATTTGACGGAGCGATCACATGGTAAACGGCCGCGATCAGCGGCCGTTTACCGTGATCCGTGATGCGCGGGGTCCTCTGGACCCGGCGGTCACGGAAGTTCTCGGGTGCATGCCCCAGGGGGCGTGCGAGAGCAGTATTCTGGGAGGACGTCCATGGACGTCCACCTAGAACTAGCCGACCGCGCTGCAGCCGTCTTTCAGCTATGGCCCGGTCGGCAAGTGGTTAAGACCTTAAGGACATTAACCCTGTATATGTCCTCTAATTTAGTGGTGATTTGGATACCTAGGTAGGTTATTTCCTGTTGGTTCCACTGGAAGGGAAATGAAGATTGGCAACGTTTAAGTTCCTGTGTTGTAAGGGTGATATTCAAGGCCTGGGATTTCGCATAATTAATCTTTAGATGCGATAAGGTTCCGAAATGCTCTATATCTTTGAGTAAATTAGGTATAGAGGTGGTTGGGGAGGTCAGGGAGAGTAGAATGTCAACTGCAAAGGCAGATACCTTATACTCCTTTCCTTGAATTGTCAGACCTGTGATGTCGGGATTGTCTCTTAGTCTGCTAAGGAGAGGTTCCAAGGAGAGTACAAAAATTAATGGTGAAAGGGGGCAGCCTTGCCGCGTACCGTTTCTTATAGGGAAGGCGTCCGACAGGTGGCCATTTACTCTCACAGCTGCACTCGGGTTAGAGTACAGCGCCGATATGTGGGACAACATGCGTGGGTGAAGACCGATCCTCTTCAGGACCTCCTCCATGTAATCCCAGGCCACTCTGTCGAACGCCTTCTCAGCATCCAAAGACAGAAAGAACCCTCGGGTTTTTGTGGTCGTGAGCCAGTGGTGGATATTTAATGCTCTAATGGTATTGTCCCTGGCCTCTCATCCGGGGACAAAACCAACCTGATCTAACAAGATAAGGCTTGGCAAGAAAATGAACATTCTGTTGGCTAAGATTTTGGCGTAAATCTTGATGTCCACATTGAGTAGTGAAATAGGTCTGTAGTTTTGTACTCGTGTAGTGTCCTTTCCCTCCTTAGGGATTACTGTTACGTGTGCCTCCAACATATGCCCCATGTTCATCGTGGGGTCCGCTAAAGAATTAAAGGTGGTTAACATTTTTGGAGCTAGGGACTGGACAAAGCATTTATAATATTGCAGGGTGAACCCGTCTGGACCTGGACTTTTACCCGGTTTCATCTGTCGTATGGCGGTCTGCAGTTCTTCAGTTGAGAGGGGCTGCTCTAATTCTTCTGCTTGTGTTTGTGAGATTGGTTGTGGGCCATATTGGGTCAAGAAACTCTTTATAGCTTCCGTTCTGCATAATGCTTGTTCAGAGTTTGAATTGGGGGTCTTAAGATTATATAGACTTTTGTAGTATTGTTCAAACGCATGGGCTATGTCTTCATTTTTAGATAGTGAAGTGTTCTGTTGGGTCTGTATGTGGTGAATTGTGTTAGACGGTCTAGAGGCACGTACTGCCCTGGCCAGTAATCTACCGCACTTGTTGCCTTGTTCATAAAAGACTCGTTGGTGGAGAACATGGCACCTGGTGCGTTTACCTAGTTCTTCTAACAACGTTGAGCATGAATGCATCAGTTCCTGCAATGTCTGTTGTGAGTGGGATTGTTTATGTGTGGTCTCCAGTCACCTAATGTTGGCGATCAGGTTATCTATGGTGACCTGATGCAACCTTTTTATTTTCGCAGCCTGGGCCATCAGCTCCCCCCCTGATCACACATTTGTGAGCTTCCCACAAAGTGGTAGGAGATATACCTGGGGTGGAGTTCTCCCTGAAATATGTGTCAATACTTGCTGTCAGACGTGAGGTAAACTGTGCGTCTTTTAGTAGGGAGGAGTTAAGTCACCATGTTTTTGTTTTGGGGGTCAAGTCCGGGAAGGTCAGGGTAACTGAGATAGGGTGGTGGTCAGAAAGGAACATAGGGTCGATCGTGGCCTGTGTGAGGTAGGTTAAGTCAGGTTGGGAAAGGAAAAGGTAGTCCAGTCTTGAGTATTTTTGAAAAGGGATGGAATGGAAGGTGTAGTCCTTCATGGAGGGGAACATTGTGCGCCATGTGTCGTGCAGCGCTAGACCTTGAAGTTGTAATTTAATTTGTCTTAGGGCTCGGTAGGATAGCGTTGAAGTTCCTGAGGAGGTATCAAGGTTTGGGTTGAGGGGTACATTGAAGTCACCTCCTAATAGTACAATACCCTCTTTGAAGGAGATCAAAAGGTCGCATACTTTCCTAAAAAAAGATACCTGGTGTTCATTTGGAGCATATATGTTTGCCAATGTTATCGACTTAGAAGCATAGGTACCTTTAATAAATGCAAATCTACCCTCAGGATCCAGTAGAGAGTCTGAGAGCTTAAATAGGGCCTATTTGGAAACAAGTATGGAAACTCCTTTTGTCTTAGCTATGGGATTGGTGGAATGGAAGGCAGTTTGGTATATGTGATTGGAAATTTTTGGGATGGAGTTAGAGCGAAAATGAGTCTCTTGTAGGAAGATGAATTGGGCCTTTTGCTTGGTAAGAGAGGACAGGACCTGTGCGCGCTTTTCAGGTACATTAAGACCTTTTGCGTTGAGAGAAACACATTTCAACACTAGAGGAGCACGGTGAGGCATTTTCTTTTACTTTTTTTTTTTTTTCAATTTGTAAATAAATGGGTTTCGAAATAAAGATCAAGACCCGGGTGTTTGTTTATCTTCTCTAAAGATTGTCAGTTCACGTCGGGGTAGTTCAACCAGTAGCTGCGAAGTGTGTTGGGGTAGAGCTTGTGGGGAGTCAAAGAGATAGGAAAAAAAAGAGGGGGGGGAGTCCCGCCAGGGGTAAGAAAAGTTAGAGGGATAGGGAATCAGTGGGGGCAGATAGGGTATAGGGTGGAAAGAAATACCAGAGGTGGAAACGGAAGTACCAATCCACCTATAAAATAGAAAACTGGTTGGTCAGCAGACTAACTCTTAGTGCTGCTGTTGGGGGTTGGTGAGCGTGTCTGGGGTCCTACTCCTTGGCCATAGAAAGGAGTGTGAGTAGAAGGTAGTGTAAGAGGGAACAGTGCAAAAATGAAAATAAGAATGGGACGATTGCATCCTGTCAACAATAAACTCAACATAAATATCTTGAGAGCCCGCCAGTAGGGAACAGATATAGATCTTATATCTGGAAACTGAAAACTGAGAGAGATTCAGAACATATGTTATACATAAACATAGATATCATGACTCATAGATCCATTTACTCGCCTCCCCATCTAGGTTTTATGGGGGCTTCACATCGTTATGCATGTGCATTCTAACTCTCCCCCCCCCGGTTCGAAGGTGTATAGGGTCATGTAACCGTAACTCCCCATCTTAGAACTAGACAGTAAGAATAGGGTATGGGATATGGGACCACCCCATTTCCTGGGGTTTTCGGGGGTTACCTTCTTATTTATATTATACAGGTTTCTGTATTGATGATTCGTATTAACTCTTATAACATTATAGCATTATAGCCCTATGAGCCCCCGAGGCATACTGTGCGGCTTCCTGTTCATGATTATTAGGGTAGTAAGTAATATCCTAGAGTATTGTTAATTTAGTATGTCTCCAAGCTATTGTCATCTACATTGAATGGCAGATAGAAGATAGTTGTGATTATAGGGAAAAAAGGTAGCCGCATGTGTCTGCCTCGGTGACTCCCAATCATCATACGTATTCATATGTTAAGGGTATACTGAGATAGTTAGCGCATATATCCGTATGAAAGGGGGTTGGAGATCGGGGGATGAGGAAGGGAGGGAGGTATGAAATGGGGAGGAGGGAGGGGGGAGAGGGTCGGGAGAGAGGGTTGGGGTTAAAGGGAGGGAGGGGAAGGGGTGGGAGAAGGGAAAGAAGGGGGTAGGAGGGTCAGGTGAAGAGAGAGGGAGATAATGGGGGAAAGGAAAAATGAGGAAGGGAAGGGTGAAGGTATGGGTAGGAATAGGGGGGAGGACGAAGGTGTCCCTGGGAAGAAAAATGTTAAACCGGTCACTTTACCAATACAGATATATCGAGTCCCAGATATCTAAGAGCAGTGTATGTATTCATCTTACACAAAAGTTGTCTCCCAAGGTGTTGGTGAGTATGCAGTCGTTGAAAGACCCAGTGTATGGGAAGAGCCTCAGGAGTAAGATGTGCTAGCTTCTTAACGTGCTGAGAAACCTCAGCTGTCTTGGGGGAGGCAGGAGAGCACGTCAGCTGTAGACTTGGAGGTTATGGCAGGTAATGCAGAAGTCTCAAGAGTCTGGTTTAATGGAGCTGTCTCGATTCCTCGCTGCATGGTCAGACAATATTCTTTCCGCGTGGGTCTATAAGGGTTTTTTGCTGTAATTATAAAAGTTCCGGTCAGGTGATTTCTGCAGACCCTTGGTTAGAGTTTATCAATTAACTTTTATGTGTATTGTTGGACCGACAATTCATTAATAGCCGCGAGTAGTTTTAAGTGACTATTTTTCCTTTGACATGTCATTTTGCTGTCAGACTGTTACAGGCATACTGTAGACACCCCCCAGGTACGAAATTTAAAGGAATATTACACTTTTATTGTTTCACTTTAAGCATTATTAAAATCACTGCTCCCGAAAAAACAGCCCTTTTTAAAAATTATTTTTGCATTGATACATGTCCCCTGGGGCAGGACCAAGGTCCCCAAACCCTTTTTATGACAATAACTTGCATATAAGACTTTAAAATGAGCACTTTTGATTATTCATGTTCGTGTCCCATAGACTTTAATGGTGTTCGCGTGTTCAAGCAAATTTTTTGCCTGTTCACAAGTTCTGCTGTGAACCGAATCGGGGGGTGTTCGGCTCATCCCTAGTAATGACAGTGATCAGCGATTTTTTAGCAGGACTATGCCATTGTGGCAGACAAATCGAACACCTAACTGATGCTTTTTTGGGAACCAGTGACATTATTAAAGTGATCAGTGCTAAAAATATGTATGCACTGTTACTGTACTAATGACACTGACAG
Organism: Lithobates clamitans; assembly: GCA_037952925.1. NCBI lineage: Eukaryota > Metazoa > Chordata > Amphibia > Anura > Ranidae > Lithobates > Lithobates clamitans. Next base: position 312,345 of record JBBGZY010002081.1, on the reverse strand, counting down.
GGAAGGGGTTAACATCAGAGGCGATCAAAGGGTTACATGTGTGCCTAGCTGGTGCTTGCTAACTGTGTCGTGCTTGCTCTGACTTTGTGAAGGCAGAGATCGGTATTCCTGTTTAGCAGGAACACAAGGGGGTTGATTTACTAAAACTGGAGCATGCAAAATCTGGTGCAGCTCTGCATAGAAACCAATCAGCTGCCAGGTTTTTTTATGTCAAAGCTTAATTGAACAAACTGATGTTATAAGCTGATTGACTACCATGCAGCTGCACCAGATTTTGCACTCTCCAGGTTTAGTAAATCAAACACAAGATGTCTATCTTCTCCCCTGTCAGAACGGCGATCTGCCTTGTTTACATAGGCAGACCGCCATTCTGCCTCTCTCGGAAATAATTGCTGGTGGCCGGTGGACATCAGGTCTGCTGGACCCGCTGATTGACTCCCCCTCTGTCCCCCAGTGTCTATTACACAAAATGACGTACTGTACAGGTACATCGTTTTGCACAATAGAGCTGTCTCTGTCCTATCATTTTTTGATGTTTCCTAATATGTTCATTGATCCTTACTCCCAATTTTCTCGTTGTATGACCTACATATTGCAACCCTCATGGACAGTCTGCAAGATAGGTCACATGGGTGGTCTGACAGGTTATACATGTCTTAATTTTAAACTCTCTAACTAGACTTATTTAATTTAAACATATTTCATTTGCTTTTTCTCTTTTTTATGGTTCTACACCCCACACATCTACCATAATTGAAGAAACCAGTCTGGTCCAAGAATGTGACCAGTTTCTTGGGTGTGTCTAGGACATTAGGGGTTAGGATATTCCTCAAATTTTGGGCTCTCCGATAAATAAATTTAGTTTTTTAGGAAGAATACCACTTAAAGTTTTATCTCTCAGCAAAATGGGCCAATATTTATTTATTATTATTTTTTTTATTTATTATATACTTTTAAATATTTATTTATTATACTTAATTGATTTATAGTCTCTAGTGAAATCTGTTATAAAGGTAGTCTCATATCCATTTTTTATCTTTTAATGTATCCTCTAATAATGATTCCCTATTCATTTCTTTAACCTGCCTTTGTTGTGATTTTAATATTTTCTTATTATACCCGAACCTTTCAATTAAAAGAGAAGTATAGGTTTTCATTTTTTTTTAGATATATACTTACCTTGGTGGATGGAGCATCACACTGATGCTGCAGCTGTCCCCCGGCGTCTCTGCACTGAGAACCGAGCCCCTGAAGGCTCGGTTCTCACTCCTCCCCGAGGAGAGAGATGCTGCCTGTCAGTCAGCATCTTTTCTGCTCTAATCCTCCATGCTCATTGGAGCTTTGGAGGGGTGGAGAGCGACCATCCCAACGTTTCAGCGGCTCGCTGAGACGCTGGGACTGCCATCAATCAAGGCAGCTGCTGGATGCAGACTTGGGAAGTCGGGATGAAGCGTTGCCTCAACTGATGGCAGTAATGCCAGTGGAGGGGGAACTTCAGACCTCTGAAAAGGAGGAGAAGCCCAACCTAAAAAGCTCAGGCAGGACTTTTCCATTAAGGTATCTGATTGTTATGAATAATCCTCTGTTTTATTACAATTATGCCTAATGTGCATTAATTGTCCCTTAGGGATACTCCCTAGCCACTTCAGATGGTGACAGCTGGCTGTGGCGATATAACTGTTTTGATTGGTTTCCTTGAAGAAAGTGTAAACATAACCATCCTGTTTGAAGAGAACCAGATCTAAAAAAATAATGTCCCAATTACCAGGATATACTAACCCATATTCATTTGCGTTGATGTATTCTAGAACATCTTTCAAAGTATCCCCACTTCCTCTCCTTAGGATCACAATGTCATCTATAAAAATCTTGAAAAGAACTAGCTCTGGCAAATTTCTTCTGAATATTACTTTTTCTTCCCATTGGCTCAACAGGAGGTTGGCAGTACTGGGTGCATATTTGGCACACATAGCAACCTCATGAAATCTGATAGTAATCTGATGACTTTAGATGTGGGCTGACGAAATGGCATTGAGTGGTGTTCTCTGGATGCGCCACTTCCGGTCAACTGAAATGCAGGTGGAGCACAAACCGGCGTTTCCTATATTACACATGCAGATTTTTGTTCTTCTCGGATGTAAGTGCAAAATAATTGTTTTTTAAATAAACAATTTTAATTACTACACTATGAGAGCCCTCTCCCTCTTCTGTCATGTGGTATCATTGGAGTTTAAGTACAGTCTCATCTACTAATGAATGGATGTCAGCAGTGACCTGGATTCTATTTGGTGACCTTACCTGTGATTCCTTGAGATTGTTCCCTTATGTGCAAGTGAACAATCTCAAGGAATCATTGTTCCGGTTCGGTTTGCAATAGAACATGCAAACAGGCAAAAATTTTTTGTGCGCATGCAAACACCGTTAAAGTCTATTGGACACAAACATGAAAAATCAAAAGTGCTCATTTTAAAGGCTTATATGCAAGATATTGCCATAAAAAGTGTATGGGGACCCGGGTACAGCCCCAGGGGACATGTATCAATGCAAAAAAAAGTTTTTAAAAGACTGTTTACTCTGGAGAGTGGACTTCATCCCCCTGAGCCATGATTGGCAAAAGGCACCCTGCCGTTGGCCAATTATGGCTCTTGCAGCAGAGCGTGCTGTGATTGGCCAAAGCATACAGGTCAGGTGCATGCTTTGGCCAATCATCAGACATCAATGCACTGTGTTCTCGCAGTGCTTTATGGGGCGTTCCGCGGCACTCAAATTTGCCACGAATGCCCCATATGTTTGGTTTGTTTGCGAGCAAACGAACACCCGATGTTCGAGTCAAACTTATGTTTAAGCCTATGTGTCAATGTACATACAATAGGCTTTAAGCAGAGCTTAGGAGCTGCTGCATTTGGGTGAACTTCAAATTCCCTCTCCCTAAACGCAGAATAATCGCGTTCAGGATAGTAACATTTTGACCACCAGCCGTGGGAAAACGTGAAATATGGCAAAACCGTGGCAAAACGCCATGATTTTGCCACGTTTCACATTTTCCTGCGGCCGCTGTAAATGTAGGCTAATGGATATGAAACCTTAGGGTGAGTAGTTTGTTAGGATTTAGGGGTGTAGGTCATATGCTCTACAAGTATTTATTTAAAGTTAAAATAACATGCCTCCACGTGCTTGATCAACAAACAGCCAGCAAATTCTCAGCACCTATATGAATGGATTCTCATACCATACCAAAAGAAAAACATATACCAAGCTCCTCTTCACAACACCTTATAGCCGATACAAATAAATAATCATACAATAGGAGTGTAATGTTTTTGTATGATTATTTTATATCGGCTAAGTTGTTGTGAAGAGGAGCTTGGTATATGCATTATCTTTTTGTTTTGTTCAATACGTTTTTTATAAGTAAGGGTTCTTGTAGCGCCGGCTACATGTATTTGTGCTTAAAGTGGTATTAAACCTAAAAGCAACAATTATATTATCACTACCAATCACAATTTCTTATATGTGATGGCTGCATGTATTTTAATTTTTAGTCATTCTTTCCTTTATTTTCATCTGATGATCTCGCTAATAAGTCTATTGTTTTTCCAAAGAACAAGCTCTCCAGCAGAATTTATCAGTTATATATATGAGACAAACCATTTATGACTGACATGGGTGCTTACAATGATTAGCTTTTATTTATTTATATAAAACTTTTATCCCAAAAGAAAAAATACAGCTTGCTGTAAATGCTTATAAAGTATTAGCTGGAGTTTGGCTTCAATTTCTTAGTTTCTAAATCTACAGTGGCAGCTTTCAATGCTGACTACATTACAGCAAATACTTCTACCCGAGAACCCCTTGATTTCTGATCTTACACAATCCTAAATGTGCATTCTTGGTCCAGGAGAAGAGCACGATCACCAAAAGAACAGAAGAAATGTGCTTTATTTCCTGCAAATGCATATTAGTATTATAAACAACATCCTGGTAGACAAGCAGTGGAGACACCATTGGGATTAATTATGAAGAGTCTTTTAGGTGTACAAGTTACACAATTATTGCTAGGCATATTCATAGATAAAAATGGGCATAATAACCAGTTAAATAAAAAATTCACCCAAATCACTATATTCCATATGCCGTATAATTATCTATATTTACTTTTGTAAGATTTATCTCTACTTATATCTTTAAAACTAACTCTTCAAAGATTGCCATGTGTCTATTTTTTCAGTACAAAATATAGTAATAATTATTGTAGAAGCAAATAATAGATGTCTTAATATATTAGAAGCGTTCTAAGCCTTAAACATGCTACTACACTGGTTCTCAGCCTATGTTAGTTGTACCCCGGGTGGTACAGTTGTGTCTTATTGGAAGATATTAACAGCAGTTTAGCATTTTGAAAATAATAAATCATACTGTGCATAAAAATTATATAAGTATGTACATTTAGTTGTTTTCATAACTCTCCATTTTGTTTTTAAATAGTTGTAGACATTTAAGAGGTACAGTAATATATGAACCCACTCAGTATTTTAGATTCGGTGATTCACAGCAGGATTTCTTGGTAAACAGTGGTTTCATAAAGAGGTACATATTTTAATAAAGTTGAGAGACGCCATACTAATGTGAGAAATTCCTGCTGGTTAAGTAATCTTTTCCTTTTCTTTAAATACATAATTATATACTTATCAAGCATTTCAACATAAAATAAATAAGTGGCAAGAGAATAAATACATTGTTTGAAAGGAATATGAGAAAATGTGTGACTATATACTGAAAGGTAAATATTTTAAAAAAGTCAGTTTTTCACCTGTAACAATGATTAACATGGGGGGGTGGATTTATAAAACTCTAGTGAATCAAGGCATATTGGCTGACCTGGACACTTTTGCCCATTTATTGACATTTGCTGTTATTCTGTCTGTTTATAAAGCCATTAATATAATGCTGACCGATGTTTACTAAGCAGAAAATGTGCAGTAAGCAATAACTCACAGTAAATAATGTGAGTATCCCCACGCTGTGGTGTATTATTGTTGTGATTAATAGTTGGACTGCTGCTGGGTGAAAAGTGTGCATGTTCCTTTAAGAATTCTAATATGTGAAAACCCTGCACTGTCTGTGCTTAATATAATGACATAAAAAAAAACATAAACAAAGCTTTCAACAATACCAACAATAAATTCATGAATAAAAAAAAAATTGTATAAAAAAACTGCAGTTCATAAGTTCTATAAGTGCTGTAATTCTTTAGTGTCACAATTGTTTATTTAAAAGTGCAATCCATGCAGTGACAAGGTGGTGAAAGTGCTGTGCTCCCCTTCCTCTCGTGTCCTCACTCTCCAGCTTTCCATAAAATTATTGCCTGTAATGAGAAAATCCTATGCGTCTCAATAGGCAAATCCTTGTCTCTTCCTCGCGTTTCCACCAGTTAAATGTGATCATAAGAGGAGAATAGGACATTCATAGCGTGATACAGTTTACCAAAAACTTCCATTAAAGTAAAACAATTTACACTCACATGGTACATCTTTGTTAAAAAGCATGTAAAACAACTGTGCAATCCGCGGTTTGCGTTTCAAACCCACGATGTGACATCACCAGAAGTCTCCATACCTAATGCATTTTGCTCCACCCCAGAAGCATCATCAGAGGTCTGATTTCCGATGACGCTACCGGGGTGGAGTGAAATGCATTAGGTATAGAGACTTCCGGTGATTTCACATCCTGATGCACTTACCCTATTTAAGCAGCGCTTCTCCCGGGCTCGCGGCGACGGCACTCCAGTTCTCCTGCCCTCCACGGGCGACGGCTCCTCCCTCCTTTTCAGTGGCCAATCAAAAGGTCTTCTCTTTTAGGTCTCAGACCTGTTTCTGATTGGCCAGATTGAGGATCAGTTTTAAAACAGCAAAAGTTCATTCGCTGTTGTAACACCTGGGTGGGCTTGTAACGCAATGTTCTGCGCCACAAGTCCACCTTATTTTGAAGCCTATTAGAGCCTATGGCTCTGATCAGCTGCTTCAAAAAAACACCCCGCTGCTGGAATTCAGGTGCCCGGTGTCCAGAAAGGGGCCAGATGCCTGAATAGTGGGTGGTCGCGGCGGCCGTAGATGCATATGCTCTGCATGAATCCATCCATTATCATATGGGGGGGTGGCATGGAGAGGGGGGGCGGAGCCCGGGTGCCCTTAATGGACGGGCCACCACTGACTCACAGTAGGCAAAAGATGTTTTAGTATTTGATCTTTTATTATCTGAGAGCTAGTCCTCCAACATCCTTCTCTGCAGAACTTGTTGTAGAGGGCTGATTAACCATAAATAAAATAAAGAATAGAATAGAATAAATAGAATAAAAGGATTTTGAGAACCTCCAAGAAAAGTCAAGTTTGCACCCAAAATGCACAAGTGGCAATCACAGACAATCAGCACATTGGGATAACAAAGATATTTCCTAGTTTGGTACATATCTCCTCTGCAACAAAATGATGAGAGGTAATGTAAGTGCAATCTATGACCAACAAGCAGAAATCCTTCTCAAATTTTGATTCCACTAGATTGCGGGAAACATATAAAACGGTTAATGGATGAGTTCAGTGTTCATTCTGAACATAAGTTGCTTGAATCCACCACGTTCTTACCAACCCCATTATATAGCTGATAACAGCTGTGGGAGCTGTTATTCCAATATGAGTAGTGCTGAGACCAGTCATGTGCACTGGGTCATCAAATTTTTTTGTTGGAAGGCATTGTGATTGACTATGGATTAATGAGGGACTTTTTGGGAGGTTTACATTTTTTATTAAATAACTTGTCAAGAGCTTTGGTGTCTGTTTCTAGATAAAACTTTTTTTTGTGAGTGACCAGGGGTACTATGTACCCCTATTCATTTACATTGGGGAGTTATATTAGGGGGCCCTAAATTAAAAAGGGGCTTTCGGATTCTGATAAGCCCTTGCCCACAGATCCCCACTACCACTGGTCTAGGGTCATGGGAAGAGGCTCTTTTCCTCATCAACATGGGGACAGGATTTTTTTGTTCTTTACCGGGGGACCACCATGCTGAGGGCATGTGGCCTGAAATCGTTCAGTAGCTGGCAGTTCATGCTCACCCCCCTTTTCCTGGCCAACCAAGCTGTATTTTGTATTTTTTTTCATTATTTTTGCATGGTAATCCTTCCTAAAATCTGTACCTGACTCAAAGTATCATATATGGATTTCCTGGGGGACCTCATGCAGTTTTTTCTTGAGGTGCCCCTTTAAAATAAAATTCCTACTAGACTCAAACTGAATAGTGCACAATTTGATGCAGATCCTCATAGAAACCAAATAGATTCCATTTTTTTTGTCAAAGCTTAATTAAAGCTGAAATTAGAAGCTGATTGGCTACCATGTATAGCTGGAATTAGGCAAATAGTTTTTCCCAATCTTTCTGTAGGATGCGCTACAGTAAAGGTGACATTTACAAAGAACAAAAACAGAACACACACAGGACCCGAAATACATGGCAGACCCTTGCAGGGGTTTGTGTGCTTTTTTTATTTTTTATTTTTTTAAGAAGCTAGTAATGAAATGGTATTTACCATCAAATTGTAACACTTTATTCCTTTGTAAATGTCAGTACTGCTGCAGCACATCACAAGACAACACTTTTCACAGGCAGAATTAGGACATTCCCAAATATGTTATTCAAAAGAAGAAGGCATGTTTAATGTTTTACTTTAAGCATAAAAAAAAAATCACTGCTCCTGGCCGAATGGAATTTTTATTGATTTTTTTTTTCATTTGTACCTGCTCAACAATCCCAAATGTTCACCAGTTGTGTAAAAGTGTCATTCCCCTATGCTACTTTCTTTACACCACCCTGCCTGATTTCGAAATTCCCCAACCCCAGCTCAAACTAAACCCAGGGCAGTTTGGCTCATCCCTAATAAGGGTATGTTTGAGAATTGCATGCAACATCTGGAATCTTTGCTGGAAGCAGGGGAGGACTGACCATTGAGCGACTCGGGCACTGCCCGAGGGGCCTGGGCCACTAGGGGGCCCCATCAGGGTTGCCAGCCTCAGTAAAGCCAGGGACAGTATGTATAAATCTGTGTTTTTTTTACATCTGTCTGTGTATACTGTGTGTACATGTATGTGTATACTGTGTGATTGTATACTGTGTGTGTGTGTATACTGTGTGGCCCCATAATCTCTGATTGCCTGGGGGCCCCATAATCTCCTATTGCCCGGGGGCCCCATGAATTATCAGTCCGCCCCTGGCTGGAAGATATCATTAGTCCACAAATACAAATCCTCAGCATCTCATTTAATCCACATACAGTCCTATTCTTTATTATCTGCAGATTAAGATCCTCTCACATAAATTAAAATTGTCCCTCAATCACAAGATCAATGATTGTATACATCTGCAATAGCTTAGTGCTTAGTATTTGTTATAAATAATAATTTAGAGATCTCATAATAAATATTATAAATGTTTTAATATCTAATTCTAAGAACGGTAAATATAAAATGTTAAAATGTGTGTATGATTATTCCTGCGCTATCATGTGTGTTACAGCAGAGCTATTGGGAAAAGCTGCCTGCACCAAATAGGGTACAACTAGACCCTGCTAACAGATGAATATAATATTAGGATGGTGCTGAGCTAATCCTAGCAAAAACAAAAATAATATTGAAATAATAATACTAATCAACTAGTGGGCTAAATAAACACACTTAGGTATGGAAAATAAAAAATAAGAAAGTTATGGATGGTATGTGATCAATCCTGCGTAAAAACCAAACGCTAAAAAAGAAAGTGCAAAGTGCAACCACAATATATATAATAATAACTATCAGTGAATATCCATATCCAGAAATTACACTGTGAAAATAACAAAAAGGTGCAACAACAGTTGTAGGAGTGAATCCTCCTATATAAAGTGCAAAATGGTCAATATAACAGTAAATTCCTATGTGTAGCATACATGCAACAGGCATGGAAAACAAAGTGACTTGTGCAGTAACAGAATCCACGTGACTGATAATGCATAAACTTCAAATCAATCAAAGTGCGTGACACTGCAATACATGCTTGCTAGGAAGCCGGTTTCACTCTGTGAAGGAGGACTTTTTATATGTTCACGCACTTTGATTGATTTGAAGTTTATGCATTATCAGTTACGTTGATTCTGTTACTGCACAAGTCACTTTGTTTTCCATGCCTGTTGCGTGTATGCTACACATAGGAATTTACTGTTATATTGAACGTTTTGCACTTTACATAGGAGGATTCACTCCTACAACTGTTGTTGCACCTTTTTTGTTATTTTCACAGTGCAATTTCTGGATATAGATATTCACTGATAGTTATTATTATATATATTGTGGTTGCACTTTGCACTTTCTTTTTTAGCGTTTGGTTTTTACGCAGGATTGATCACATACTATCCATAGCTTTCTTATTTTTTATTTTCCGCACCTAAGTGTGTTTATTTAGCCCACTAGTTGATTAGTATTATTATTTCAATATTGTTTTTGTTTTTGCTAGGATTAGCGCAGCACCACCCTAATATTATAAATATAAAATGTTGCTGTGAAATGCCTACCTTTTGATTTGACCTAAAGTCGGGAACAGCTGCATGTCATCAGCTATGACCAAGTCAGTTACTTTGCTTAAAGGCATTGTACACTTTCAAATATTGTTTTTTGTGTCATTTGTTTGGCTTAAATTGTAAACACTCACACCTTATGGCTGCAGTTTGTAGTGTCATGGCTGATTGATTCCCCTATGTCCATATATTAATTCACCTAGCGTGTCCCTATTTACTAAAGGGAGAGGAATCTTATTGTTCTGGATCCAGAATCCAATCAATGCCTTGCTATTTCACCTGTGTTGCGTTACAAAGGCGGAAGTGCTGATATTATGGTGACTGAAGGGGTTATGTTCTAGATAGTATTTTGTTCTTTTTATTTATTTATTTTTTTAGTATGTTACTAATTTACTTATCAGATAGGAAAAGGGTATTGTGATCCGATGAGGATCTTAACAATGAATATATACTTTGACCAACGTGTATTATGTTTTGTACTGTGTATTGTATTTATGTCAGTTTGTATTGATTTAAAGGGAAAAAAAACAATAAAGAGATAAAAAAAAAAGGTGGAAGTGCTAATATGATGAAACCACATTCCTTCCAGCATGATGAGATCACTGAGAATGGTCTGCTGTTTTGTAGTTGTGTTAGATCTAATTATTTCACCTGCACCAGTGCTAGATTGAGAAATGTAGGGATTGTAGGATGTGTAGTTTCTTCACAGGAAGGGTCAGTTCTTAAACTACAGACAGATGTCATGCATTAACCTGTGCAGCACCATGCCACATGCCTCATGTTTGAACACAAACAGAAACATCTGATATCGGTATGTGAAGGCCGAGTATACAGGACTACAAATGACTTCACAAAATTACATCATCAATGCACATCTTATGCAGGTAAAAAACACAATGTGCAAGACAAAAGGTTTATAATGCCTCACTCAAATGAGAGTCTAGCCAGTGGCGGCCTGTCCATTAGTGGCACATGGGCCATCCCCCCTATACATGAGTATGGCCCCCTAATCTACATGCAGGGCACTGAACGCATTGTTTCCATTGGGGTGGGTTAAGCATGTGATTAGAGCCAGAGGCTCTAGGTTTCAAAAAAAGGTGGTCAGAGCACTACGCCCCGAGCCCATCCAGTTGTGTGACAATAGCGAACGAATGAATCATTTCCCGATTGGCCCAAAGGAGAAGCTATCCTATTGGCCTGAGGAGGCAGGAGGAGGGAGGAGACGTACCGCCGAGGAGACGCATGGGAAGACCGTCCGACGGAGCTGGGACACGGGGAAGCCGCCACCGTCTACACCTGTCAGCATAGGGTGAGTGAGCTGGCGACCGGGGGTGGGAGGGCAGTGAGGGCATGGTGTGCAGTGCGGGCTGGAGAGATGCGTGGGTCCCATGGTCAGGTCTGATTACCACTCCCCCCCAACTGATGGAGCACCAGGCGCCACTGAGTCTAGCAATATCAATATAACAGTTATAGTATAGGAGGATTATATCAACACAGCTTTATGATTCTTGCAAGTTAAACAGACCTAAAAAACAAATAATTATATGCGTTTAAAAAATAATGACAGATCTGACATATGTTATATCCCACAATAAAATCACAGGACTTCAGGTCCTATCATTTTGCTCATTTGCTTTTATGAAGAGACATTGATGCTGATGACTTACTAAAGGCAAATAGGCTGTTCAACTAGCAAAGGAATATGCACTTTTTAAGGGATTTTTCCTCAGAGCTTAGTGAATGAGGTGAAGCTCTTCTGACTTCCATCATTCAATCATTTGCTTTTTTATTTTACTTTTTCTTACACACTAAAATGTCACCATATTGACTAAGCTCTAGGGATAATCCCCTTGTAAAATGAAACTTCAATTGCAAAGTGAACAATCTCTTTGCCTTTAGTAAATCAACACAAAACAATCTCCTGCGCTCAGGCGCTAAGTCAATATGTAAGTGGTGTAGCCAACCCTTTAGATAAAATATGGAAAGTCGAAGGTCTTGCTGCCCTCCTCAAAACAATGGGTATCCTTAGAGTTGAAACATATAGAAAAACAGGTCGTGCGCACCGACCTTGCGCATCACCAAAAATAAATTTTATTTAAAATAAAAACAAGAGTCATACTCACAAACAAACCTTAAAAAGAAGGCTTAACATTGCTCCAAGAATTTGGAACTGTGTCTTCTAGACACCTGCAACCTGGACCGGGTGTTAGGAGGAAACAAATGATATTGCAAACGGCTTACTCGTTACGAGGGAGTACCCTCTTCATCAGAGCCTCAGCGATAGCAGACTAACTTTCTCTAGATTCCCTCTAAATAGAGCCACAAATATGGATGATGCCCACCAAGGCTGCCACTCATATCCGGGTGGGATATCCGGGTGGGACCCACCAAGCCAATCCCTTAAGATATACCATATGCTAAATCGTATTGTCAAATGGACAAAGGCGTCTTATTTATTTTAAATAAAATGTATTTTTGGTAATGCGCAAAGGTCGGTGCGGCCTCCCTGTTTTAGTAAGTCAACCCCATTAATATTTTGCATTTACATTTACTGTATCATTTTTCAACTACTGTATTTTTTAACTTTTGTTTGGTTTGGTTGTCACCTGTTATAGCCTCTCTCTCATCAATTCCGATTTACCCTCCAGTAGTATTCTATTATTTTCTAACTTGTCCTTCCTCCCTTCATCTTAGTTTAAATATTTCACCAACACTTCCTTATACCTCTTCACCAGCACAGCAGACCTCCTATCAAGAGTCCAAATGCTGGAATTCTGTTGTCTAGCATTTCAAGACATGCAACTACATCAGTTTAACCAAACTACTGCTTTAAAGTAAAAGCAACATACAAGAAACACAAAACATAAAAAATAGCAAAGGAAAAAATAATATGCGCTGTATGTGTGATAATCAAATAAATATTAATAAACAGCTGCACTCATAGTATTGCATACAACAATACTCAAACACATAAATCCGAAACCAAATAGTGTTAATAAACTTGTATAATTCAAAAAATTGCAGTGCTCCCACAATATCAGTAGTTAAAGTGCCTTATGAGTACCAAACAATTCACATATATACACACAAGTGTAAACAAATACAATAAAAAAATATATAAACAAATAAAGTGTTGATTTAAAAGTGACAACTAGAAAAGTTCATTCAGATGCCAAAATCAGCAATTGTGACATGACTAGTTCTTTAATAACAGAAGCAAAGGAGAGTCCCCAATTACAATGCCTGTGGTAGAGATAGTGCTGCACATGTGTTAGCTTCTATTTCATACAGTGATCCAGGTGATCAATCCACAGTACTTTACCACCTGTCAGGGGCATAATAGTGGCCGTCGGGCAAATATGCGTGCACGCAGGTGCACGAGGGGTCTTTCCGGGACAATTCCCCCAACAGGGGGCGCCGGAGCACTCGTGTGCCCGTACGCGCGTTTGCGCGCCCGTGTGCGCGCCCGTTCGCGCTAGCGCTGTTTTGGCGCCAAGGCCCCTTTAAAAGAATGACAGGTGCTTCTGTCAGGTGCTGTTCGTCTGCAGCTCTGCACCTGAGTTCCTGTATCCTGCCTGTTTGTTGTATTGCTAGTGACCCGGCTACGTCTGACCTTGCTTATCTTGTTACCTGTTGCCGAACTCCTGCCTGCCTGACTATTCTTGGATCATCCCTACTGCTTATACCTGCCTGATCTCCTGCCAAAACGGACTGTCTGACCTTGTTTTGCCTGTGTCCTGTGACGCTGCTTCCAGCCTGCTTGCCAAGCATCCTGCTGCTGCCTTCTCATCTGCCTGCTTGTCTTCCGGCCTGCACCAGCCTACCTGCATCCGCAGCTCGGCCATCCCTGAGGGACATCCTTCCAGTTCCAGTGCCTGCTTCTGCTGGAACCTGCATCAGGCCCTCCTACCCACTGTGCTCAAGAGACCACTGTTCCCACTTCCAGTGGCTCCTGAACCAGTGTTTAAGAGAGGTCTCCTTCTACCAGTCAGGCTCAACTACCAGGTGCCTAACAGTACGAACATCCATGACTGAGCCTGCAGGAGAGACCTTTCCCATCAAGGAGATCTGTACGCACCTAGCAGCACTCACCCAAGCAGTTAAGACATTACAAGACAGTTACAACAGACTGGAGGGTCAAGTACTAAACCTTAGTGGTTCCGGTGGTGTGGCCCCTGCTTCCGCAGCTGCTCCAGTACAGGCTGCTGCACCACCCTCTGTGGTCATGCTTCCACCTGAGCCAAGAGTCCCTATCCCTGAAAAGTTTTCTGGCGACCAAACCAAGTTTCTGGCTTTCCACAGTGCCTGTCAACTTTACTTCGCCCTACAGCCACGGACTTTTTCCTTGGAGGCTACTAAAGTGGGATTTGTCATATCCCTTCTCCAGGGGGAACCCCAGACCTGGGCCCACCGCCTGCTTGAAACATACAGATCCATTCCTTGTCCGCCTTTTTTGAAGCCATGGCCCAGCTATATGAGGACCCTCAGCGGACTGCCACCGCTGAGGCAGCTTTGTTCGCGCTCCAGCAAGGCCGCAGGCCGGCCGAGGACTATGTCATGGACTTTCGACGCTGAAACGCGGACACTCAATGGAACAACGCAGCCTTACGTCATCAGTTCCGCATGGGGCTATCTGAGGGTCTTAAAGACGAGCTTGCCTGATACCCTCGAAGAGCTCATTGCCATTACCATTCAGATTCCGGTTCCTGCCTCCCGGTACCTACCTTCTGCCTGCCCGAGTCCAGTCGCTCAAACATCTGATGCTCCTGAACCTATGCAACCAGGACTTATGCGTACTACCCTGACCCCAGAAGAACGGGCTCGCAGACGCCAATTAAATCTTTGTCTCTACTGTGGCGGGACGGGCCACTATGTGAACAACTGTCCAGTAAAGACTCGTAAGTGCTTTTCTTCTTCTCCGACCAGTTTATCCGCTTTAACCGCCAATACAACTCAACTTGTTCTCCCTCTCTCATTACAGCTCCAGGGAAGAACAATCCGGGTCAACGCCATTGTTGATTCTGGAGCATGTAGCTGCTTTGTTGACTCTGTTTTTGCCACCCAACAAAACCTTCCCTAAAGAACAAGACACTCAGACTCTCAGTTTCTTTGGATGATGGGTCCCACATAAGATCTGGACAAGTCTCCCAAGAAACCCTTCCTCTATCTGCCACCTGTTCATCCCAGCACCAAGAGATCCTAACCCTGGACGTTATTTCATCTCCACTATTTCCAATCATTTTGGGCATGCCCTGGCTTCAGGCCCATAACCCTCTGGTTAACTGGATCACGGGCGAGATCAAGTTCCAGTCTCCCTATTGCCAAAGACATTGTCTACCAGAACCCGCTAAATCTGCTGCTACCTTACTTTGTATGGACATTGAACCAGATCTGCTCCAAGACGTACCAGAGGTCTATCGGGAGTTTGCAGATGTGTTCAGCAAGAAGGGAGCAGACTCTCTACCACCCCATCGTCCCTATGATTGCCCAATTGAGTTGCTTCCTGGGGCTGAAATTCCTTTTGGACGCATTTTCCTGCTGTCTGAAAGAGAACAAGAGGCACTTAAGGTTTACATAAATGAAAACCTCGAGAAAGGCTTCATCCGACCGTCCACTTCACCAGCTGGTGCCGGAATATTTTTTGTCTCCAAAAAAGATCAGACTCTTCGCCCGTGTGTGGACTATCGGGAGTTAAACAAAGTTACGGTCAAGAACCGTTATCCGTTGCCCCTGATACCTGAACTGTTCCAGAAGTTGAGGTCTGCCATTATCTTTACCAAGCTAGATCTCAGAGGGGCCTACAATCTGGTCCGCATTCAGGCCAGGGATGAATGGAAGACGGCTTTCCGGACCCGTTTCGGACACTATGAATATCTAGTCATGCCCTTCGGCCTATGTAATGCTCCTGCCACGTTCCAGCATCTGGTCAATGATGTGTGTAGAGATTTCCTGGACATCTTTTTAATCGTCTATTTGGATGACATTCTAATCTTCTCCAGTTCACTTGAGCAACATAGGGAACATGTCCGTAAAGTTCTGGCCCGACTCCGTTTGCACAGACTGTAAGCTAAGGCGGAGAAGTGCGAATTTGAACAGGAGGAGATTCAGTTCATGGGGTTAGTGATCTCCCCAACCGTCATCAAAATGGACTCTCAGAAGGTGTCTGCCGTGTTAGAGTGGCCAGCTCCCATGGACAAAAAGGGCGTACAATGCTTCATTGGGTTTGCAAACTTTTATAGGAAGTTCATTAGGGGGTTCTCTGCCATCATCTCCCCCATCACGCAGCTGACCAAGCAGAACTCTCTCTTCCACTGGAATCCGGAAGCTCAGGGGGCCTTTGAAGAATTAAAAAGACGTTTCACGTCAGCCCCGATCCTTAGCCACCCTGACCCATCTTTACCTTTTATCCTGGAGGTGGATGCTTCCGAAGTGGCCGTGGGTGCTGTTATTTCCCAACAACAAGCCAACAGGGACCTGATGCACCCCGTAGGGTTCTTTTCTAGGAAACTTTCACCGGCTGAGCGGAACTATGATGTGGGGGACCGGAAGCTACTCGCTATCAAGACAGCTTTGGAGGAATGGAGGTACTTGCTAGAAGGCGCAGTCCATCCGGTACTAATTTATACGGATCACAAGAACCTCGAATATTTAAGATCTGCTAAAAGACTAAAACCCAGACAGGCCCGTTGGGCTCTATTCTTTACACGCTTTTGTTTCCACATTACCTACCGGCCCAGATCCAAGAATGTAAAACCAGACGCGCTGTCGCGCATGTTTAACAATCCTAAGGACTTTTCTGTACCTGACACTATTCTGCCGGCAAATAGTTTCCTTCTCCTTCAAACAGATCTTCTGTCTATGATCAGAGAAGCATCTCCAGAACCTTCAAGTCTCCAGGGATCCTCTTTAACATCTCGAGATGGATTATTGTGGAGGGGAAGTCAAATTTTTGTACCAGAGAACGCCCGAGTCAAGGTACTGACACTTTTGCATGACCACCCACTTGCAGGACATTTTGGGGTCCGTAAGACCCTTGAGCTGGTGCAGCGCACCTTTTGGTGGCCTAACCTAAAGGAATTTTGCAGGAAATATGTCAACTCGTGTTCTGTCTGCATTCAGAATAAGACTCCCAGGAACAGAGCTTGGGGACTACTGAGACCGTTGCCTATACCAGATAGGCCCTGGAGGATGATAGCAATGGACTTTATAGTTGAATTGCCATGCTCTGAAGGATGTTCGGCGATCTTTGTGGTCGTCGACCGGCTGTCCAAGATGGCCCACTTTGTGCCCCTAAAAGGAACACCTTCTGCTGTGGAGACGGCCCGTGTGTTCATTAAGGAGATTGTCAGGCTACACGGAGTCCCTGCAAATATAGTGTCCGATAGGGGGTACAGTTCACCTCACGATTTTGGAGAGCCCTTTGTGAAATTTTGAAAATTGAACTAGCCCTGTCCTCAGCATACCACCCCCAAACAAATGGGCAAACTGAAAGGACAAATCAGACATTGGAGCAATACATTAGGTGTTTTACATCTTTTGTGCAAAATGATTGGGTGTCTCTGCTGCCCTTAGCAGAATTTGCTTATAATAATGCCAGCCACTCTGCTACCGGTCAATCCCCTTTCTTTGCCAATTATGGTTTTCATGCATCTTTTTTACCAGATTTTCTTTCAGAATCCTCAGTTCCAGCGGTCCAGGACACAGTGCAGTTCCTTAATCATAATAACCGGATCTTGCAGGAAGCGGTATCTAAGGCACAAGCGGACAACAAGAGGTTCTTTGATCAGAAAAGAAGAGGAGACCTAAACCTTCAGCTTGGTGACAAGGTATGGCTGTCTACCGATAATATTAGATTAACATGTCCTTCCAAGAAGCTTGCTCCTAAATTCATTGGGCCTTTCCCTGTGAAAAGGAAGATCAATGAGGTGTCCTATGAATTGTGTTTACCTAACTCACTTAAGATCCACCCTGTGTTTAACGTGTCACTCTTGAAGCCTGCTGTAGATGATCCTTTTCCAGATAGGGGCACCAGGGTCCCTGAACTGGGTCTGGTGGACGGTAATGAGGAGTATGAAGTGGAAGCCATCCTTGATTGCAGAAAGAGATCTGGGCAAGTACAGTTTTTGATTAAGTGGAAGGGGTATGGTCCGGAAAATAAATCATGGGAACCTGACTGTAATATTCATGGCAAACGTTTGATTCATGCCTATTTCTCTGCTCATCTTGAAAAGAAGAATTATCTGGGCATCTGGAGGCTGCCCGTTGGGAGGGGGCAATGTCAGTGGCATATTAGTGGCCGTCGGGCAAATATGCGTGCACGCAGGTGCACGAGGGGTCTTTCCAGGACAATTCTGCTTAATTCCCCACCAGGGTGCGCCGGAGCGCTCCCACGTGTGCCCGTACGCCCGTGTGCGCGCCCGTTCGCGCTAGCGCTGTTTTGGCGCCAAGGCCCCTTTAAAAGAATGACAGGTGCTTCTGTCAGGTGCTGTTCGTCTGCAGCTCTGCACCTGAGTTCCTGTATCCTGCCTGTTTGTTGTATTGCTAGTGACCCGGCTACGTCTGACCATTCTCCAGTCTCCTATCCGACCCGGCTTGCCTGACCTTGCTTATCTTGTTACCTGTTGCCGAACTCCTGCCTGCCTGACTATTCTTGGATCATCCCTACTGCTTATACCTGCCTGATCTCCTGCCAAAACGGACTGTCTGACCTTGTTTTGCCTGTGTCCTGTGACACTACTTCCAGCCTGCTTGCCAAGCATCCTGCTGCTGCCTTCTCATCTGCCTGCTTGTCTTCCGGCCTGCACCAGCCTACCTGCATCCGCAGCTCGGCCATCCCTGAGGGACATCCTTCCAGTTCCAGTGCCTGCTTCTGCTGGAACCTGCATCAGGCCCTTCTACCCACTGTGCTCAAGAGATCACTGTTCCCACTTCCAGTGGCTCCTGAACCAGCGTTTAAGAGAGGTCTCCTTCTACCAGTCAGGCTCAACTACCAGGTACCTAACACCACCATGCAAAAGATGGATGCTTACCAGACATAAAGACCTCTATTCCAAGGTCTAATCACGCATCAGGGAGCATAGCCCCTCTCTACGAGCATAAAAGTATGGCTCCCCCCAGAGGATCCACATAGCAAACCAATCATCCAAGGAATCATGCCCAGGAATCCTCCACATCTATGTCTCTACCATTTCCATATCCCTATATTTTGTGTTTACTAAGATGCCCATCTAAGAGTTGTTTTTTAATTATTGGCGCTCCCTGCTGACATCAGCAGTTGTGGAAGGGAGTTCCATATTCTTACCGCTCTAACAGTAAAGAACCCCCTGCATAAGTTACATTGAGTGGCCACGTGTCTCCTTAAGCAATCTGAGAATGAATAGTTTTATTTTTCCCTGTGCTAGAATCACCATTAAGATAATTGTATATTGTGATAATTTCTCCTCTTAAGTGTCTCTCCTCCAGAGAGAATAAGTTTAATATATGTACTCATTCTTCATAACTGAGGTCCTCAAGTCCCTTTATCAACTTTTTTTTCAGCACACTTCCCCTGAGGACTGGGGACTAAAACTGGACAGTATACTCAAGATAAGGTCGAACCAGAGTTTTGTACAGTGATAGAATTACAATCTTATTTCTTGAGTAAATACCCTTGTCATTGCATGATAACAGTCTGCTGCAGCTTGGCATTGCATGCTATTGCTAAGCCTTTGGTGTAATAGACCCCCAGATCCCTTTCAATTTTAGATTCCACCAGAGGTTCTCTCTCTAACATATAACTTAACTTAACACATTCATATATTTATTCCCTAAGTGCATTACTTTATATTAAATTACTTTACATTTATCAATATTAAACCTCATTTGCCATGCAGTTGCCCACTGCTTTATTTTATTGAGTTCTTATTGTAACATTTCTATTTTGGGTTGTGAACATCTTACCCTACTTAGTTTTGTATGGTCCGCAAGCAATTTATCACTACCCTCTGGACCTGCTCCTGTAACCAGTTTTCTATCCAAGTACATACACTATCATCAATGCCAACTGAGGCATTAGGCATTTATGGGGTACTGTATCAAATGCTTTGGCGAAGTCCAAATACAACACATCCACAGGCATTCCTCTATCTAGATTACTATTCATGGCAGCCCCGTGCAGGCTACAACTAAATGGTGGTGGCGCCCAATGGCCTAATAACAAGGCAGCAGTGCACAATGGCAGCCACGGAATGCCTTCCACCTCATCATACAAAGTCAGACTGAGTGAGTCTTCCTCTAGGATGTCCACCCCTTCCATGAGGAGCCCAGCAAGGCCTAGAAGGAAATCACCAGCTAGGCCACAGCCTGACCCAGAGATGTAGGTAAGCAGGCCACAAAACCCAGATACAGCCCACGATGCTCAGGAGGGGGATCCCATAGCTGACTTCCCCACAGTAAGTACCTACACCACATGATTATATGACAAAACACACCGCACCTTCTATGACCATCACCTGCCTCTCAATTAATGCCCAGGGCCTAAACCACCCCGCTAAAAGATTTTCCATGTGGAAAAAGGCCTGCAAGCAGAGAGCAGACATCCTCTGTGTGCAAGAAACCCACTTCCAACTTTCCAAAACTCCAATAGGCACAAAGGATACCCAAACGTATTTTTGGCTTGCACGCCAAACCACAAAAAAGGAGGGGTGCTCCTAGCCATAAAAAATATCCTCTCTTTTCAACTCAAGGAAACCCAAATGGATGAAGGGGGTAGCTACATCATCATAACTGGGGACTTAAACTCTAAACCGTATATGCTGGTAACATTATATGCCCCAAACTCTCACCAACTTCGCTTTATAAGGAGGATACTCAACAGACTTGAGGAAACACGGTAGCCTCATGGTATGCGGTGACTTTAACGTTACTTCAGACAGAAAAAAAGACACCACTACAAGCAAGCCCAAAGGTATGACATCCCTGCATGCACTACCCCATAAAGAGGAACTGTTTGATGCATGAAGATGCCTTCATGCTAATGAGAAGAGCTACACCTTTTTTTCACATAGACACTTCTCCTACTCATGTATCGACAAGTTTCTGACAGACAAGTGGCTCTTGCAACAAGTACTAAATACCCAAATTCACAACATTATGTAGTCAGACCACACTGAAATTTCTCCTCTTCTTCCCTTATCTGGTGCTGCAATACTAAATTACTACAAGAACCCAAAACCCACACAATAATCTCTCAGCATCTCCAAAATTTCTTCCTAACCAACGAGAAGTTAATAACTGACCAACATATCTTATGGAATGCACACAAGGCCATCATGAGGGGCATATTCATACAATTAGGGGCCAGCGAAAAAAAAAACGCTACACGTCCAACTTAACACATTGATTTCCGAAATTCGTACTGTAGAATCTCACAACAAAAATTCACCTACAGCTACATTAACTAACACACTTTCAAAACTCAGGGAACAACTGAGAGATCATCTCTCTCAACAATATGACAAACATCTCAAACAACTGAAACCCATGCTAATGCCAATAGGGCTGGCAAATATTTAGCCAGCAGACTGAAAGCAGCACGTACAAAAAAACAGAATAATACACCTGAAGCATCCTACCCAACACTACAAAATCACTAACCCACAAGACATAGTGAACCAATTTGGAGCATTATATAACCTACACGAAGATACCTCCCCGCCACAACCAACCCCGGAGAAAATACAAAAATTCCTACAAGGAATAAAACTCCCTTCTCTTTCCAAAATTAACTTAGCAGAATTAAATGCCCCATTCACAACCACAGAAATAGAAACAGTTATAGACACACTACCTAATAGTAAATCACCAGGACCGTATGATTTCTAGAACTAATACTATAAAACATTCAAAAACATACTATCCCCTTACCTACGTTCAGTCCTCACACAAGCTGCAGATTCCTTGACCTTTCCCCAAGAGAGCACTTATAGTAACTCTACCCAAACCAGGTAAAGACCCAAATACACCAGCTAACTTCAGACAAATATCCCTTTTGAACTTGGACATCAAAGTCTACGCAAAATTACTGACCAAAAGGCTAAGGAATATCATTCCCTCCATTATTAAACATGACCAGATGTGATTTGTGAAGGGGAGACAAACCTCTGATGCCACTAGAAGAATGATAAACACTATATATCATGCTGAGAAAAGTCAAACGCCCTCTCTGCTGTTGTCTATAGACACAGAGAAGGCGTTCAACAGGGTCCATTGGACCTACATGGAAATAGTAATGTCCAAGTTTGGATTCCAGGGATCTATACTAAAGGCTATCCTAGCATTGTATTCCTGCCCATCAGCACAGGTGTATTCTTCAGGCTTCCTGTTCTCACCCTTCAACATAACTAATGAGTTACCAAGTATTTTTAACCTAATGATAGAGCCCTTAGCAGAAGCCATTAGATCACATCCTTCAGTCACGGGCATCCAGTTTGGTTCTAGCATGAACACTATTAACTTGTTTGCGGACAATGTAATACTACTATTACTAATTAATCCGCGTACCTCTCTAGAACAGGCCCACAAAATTCGGATTTCAGGAACATCTCCTATTATAAAGTCAATTTCTCCAAATCTTTAAACCATAAGCCACTCAAAACATATTACAAAGAAAACATCCATATACATGGAATAAAAAAAAGGCATCACATACCTAGGTATCACCTTAACAAATACAACATCCTCGTTGGATGATGCAAATATCAGACTGCTAATGACCAAACTGGAATCCCAACTAAAGAAAATGTCAAAAAAAGAACTATCATGGCTAGGCAAAATAGGAGCCTTCAAAATGTGAATTCTGCCACAAAGCTTATACAGATTTCGAACATTACCAATCCACATTCCTCAACATTATCTTAGAACACTGTCCAACCTCATATGGAAATTTATATGGGATGGCATAAAAGCTAGAGGCTCCCGAAACAACCTCACTCCACAAAAACAGGTCAGAGGTGCTGGCTTAACAGACTTACATGATTATATCCGGTTGTGGACCAGTCGCCACAGTTTTACTGTGGCAGGTTGGCTCCGCTGCGTGAAATCACCAACCACCAACCAACCCACATTCCTCAACATTATCTTAGAACGCTGTCCAACCTCATATGGAAATTTATATGGGATGGCAAAAAAGCTAGATGCTCCCGAAACAACCTCACTCCACATAAACAGGTCGGAGGTGCCAGCTTAACAGACTTACATGATTATATCCGGTTGTGGACCAGTCGCCACAGTTTTACTGTGGCAGGTTGGCTCCGCTGCGTGAAATCACATTAATGTACGACGGGGTAATGACAAAGGCAGAAAATGGGGGGTATACAAATGTATCCCCCTTCACGATCAGTGGCCAAATGCAACCCATTCCTCTGAATGGGGCCACCTTGCAACCATATACAATGAACACAGTTATCTGAGGTGATGTGGGTTTTCAGGAGGTGAGGAGGCATCATAATTCTTCCTTGCCACCTGTCAAACACCCTCTGAAAAGTGATCCACTACGGATCAGTCTTCAGAGGGTGACACTAGTAGTGTACACTAATCAACACCAATAATGCCTCTCAGATGTGTTACTCCAAACTCCAAGAATTCCCTTCGCTGTAACTAAGGGGCCAAGCCCAACCCCTGAAAAACAACCCCACACCATAATCCCCCCTCCACCAAATTATTGGTCCAAGGTCAATAAAGACATGGATGAGCAAGTTTTGGGTAGAGGAACTTGCCTGGCCTGCACAAAGACTGGACCTCAACCCGATAAAACACCTTTGGGATAAATTAGAGCGGAGACTGCAAGCCAGGCCTTCTTGTCCACATCAGTGTTGACCTCACAAATGCGCTTCTGGAAGAATGTTCAAACATTACCATAGACACACTCCTAAACCTTGTGGACAGCCTTCCCAGAAGAGTTTACGCTGTTATAGCTGCAAAGGGTGGGCCGACTCAAAATTTAACCCTACAGACTAGGTTTGGAATGCCATTAAAGTTCATGTGCGTGTAAAGGCAGGCATGCCAATATTTTTGGTAATATAGTGTAGGTACATAGTTAATCTGGTTGAAAAAAGACACTAGTCCATCTAGTTCAACCAACAATAAAAAAAAGAAAACCAACACACTCAAATAGATCATTTTCATATACACTATCCAATACCCATAGTTGATTCAGAGTAAGGCAAAAAAAAAAAACAATACAAGAAAAACCACAGAGTGGAAATTCAACAAATTGATACTTGAGATGTTGGATTTCATCCTCAGACATAATGGGTTTCTATTTAAGGGGTTCCACTACCTCCAGGTACAGGGTGTTGCTATGGGGACATGTTGCGCCCCCTCTTACGCAAACCTGTACCTGGGGAAGTGGGAAAAAGCTTTTCTGACTGATGACCAGCTAACCATATACACTGAATATATTATCCTTTGTCAAAGATACATAGATGATATCTTTTTGATATGGAATGGTCCAGAAGACATTCTCAAAGGCTGCCTAAAAGCGATGAACCACAACGCCTTGAATTTGTTTGTTTACAATGTCCTATGACCACCACTTGATCAACTTTTTGGACATTAGCATCTATAAAGATAAGAATGGGAAACTCGCCAGCAGGCTTTACAGGAAGGAAATTTCCGGCAATACTCTTTTGCACGCCAACAGTTTCCATCCTTAACCCCTTAAAAAAATCCATACCCTTTAGCCACTTCTTACGCTTGAAACGCAACTGCACCACTATGGAAAATTTCCAATGTGAGGCAGATAAATTGAGTGAGAGATTGCTCGCAAGGGGATACACAAAATCTTCCCTGAAAAAAGCTTTCAACCAGGTTAAAGATCAAGATAGACACGCCTTAATCTTCAAAACCAAAACTCATAAACAGGATGATACGGCAAGGATCATCCTACGTTACTCTAACGAACATAGCACCATAAGGAAGATCCTTACAAAACATTGGTCGATCCTTACCGACGATCCTATTTTGGGGGATTTTCTTACCCCTAAACCTCAGATCACCTTCAGGAAGGCAGACTCCCTAGCAGAGTTGCTGACCCAAAGTGAATACAAAGGGAATTCAAGACAGGACCCCTGCAAAACCTGGGGGACTTTGCCCTGTGGCTTCTGTTCTTTTTTGTAGAGTTTTCGGCAGGAGAACCTCTTTTCAATTACCTAATGGTGAATGCTTCCAGATGAAGCATTTTGCCAATTGTAAAACTCGGGGGGTGGTATACCTAGTACAATGCCAGTGCAGGGCCTTCTATGTCGGGAAAACCCGACAAGAATTCGGACAACGTGTTAGCAAGCATTTACAAAGTATCCAACTTGGTAACCTATATCTTCCCCTTGGAAGACATGTAGCCAGGGGACATGGATACAGGATGCCATCTATAAATTTTACAGTTTTGGACCGTATCCATGTCCCCATTAGAGGTGGGGATTGGAATAAAATCCTTTTACAACGCGAAAACGCGCTGGATCAGATACTTGGATGCCACTACCCCACCAGGCCTCAATGAGGCTGAAAGTTTTAGGCCCTTTCTAGAAGGCTTTAGTTCTGGAAAAACAGATTAAAATATAACGTTATGTTTTTTCTCCTCTTCCTTCTCTTTCTCCCTTTTTTCGTATCTTGTTCTCTTCTATTCTGTTTTCCTAGCAGGAGATTGGCTAAAATGATGATATCTATTGGGGTATGATAGTATTATTATTTTCAAAATTATATCAATTTAATGACATATCATTTCGGGCCATTGGTATCCCTTTTTTGGTAATTCTATTGTACATTATGATTTGCGTTATGATTGTTTCATTATTTGTTTGTTTATTCTTACTTTTCTTTATCTTATTGT
The DNA here is from genome assembly GCA_037952925.1 of Lithobates clamitans. NCBI lineage: Eukaryota > Metazoa > Chordata > Amphibia > Anura > Ranidae > Lithobates > Lithobates clamitans. Next base: position 286,884 of record JBBGZY010002081.1, on the reverse strand, counting down.
ATCTACTTTTATATGGGATGAATTTGATTTCCTTTGCTCCGTTTGGCTTCATCCACTCCTCTCTGTGGCCATTATTATGCATCCGGCACATGTAGGCCCCCACAAATTTTGTTGGGGGCCTTTTCCCTCCCATGCTGTGGCTCTGGGTGCCTTTGGCACCTTTCAGCAGCTATGTGAGGATAATCCATGTGTCGGGGGCTATTAGTTTCTCCTTTTGGAAGATTACCCCCTTCTAGGTTCTTCTCCCTATTCCCTGCTTTGGACTGAATAGTATGTTTTTTCCATCTTATCCATCCTGCCCATTCAATATCATTTCATATTCTATATAATATTATTCATCCAAATGTGTTTATTTTTGTATTTTTCCATACATAATTTTTGAATTTTTGCTTTGTATTTTTGTATTTTGGTAGGAATTATACTGTTAGCAGTTGTCGCTCCTTTTTGTGTGTCCCAGACTGTAGGGAGATGGGGCTGGTTGCTTATCGCTCCCTCCTGACCCAGTCAGGGACGACTCTGTAAGGTGCTGTCAGCAATGATTGTCTTTTCCAGGCTATGGACTGCAAAGGGGTGGGCGTGACTAGGTGTTTTAGCTGGCCACGCTCCCCCTGCGTCCTGCTTTAGATACACGCTGTCTCTGTATAAGCAGCGCTCAGAGAATGATGTCACTGCTGCCACATGATGCGGCATCATTTCTCGGTGCTCTGCAGGGCTCCGGCGATGAACAAGCACGTGCCATAAAAGGAGAACACCGGAGGCGCATGCGCGGAGGCTCCATGAGCGGTCGCACGTTCTAAGAGCTCCGCTCCGCTCCAGCCTGTCTTAGCCGCCGCAGCCAGCATTAGAGGAGGAAACAGCCGACCGGACCCCCTCGACAGTCCCTGAGGACCTGAAGGACCCCCCTGTATGACCGGGGGCTCTGCCAGACGGGATTTATCCCGACTTCTAGAACCCGGCCCTCAGATCGCGGCCTCTGCTAAGATGGCGGCCGCCAGCGCGGCTCGAGGCCTAACACAGCATCTGGAGGAATCCTTGGAAGATTTTCCTCCTCTACCCTCCCGCAACACAGGGAAACAACTTCCAACAGTGAGTACCCATCAGGATGGGCTATTTTCTCCCTCCACCTCAGACATCACTAATAGTGGACACACTGACGGCTCCCCCCTCACACCGATGGATGAAAGTAATTACATCCAGGCTCCCCCAGGCAATCAGAGCAGCCCCCCTGCCCCAACTCCCACAGACTTTTCCTCTTTAATGGAAACCTTCTCAAATATGCTCTCAAAGGGTCTGGCCCATACTGCCTCACAAATCACATCTACCATACAGGCAGACCTGCAGCACCTGGGGGCGAGAATTGAAGCGATCGAAATTAAAACTGATCAAACAATTGCTATGGCCAACCAGAACACTGAAAGGATCCATGACCTACATGAACAGCTAGATATGGCATATGCAAAGCTCGACGATCTCGAGAATCGATCACGCAGATACAATTTCAGACTGAGAGGCCTCCCGGAATCGTTCAAAGACACAGACAAAGTAGTCTGCGCTTTCATCAAAAATTTGATCCCTGACATACCGGATTACAAGCTGGAACTGGATCGAGCGCACAGAGCTCTCCAACCACCCCGCCAAGATGGCCTACCCAGAGACATTGTCGTGAAACCTCACTTCTATAGAGTTAAAGAGGAAGTCATGCATAAAGCCAGGGAAACTGACAACCTTTCCATTCAAGGGCACTCCATTCAAATTTTCGCTGATCTCTCGCCCTTCACCATACAACGACGAAGATCATTAAAACCCCTCCTACTTATCCTGTCCCAAAAATCGATCATTTATCGGTGGTTATTTCCTTTTCGCCTAAATTTTGCCTACTTGAACAAATCGTACAGCTTTACGAACTTTGGAGATGGGGAACGTCTGATGCTACAACTAGGAATTATATCCCATTCCCCAACTTTTGCATCTGCTCTGGACCCCAAGACCCCAAACTCTGCGAAAAGACCTCCTCCAACGAGCCCCATCCAACCCCTATGGCACAAGCAACAGGCCAAGAGATCGAAAGATGGCCGCCCACCTTAAGGAACAGTCTGCAATCAACTGTATTCTTCCCTTACTATGTCACGCCCACCTGGCATTGGGACACTGATTTTTGTATGTCCCCCTCTCCCTTCTAGCAGGGCTTGGGCCTTAACTAACACTGGATGAGGTGATTGTCAATTTGCCTCATATCCTCATTTTTTTTTTTTTTTTTCTCTGTTTTTTCCCTCCCTGCTTTTTTCATAGATTGGTCTTGTTTTTTCATCCTCCCTCCTCGAAAAACTTTAGTAATTGATCTTCTTTTTGGCGGCATGGCTGGAGCGGCTGCACTTCGCCTCCATTTGTCTCGGAGTGGTATAAAAAAAAACCCGTGTAGGAGGCATGAAGGCCTCCCCTCCTACAGGGAAACTTAGGTTACTAATAAGCTGTATGATGAACACCTATACTGTCTTCCTCTATATTGTTTTTGATATGTCCTGTTTTTACTTCTCAGATTCGACCGTCCCTCCTCCTTTTCTTCCCTTCTCCCACCTATTCCTAGAGTCACTCAGAAGCCCAGCCGAGGGTCTACAGGCTAGGTTCCAAAATTGTCCGGCTTCGGGGGTTTGGACACTTACCCAAATCTTGCTAGCTCAGGTAAGCTCACTTTATATGATGCGTTTATCCCTCCCTCTGATCCATGCACACTGACACACTTATTCCCCCTCCGCCCATTTGTATAGCTTCACATAATGTTCAAGGGATGAACTCCCCGGTTAAGAGACGTAAATTATTTAATCACTACAAATCACAAAAAATAGCAGTCCTATTACTACAAGAAACACACTTCCCATCCTCCTATAGTCCCTCCTTCATACATGAAAACTATCCTCAGTTCTTTCTCTCCAAAGCTGACAACAAAACTAAGGGGGTTGCAATCTGCTTTGCAAAACACCTTAAGTTCTCCCCGACTGACGTCATTAAAGACCAAGCAGGCAGGTTTATCTTAGTAAAAGGCTCTCTAGAGGGCGACCAATACTCCTTCATTTCTTATTACGCTCCAAACAAAGGTCAGGCCTCCTTTTTCTCCGCTATGATGTCCACGCTAGGCCCACAACTAGAAGGGAAAATAATCATGGGTGGAGACACAAATCTCCCCTTTGACCTCTCACTTGACAAATCGGTGCCAGGCGCCTCTAGATCTAGGAAACCTCCAAAACAAAGTACTAAAATAGCCGCTACACTTTGTTCCCGTGGCCTCGTGGACATCTGGAGAGAAATGAATCCCAGATCCAAAGATTATACACACTATTCGGCACCACTTTGTCTCTACACTAGAATAGATCATATTTTTATTCAAGCCCACAACATCCCGTCGGCTAATAAAGCGGTCATTAGGGACTCCTCCCTCTCAGATCACTCCATAGTTCTATTATTCGTACAGCATTCTCATGGTATTAGTAAACAATTCACATGGCGCCTTAACGAAGGACTTTTAAGCGATTAAATCAATTGCAACATCCTAGCACAGGAAATACAAGAATACTTTCGACAAAACAACACCGGGGAGGTTTCCCCAGAAACTGTGTGGGCAGCTCATAAAGCAGTACTTAGAGGAAAAATCATCCAAATCACCTCTCGCCTTAAAAAAGAACGTACAGCAGACATTAACAACCTCCAATTAAAATTCCAGTCCCTAAGCAGGGCCCATAAAAGGAACCCTACCAGGGAATCCCTAGATGCCCTGGAAGTGACTCGGATTTCCCTAAACCTAGCACTTACCACCGAAGCTGAGAAGCATCTTCGATGGTCTGGGGCTCGTTTCTACTATCAGGCGGACAAAATAGGGACTAAATTAGCAGCCAAACTGTCTCCAAGACCTCGCTCCTTCTCCTTTCCCAAAATCCGCACTCTAACAGGGACACTATCTCAAAATCCGAACCGCATCATGGATGTATTCCATGACTTCTATACTTCGCTATATAAGAAAGAACTGTCAGCAACCCCGCCCCCCATATCAGACTTCCTAAACAATCTCCCTCTTCCAAAATTATCCTTTGAACATTCGGAGCTCCTAGATGAACCACTTACGGAATTGGAAGTTCTTGGGGTGATCAAACAGCTCAAACAAAACTCAGCCCCGGGACCAGACGGTTTTTCAGTCGGGTACTATAAGAAATTCGGACCATTACTAGCTCCGTATTTGGTCAAGTTCTTCAATTCTCTCCGGTCTGGTTCTCCCTTGGATAAAGCCCTTAACCTTGCATTCATATCAGTCATACTGAAACCTGGTAAAGATGACTCTTTGGTCTCCAATTACCGCCCCATCTCTTTAATCAATAATGACCTAAAAATTCTTACAAAAGTCTTATCCAACAGACTAGCATCTTGCATAGCTCTCTATATCCATAGAGACCAGGTGGGCTTTATCCCGGGGAGACAAGGACCGGATCAGATCAGAAGGGCAGTTGACATCATCTCCCTCCTCAACTCCCAATGGGATGGAGGATCCCAACAAAAAGGATACTTGTTATCAATTGACCTACAGAAAGCTTTTGATACTGTTACCTGGCCATACCTATTCAGTGTCCTGGAGCGATGGGGATTTGGTCCAAATTTTTTGGGCACCTTACGAGCCTTGTATTCGGAACCTAGTGCACAGGACAGAATGCAGGGCTACTACTCCAAACCTCTGTCTATAGAGAAGGGTACCAGGCAGGGCTGCCCCTTGTCCCCCCTCCTTTTCGCCATAGCGATGGAGTCTCTGGCTATTGCTATTAGAAATCATCCGGATATTAAGGGGGTAGTCTGTGGTAAACAAGAGCACAAATGCGCTCTTTTTGCTGACGACTTGCTGCTTTTTGTCACTTCCCCTCTGATATCGACGCCTAATATTCTCTCTCTCCTCGACAAATTTGGTGAAATTTCAGGCCTTCGAGTTAATTTCGCTAAATCGCTAGCCTTAAATATAACGGTCCCCCCCGACATTCTAAGTAGTTTACAAAACCATTTCCCGTTTTCCTGGAAATCGTCATCTCTTCCGTACCTAGGGGTTAACCTCTCCACTAGTATAGCTTCCCTCTACTCATCGAATTACCCGGCCATCTTCCGTAAATTGACCTCTGACCTATCTAATTGGAATAAACACAACCTTTCATGGCTAGGCCGTATTCATGCGGTCAAAATGACCCTCCTACCCCGCATACTGTACCTATTTAGGTCCTTACCCATCCCTATCCAAAAGTCTCAAATACAGACTCTTCAATCCAAAATTACACAATTCATTTGGGGATCTAAGGGTAGTCGTTGCTCGAACAGCATTCTATTCAGGCTTAAGTCACATGGGGGATTAGCCGTACCCAACATATGGTGGTACTACCAGGCCGCTCAGCTAGCCCAGATCTCCATAGTGTACTCAAAAGGCCCCAAACCAGACTGGGTATCAATGGAACGCCAAGCTATTCCTCTACATACTATTGACTATCTGATCTGGTCTCCTGCTAAGCGGAGACCGCCCATTTTAGCCCCCACACTTTCCCACTCACTAGCTTTGTGCGACCGATTACATAAAAATCCCTCCCTGATCTCTGACCTTAAGCCCCTGATGCATTTATTTCATAACCCTGATTTCCCGCCGGGAATGAACATCCTAGCTTTCAGTTGGTGGTTAAATAAAGGCTTACTCAGAATAGGCAACTACTTCACATCTACAGGTCCTTTATCCCTTGCCTTCTGCACTAGTAAACTTGAGATGCCCACCGCGGAACATTTTCGGTTCCTGCAAATACAACATTTCCTTAAATCCATCTGGCTAAATAAACCAGACCCTCCTACGATCACTAGTTATGAATCATGGTGTGCAGGTGCCACGGATCAGAGAGGGGGGATATCCATCATTTATGCCGCTCTAGCCTCGGTGACATCCAAACCTCCTTATGCCATCGCCTGGGAAAAGGACCTTGATATTTCCTGGGAAAAGGATAACTGGTTTTCCTGCTTTCAACGCTCCTTCAAAGGCATTTTAAATATTTCCTTGATTGAAACCAGCCTTAAGATACTAACCCGGTGGTACAGGGTCCCCTCTCTCCTTGCGAAGATATATCCGGATGCCTCCCCGCTGTGTTTCCGAAGATGTAACCATATAGGTACAATGTACCATATATGGTGGACTTGCCCAAGAATCAGGAGTTTGTGGAACAAAGTCTTTTCAGTGATTCGAAAAGTAACAACCCTCCCGATTCCTCAATCTCCTGAGATTGCTCTGTTGAATCAGAAGGTAGATAAGGTGGATAAATATACCCAAAAACTGATCTTTTTTATTTTACTTGGCACTAAAATTACAATAGCCGCCTGCTGGAAAAAGCATAGGGTCCCTTTTACTGCGGTAAAGCATAAAATTTCCTGGATTATGTCCCAGGAGAAGATAGTCAGTATAATACAAGACAAAGCACGGTTCTTCGAACTTACCTGGGAACCCTGGGCCAAGTTCTGTAATATCCCCTTATATCCTGGCGTTAGTTATCCTGACCTACCTGCGCTCTGAGTGACTCTGGGGGTACATTCTCTCCCAGACTTTCCTGCTTTTCCCCTCTCTCTTCCTGCCTCTTTCTGTCCCCTTACTTTCCTTTCGTCTTTATTTTTTAAACCAAACCGGACATGTTACATAAATAAGTAATTATCCTGAGACGGTATAAGTAATGCATTGTAGAGGCGGGGGGAGTTACCGCAATGCTAGTTGAGCTCTTCGGAGACAAGGTATTCTGATCCTCTTAGACCTCCCTCCATACAGTCCCACCCTCACCTGTGTTTGAATGGTCACCTGACCATATATAGTTTTAGTTCTAAGTTTACAAGCTACCAACTTAGGTTTGCGTTATAGGATACACCCTGTTGGGGTGATTTAACCTGAGACCCGGGGTCCAGGGGAAGGGGGCGGCTCCATACCCACAGCATGATCCCTTTTCGGGGTGGTTGTGGACGCCTCCCCTAATCCTGGCTCCCCTTCAAGCCCCAGGGCTGGTGGTCTATCTTTTCTCTAATACACCACACTGTTTCAATATTTTGTTAGTTCGGCCTTATTAGGTTGATTGAATTCGTAGGCTTATTACTCCAACTCCATCATCGTAGTGGGACCTGACGTCTCTGGTGTTTTCTTCGCTTTTCTTTTTTTTTTAGACATGGATAATTGTATCACACCATATGCTATCTGATGTATTGTTTGAGGTGAATTAGCGTTTGCAAAGACTCTTATTAGTATGTCATGCACCTGTTGTTCCCTTTTACCTATAGTACTGATACGCTTGTTATTCTTGTACTGTCCAAATTTGTATCATCATTGATAATTCTAATAAAAATTATTGAAAGAAAAAAAGGAGAACACCGGGAACCCCAGAGCCGCCATCTTCATCAGATGATACTTTGTCTGAGGAGCAATATATCATCCTGCTCTTGTTTTCAATAATAGAGGGGTAACCCCCTCTTCTTTTGGCTGCTTCTGTGGATTCTGGGCTGCCCTAGGTTCATCTGTGGGGGAGACACATGGCAAAGTTTGGTAAGCTGGACGAGCTTTGACATCTTTATGGGTATTTTGAATTTATTTTTCTTTTATCATTTAAGACTCTGGTTTTCACCTGTGGAGGGGCGCCCCTTCTTCCTTGGGGATCTCCCTGGTTGAGTGATATTTCACCCATTGTTTTCATCCATTGCACCTTATGAAGTTTGATTCTTTTTTTCTTTTTTAATTCAATATTTTTTCATCATGGTATTTATAGTTTGGGGAATTCCCCCTCTGATGGTCTTCCTTCTATACATTATTTATTTTCCAGACGATCCCTATACTCTCCTTCCCCATCATCTTCCAGGGTTGGGATTTTTTGTTTTATCCCGAGTGGTTTGAATTTCGCCCCTCTTTTGGAGCAAATCCTGCCATATACTTCTTGGTTGGGACGTCGCAACTTGCAAAATTTCATGTAAGATTTTTTATATAATTTTTAATTTTTATATATTTTTTTTCTTTTCCATGCTTTACCAAATGCTGTGTGTTCCTCTCATAGATTTCCACATTACTGCTGCTTACATTTTCGATAAGGCGGTTCCCCGCCTCTTTAATTTGGTGCCTCTCTTGAATCACAATATCCAATATTTCCTTTGCATGATAAAAGGCCTATACAGATCGGGTGGATGTCCGATGAAGCATTGGAAATTCTTATGTCAATCACTATTTTTATAAGTCTTTTGTATATTTCAGCACAGGCTTCAGATGCATGTTATGAGATATATGTATAATAATATTATATTTTGTACCTTTCAGAAATGGCAAAAATTGTCCCTGAGGAAGATTGTATAATTTTGTAATCAAAAATGAAGTTTATTGAGCATAAAAGTCAGTACATATTACAAGTGTTAAAGTACAAAGTGCAACATGCACTGATGTCAGGTGTATTAACTTTTACACAAATTGTCTTGACAAGTCATTACAACTCAGTATCAAGGTGTACATCTTTGTTAGATTAATAAGGAGTTCGGCAATAAATGAATAAATAAATAAAGTGCCATTGAACCGACAGACATATATGTGTTATGTAGTGCTAGTCTGTGCATGTGGAGGCTTCATTTATCCATCTATCCCATATTTTGTGATATTTGGCTGGGCAACCACGGTGGGTATACAGAACTTTGTTGTAGGGTAGGGTGAGGTTAACTGCCCTCTTCCACTGCTGTATAGTGGGGGAGGGGGTCGAAGCCACAATTGGGCAACCTGCATTCTGGCTATGAAGAGGGTCTCCTGCATGAATATTGATAAGTATTTCTCCTCCTCCGAGACTGTGAGCAGACCAAGTAAACATTGGCGAGGGCATAGCGTCAGAGGGGAGCCCATACAATCGTGGAGAAACGTAACAATTTGCAGCCAATAATTCTGAATAGATGGACAAGACCATATAAGGTGATAGAAGGTACTGGCGGTATTTCCGCAGCGAGGACAGGCTGGATCGGCATCCGACCTGTATTTGAGAATTCGTGCAGGGGTGAGATAAGATCTATGGAGGATGTATAAGTGGGTGAGGTGATCTGATAATTTCGGGGATACTCTTGTGCAAATCCCGAGTATGTCCCCCCATTGTTCATCATCAAAGGTCCCGATGTCAGCCTCCCATCTGACCCTTAGGTTTTGTGTGTGGGTGGTGGCAGCGGGCAAGAGGAGGAGACTATACAGGGTGGAGATCAGTTTTTTCAGGTCATCGCCTAAGAGCAAATCTTTGACTACCACCACTTCTAGATTGGGGATAGAGTTATTAAATTGAGACTGGAGGGCGTGGCGAATCTGAAGGTACATAAAAAACATATGGTTAGGGAGAATTCATCTTTTAGAACCTGAAAGGACTTAACCTCCCCTCCCGCTACAACCTGATGAAGGTATATGATTTTGTAGATGATCCATAGTTTAAAGTCTGGGATGGTCAACAATTCAGGGAGCTGAGGATTGTCCCAGAGTGGAGTATGAGCGTGGACGGGGGGAGCTCCGATAGTAGTAAGTGTGCGGTGCCAGATTTTACTATGGTGCTGTAGCATTCGGTTCCCACCCGCTACCCGAGAATTACCCCTATGTTTACAAAAAAGTATCTGGAAGGGATGGGCCACTACTTCAGAGGCATGTGTGCATGCCAGAGTGGTATAGTGGAGTCTGTCGTGCTTATTAAAATAGTAAAAATGGGACAGCTGGGAAGCTAAATAGTAGAGTGCGAGGTCAGGGTTGGCCGTGCCCCCCAAGTGGGTGGGACATTTGAGGGTCTGCTATGATAGTTTATGTCTGGATGTACCCCATATAAAGGTGTTGAGTATGGACTCGAGGGATCTGAATATATGGACTGGGACATACAATGGGGCACGCCAGAATAGGTATAATAGCTTGGGAAGGAGGATCATCTTCAGCAAGTTATTACGACCCATCACTCCTAGGGGAAGTCTGGACCAGATTTGCGTCTTGTTTTTAAGATGTGCGAACATTGGTTCAATGTTTAGGCGTATATAGTCTGTTAGGGAGCGTGAGCATTGTATGCCTAAATATTTGAGCTGGCTGGTCCTTACCAGTGGTAGGGTCACCTGAGTGTTCGTTGGAACAGAAGCATCTATGGGGAGTATTTGAGACTTAGACCAATTAATTTGTAGCCCTGAAAAGGTCCCATATTGCTGGATAAGTTGTAAGGCTGCAGCCAACAAGGGACCTGCGTCTGACAAATAAAGTAGCATATCGTCCGCATATAAGCTAAGCACCTCGGTCAATTGCCCCCGACGGAGGCCCTTGATGTCGGGGTGCGCTCTAATGGCGATGGCCAATGGCTCGACAGCTAGTGCATATAACATGGGAGATATTGGGCAGCCCTGGCGTGTTCCCCTTGACAGCGAAAATGGGGTGGACATTTTACCGTTGACCTGGATCCGAGCAGTGGGAGTTTGGTAAAGGAGTTGGAGCCATTTAATGAACCTGGGGCCAAAGCCAAATCTATGGAGGCACTCCCAGAGGTAGCCCCACTCCACAGAATCAAACGCCTAGAATCAAATGCCTTGGCGGCGTCCAAACTGACCACCACCCTGGACCCAATCTCATCATGTATAGTTTGAAGATTTGTGAATAGCCTTCTCAGATTGAACGCTGTGTTCTTATTGGGCATAAAGCCTGTTTGGTCAGGGTGGATGAGGCTGGGGATGACCTTGTTAAGTCTCATGGCAAGAATTTTAGCGAGAATTTTCACATCCAATTAGAGGAGAGAGATCGGGCGGTAGGACCCGGCTTTGGGATGAGGACAATCAATGCCTCGCTCATGGTGCGCGGGAGTGTACCGGACGTGTGTATGTGTGAGCATAAAGCCTCAAGCCTGGGGATAAGGACCTCCTGGAATTGAGAATAGAACTCCAACGGGAGGCCGTCTGAACCTGAGGCCTTCGATGCTGGGAGGCTCGCTATCGCCGCTTTAATGCATTCCTCAGTTATGGGTGTCTCCAAAAGTTCTACCTGAGTAGTTGAGAGGGAGGGGAAGTCAATAATATCTAGTAGGTGTAGCTCGTCCAAGGGTCGGCTGGCTCTAGAGGTGTATAGATCGGCGTAAAACCTTCTGAATTCATGGGCTACTTGTTCAGGGTCCGTGAGCATGGTTCCATCCTGTGAGCGGAGCTGGACCACCACCGGGGGCGAATGGTCCAGATGGGCCATGTAGGCTAAAAGTTTCCCCGCCCGCTCTCCGTGCTCAAAGACCCTTTGTTTGCTAAAAAAATTCCCTTCTTTGCTTTCTCAAAGTGTAAGTGGTCAGTGAGCCTAGATTGCAAGCGTAGTTGGGCAGAGTTGGAAGGTGTTGGGTTTGCCAGGAAAGCCTGTTCGAGGGAGCCCAGGTGCTCCTCGGCCTGCAACAAGATATTGTTAGAGGAGGCTTTGTGTCTGTTGATGTGTGTGGAGAGGATCAGGCGGGCATGAGCTTTGAAGGCCTCCCACACCATCCCGGGCGAGGCCGACCCCTGATTAGACTGAAAATAAAAAGACCACTCGCGCTGTATAATCTCAATATCAGTGAGGGTTGCGAGCCAGAATGAGTTCAGTCTCCACAAGCGGGACGGCGGGGAGGACGGTAGTCTCAAAGACATCCAGTAGGGTGAGTGGTCAGAGAGAACTCTCGCACCGAACCCCACTGCAAGGAGGTTCGGAATGAGAGTGGGGGTAAGTATAATCATGTCTATGCGGGACATTGCGTTTTGTGAGGGTGTAAAGCAAGAATATGCAGATGTGTTGGGATATTTAAATCTCCAGGTGTCGGATAGGGCAAATTCCGAGAGAAATCTACCAAACCTAGTGAGAGTCGGCCTGTTCTGTGACGTATTTGATGGGTGGAGTCTATCTAAGAGGGGGTCAATCACCATATTAAAATCCCCCATCCAGACTGCTGGTATCGTGGGATGCTCAGACATGAAGGCTAACCCCTCTCTGAGGGCAGTAAATTGAAAGGGCGGGGGGACATAGAAGGCTAGCAAAAGGGTTTCAAGACCCCCCACAGTAACATGTAAGAACAGGAACCTCCCCTGCTGGTCCGATCTTAAATTGTGTAATTGGAAATTAACCGTTTTAGCTATGAGGATAGCTATACCTCTGGAGTTGTTGGTGAATGGAGCCTGGTAAGTCCAGCCCACCCACGGTTTTTTAAGGGCCATTTGAAGTTGCCCTGTTATGTGGGTCTCCACTAGTACAGATATATCCGCGCGCATGCGCTTAAGGTGAGACAGCACAGCTAATCGTTTAGACTTATCACGCAGCCCTCTTACATTCCACGTGACTATTTTTAAAGAGGCCATCAGGTAATTAATTGGAATGTAGTGTCGGACCAGCAGGAGAAGACCCACCACCCCAACCACCACAGCCAAACCCGTTCCGGGTACCGTTATAAAAAAATAAACAGATTCAACCCCATAAACCATGGTTGTGAGGTCCTGCAGACAGGCCGGCCAGAACCATAGAGTGGACACTGCCAGTCTGCAGGAAGCCCCACAGATGAATAAGGTAGTGAATGCAGACAAAAACAGACTAGTTGTAGGTTGTATTGCATGACATGTCAGACATTGCTCATATGTAAAAAAAAGGAGAACATTAACAAATAAAACAATAAAAACTGAAACTATGCCGACTCTGGACCAGCATGGCTTATCAAACTTGTGGCAACCCTTCACAGCTGTGGGGGTTGCTGCTGGCCAGGGAAACATTGCTTTGCAGTTGCAGGGGGGGACCCAGTCCGGTTAGTAGGATAAACATAAAGCTTGAGAGCCAGGGTAAAGACAGATAAGGTGCCACCTCACAAACTGCTGAGGGCAAACAAAAGTTAACTGAAGAACATGGCGGTGCCAAACAAGTTAGCATCCGAACGTCTGAGGGGGTGCTTCAAATTGCATGAGCCCGGCTGGACGTGCAGTTCATCGGAAGGGGCTGAATAATATAACGGAGTGACAAAGGTGAGGGGCTTTACACAGGGTACATGTATTGGGAGAGGGAAAAGGTAGTCAGGCAATATAGGCATCCGTTAGATCGGCAGGGATCATTGGCTTGGTATGAGGGAGGGAGTGTGAATAAGATAACTCACTGTTAGTATGATGTAAGTCTCCGGGGTGGAAGATTCCTGCACAGCACGGGACAGAAGAACGATGGTCTGGTGTTCAAATCATGGTGGTGCCGAACCAGCCGCGGCTCAGCCCTCCAGCCAGGAGATGACCGCTGAGGGATCTTCGAAGAAGTGAGCCTTGCCGTCCCGGACCACACGGAGGCGCGCTGGAAACAACATGGCGTATGCTAAATGGTGTTTGCGCAGTTGGCGCTTGGCCTCCAAGAATTGTGCCCTCTTCTTCTGCACCTCTGCGGAGAAGTCGGGAAAAACAGTTAAGTGTGTGTCTCCGAATGGAATGTTGCCCTTTTCCCGGGTAAGGTGCAGAATGATGTCCCTGTCCCGAAAGTTCAGCAATTTTGCGATGAAGGTTCGCGGAGGGGCTCCAGGAGCAGGTGGCCGCGCCGCCAGCCGGTGCACGCGTTTCACCACAAAGGTGGAGGAGAAGGCCTCCCTGCCAAAGTTAGTAGTCAGGAGATTCTCTAGGAATGTCGGAGGGTCTGAGCCCTCCGCTTTCCCAACCTCCGCTTTGTGGGAGTCCCACAAAGCGGAGGTTGCAGCGGCGCAGTCTGTTCTCCATTTCGTCCTGTTTATTGAGGACTGTATTCAGCTGATATTGCAACCTCTCCACGGTGATCTGTAATGGCGGAAGATTGTATAATTAACCATTTCGAAACGCGCTAGTTTCTCACTCATGGATAAGGAGCATCTGTGTAGTGGGATTTTTTTGTCATTACTGTAATACACTGTAATTGTGCTGTCTCTATGTTTGTTCTTTGTACAAATTGTTTTTAATCTCTTTGTGGAATAAAATTTGTATTTTTTTAATTAATTTAATTTTTTCAAATTGATTTTGCCCTTAAAAACCCATTTGCCTGAGGTTTTTCTTGTACTGTTTAGGGATGGTGGCAAATTCTCGCATCAACTTCTGAGAGTCTATCCTCTTCTAAAAAAAAAACAATAAAGAATTATCCAATTTGCTCCAGCAGGGAAATATTCCCTCCTGATTCCCAAAGAGGCAAATGGATAAGCCTATAGGATCAGGCATTCCCAGGTGGTCTCCTACCCATGTACTAACCAGGCCCGACCCTGCTTAGCCTTCAAGATCAGACAAGATTGGGAGCATTCAGGGTGATGTGGCTGTAGGCCTCTGGGTATTGAACAAGAGAAGAAAAGTAGTATTCCTGGTCTTCCCCAACCCCCCCCCCCCGGTACCTGGTCTTACCAGCTTCTTCTATCTGGGGCCCAGGTGCAGTGCTTCTCCTGCAGATTGATTCTTTGGAGTTGGGATCCTGAGACCACTAGGAGCTGAGTACTGCTAATATCTCGTTCTCCTGGACACAGAGCTGGGCAACTCAGGCTGGGAACAACTCAAAAGGGGTCGGCCCGGAGGTAAAGCAGGGACTCCTCAATTTTGTCCCATCACTGTGGTAATCAATACTCTGCAGCTATTTAAAAAAAAAACCTTCCCAGGGCTCCTGTGTTCAGTGGGGGCTGGAGGGCATCAGAAAGGGAACCATTTAATCACTTTTGGGTTTAGACGGATTGATCTACAGCAGAGTTCCTGACAATGAAGTCCTGGAAGGCCCCGGTGTATTGATATAGAAGGAAATGGACTTTCATGTAATTGTTTAGAACTCTGCTGCAGATTAATCCGCCTAAACCTGAAATTTATTAAATAGTCCCTTTTCTGCCCCCGGCCCCCACTGAACATGGGGGGCCTGGGAATGTTTTTTTAACAATAGCTGTAGAGCTGGGATTACCACATTTGGTAAGACATGATTGGGAAGTCCCCACTCTACCTCTGCCCCCCCAGCTGATTTGGCAGAGCTGGGCCTGGTACAGGAGGGCTGGTGGTACCCTCTTATCAGTGGCCCTGGGGATGGTCTTAAGCTGCCTAGTGTTGGGGCCTATGGCTTACCCAATCATTCAGCTGGAATATTATCTTACTTAACTTTACAGATACAAGTTTTTCTTTTTTAACTTGTCATAATCATTACCATCCTGTTCCATCTGATGTGGTAATTACATATTACATATTTCCTTAGTTAAAGTTGTCTAGCGGTCTCAGACATATCTAATATTGAATTCTAACCCTGGTTAAGGTGCCATACAAGGACAAAGCCTGCTTACTCATACCAAAGGAATCTGTGATTGCAAAGATGACTAGGTCCTAAAAGGTCATATTGATGCTTTCAAAGGGAGTTGGCTTGGGAGTTGTCCATTTCTTACACACAAGTCTATATACTTTTTTTTGATCGATTTTTATTGTGTTTTAATAGAAAGTATACAGCAGTAAATGTGGTTGCGGGCACAGGCGCTGTAAGAACAATGAGCAGTGAACAGAATCCTGCTAATGTATTCCTAAAGTGCAGTATGAAACACACAATGGAACTAGTGTCATACATCTAGTAATCCTGTTACAAGATATTGAACTGGTCGAGTATAACAAGCAAACCAAAACATAATAAGATAAAGTAAAGTATAAGTAGAATTCCCTTGTTCAAAGGCCCATAGTGTAGCGTATATATCAGGTTTATCACAAATGGGGATCTTTGGGCCTAAGGTAAGACACTCATGGCTCCTTTGTAGGTTGAGATTGCACACTTAGGAGGGAAGATGTAAGGCTAATAAAAGAAGAAAGAGAAAAAAAAGAAGGGGGGGCTGAGGTATTAGCAAGGGGGTAAGAGGTGAGATGGGTGTGTAGTGTCTTTGAAGGTGAGGGAAAGAAAGGGGGACACTAACTCCCGTCTTCTCTCTAGCCCGAGGTTTGGGTATACAGCTATGCTAGGTGCTGCTTGTAGTCATCTGTCGTGATGAAATGTTTCCAACAGGACCATGTGTCTCAGAATTTAGAGGGGGTATTTTTTGCTTGGTGACAAGTCTATATATCTTAGGTTATCACTTGGAACATTCAATTTTTTAACAGAGCTGTCATTAGGCATGCATTTGTCTGATTATCTGGACACACAATCATGGGGGGGCTCCATGGAAAAACAGCATCTTTCGTTAGATATTCTTGTTATATTTTCTAATAATATATTATCTGTATCTGTTATTACTTTTAATAAATGTTATACTTCTATGTAGTGTTACACTGATACCACTTTTTTAAGACCCAGTACAAGTACCAATACTTTTTTTCAAGTACTCGCCGATATCGATTACCAATACTTTTTTTAATGTCAAGTGACAGTTTTCAAAGCACAATACAGACTAACAATATCTTCTTTATAATTATGACTAAAGGGCACTTTTTTGAAGCACTGATAGGTGGCACTGACTGACGGCCAGTTGGCCACTGATTTGCGGCACTGATGGCTGCCACTGATGGATGGCACTTATGGGCACTGATTTGCAGCACTTATAGATGGCACTGACTGATGGGCACAGATTTGCAGCACTGACAGGTGGCACTGATTGATGGGCACTGATATGCGGCACTGATAGGTGGCACTGACTGATGGCCACTGATTTGCTTATTGTAATTATGGGCACTGATATGTGGCACTTACTGATGGCCACTGGTATGCAGCACTGATGGCTGGCACTAATGGCAGGCACTGATGGGCACTGATAGGTGGCATTTATGGGCACTGGTAGGTGGCACTGACTGATGGGCACTGATTTGCAGCACTGATAGGTGGCACTTATGGGCACTAATAGGTGGCACTTATGGGCAATGATAGGTTAAACTGATTGGTAGGCAGTGGCACTGAAATACAGCACTGAAAATTTCTGGCAGCCTTACCAGCTTCTTCTATCTGGGGCCCAGGTGCAGTGCTTCTCCTGCAGATTGATTCTCTGGTACGATGGTTATGGGGGTCTGTATACTGCCCTGGGGAACATGTATCAATGAAAAAAGTTTGTAAAAAACATAATTTTTAAATATAATATATAATATAATATAAAATAAGCAGTAATTTCCTGATGCTTAAAGTAAAACCAATAAAATGAAAAATAACAATAACATTGAAAAATTCCTTTAAATATAGTGCCTGGGGGGTTACCTTAGTCTGCCTGTAAAGCGGCACATCTGTACTGTGTATAGAACTTGCTGCAGCAATAATGACATTTATAAATCAAAAAAAAAAAGACATTTTCCCTGAAAACTTTCTTTATTTTGTAAACAATGTTATGGGGAGCAGGTCTGTATGATGAGGCGACAATTTAGTGCACTTGGAACAAGATTAGAGATTTTTTGGATAAATTCCGGTGTCTCTTTCGCGGACTTTGGATAGAAGTAACAGGTGTGCAAAAATTGAGATTTAGGTTTTGGTGGTGCCTTCACACCGTAATCCTATAGAGGTACTCTTGCTGAAAGAAATAATTGGCGTTGCTGTCAAAAATTGAAATGATATGCCCCTGCCAAACAGTGGCAGAAAAAGTGGTCTTTGGGTGTCAGTGGTGCCTTCACACCGTAACCCTATTGAGGTACTCTTGATGAAAACAAGAATTGGCCTTACTGTCAAAAATTGAACTGATATGCACCTATTGAACAGGTGTGGAAAAACTGGTCCTTGGGTGTTAATTCTGCCCAAAAAACTCACTTCAAAAAATTATTGCAGATGAAATCCATACCCACAAATCTAGGCAGCCTAGGCAGTCTTTCAGAGATTCCAGATCCAGAAAACACTTCATCAGCGGCATCGGCATCAGGGGCTAGATAGCTGCTGCTAATCCAGGGCTGATTTAGTTTGATATATGTCAGCAGGTCCATGGAGACCTTTAAACAGATGAGCTCTCTTATCTGTCACAAAATCTCCGGCAGCACTGAATGACTGTTCGGAAAGCATGCTGGATACAGGGCAGCCCAGCAGCTCAATTGCATACTGGAAAAGTTCTGGCCATTGGTCTATTCTCATGACCCAGTAACCCACTGGATTGTCAACTGAAAAGCTCTCCATGTCTGTTTTAGCCCCTGGATAATCGCCCACCATGTGATGCAGATGCTGCCAATGGGACGTGGAAGCTGACAGCCCTGGGAGCTGAAGACTAAACATTTTTTTAAAGCATCACTGAGGCAACCCCCTTCTCCACTTCTCCTCTCTTGACCAACAGAAGCCTCAAAACTACATTTTCCATGAGACTGTAACCTACCATAGTCTGGAAGGCGTTACATAAACTACTCCTTAAGGTGTCCTCAAGAGATTTCATTTTATGCTCCCTCTGTGGGGACGGGATGAGTTCTGAGACTTTCCCCATGTAACAGTGGTCAAGGAGGGTTACCAACCAAAAGTGATTCTTATCCTTGATGCCACATAATCTCGGGTCCTTTCGCAGGCTTTGAAGAATGAGAGAGCCCATGCAAGTTTGCGTAGGCATGAGAAGTAGACTCCTTGGGGTCAATGAGCATTACAGTATCTGCAACTGCCTCCTCCCAGCCACGTACTACTCCCAAGAGTTTTGAGGATGAAAAACCATCTGTTAAGGGTTGATGTATGTCTTCCTTTGCTTCAATGCCTCCAAAACTGGCAGAATCCTCCTCTTCCTCCTCCTCCTCCCTCTCCTCTTTGTCTTATGTGGAGTCGCAAAAAATGGTATCTGCATAAAGCGGGCCTTGAGAGGAAAGGAAGTGCTCCTCTTCTTCCCGCTGCTCTGCCTCTAGTGCCCTGTCCATAATGCCATGCAGGAACACAACAGGGATTGTGTCACTGATGCATGCATTGTCACGGTTCACCATCCTTTTTGACTCATTAAATAGTGACAGTTCAGTGCATGCATTCTTTATCAGCAGCCATAGACATGGGGAAAAAAGCAGAGCAGGCCTGAGCCTGTCATTGTGCCATACTCACACAGGTGCTCATTAATGGCCCTTTGCTGCATGTGCAGCCACTGCAGCATTGCCAAAGTCAAGTTCCACCTGGTGGGCATGTCACAAATCAGGTGATTTACAGGCAGGTGAAATTTCAGCCAACCAAGCACTGGCTGTGTATGAATCCCTGAAATGGCTACAGACACTTCTGGCCTGCTTTAGCAGATCTTCCAACCCTGGGTACCTATTTAAATTGAGGACATGTGCCAGGCATGACACATGTGTCAACTTTCCTTGTCTAAGGATGGGCAGGAGGTTTGTGCCATTATCGCTGTGTGGTGTGGTGTGGTTTGAACCACCTCAGAAGCTGCCCCTACAGACCTGCAAGAATCTCTGCTCCAGTTCGGCTCCTGTCCTCTAAACAGACCAGCTGAGGCACTGCAAGGCACCTTTTAGCCTGATTCATTGAATAGCCCCTTGAATGCCTAGGGGGTACTGCTGGTTCATAGGACAATTTAGCAGAGGAGGGGTAAAGCTGACAAATCTCACATCAGCAACAGTAGCTGTATGGAGATGTGGTGGCACAAAAAGCTTCAGCACTGAGCCCTGTCCTGCATCCTTCCAAATTGCACAGTGTGCTGTAAACAAAATATATCGTCCCTGACTATGATTGCTGGACCACGTGTCAGCAGTAATGTGGACCTTGCGGCTGACTGCCCTGCACAATGATGCCACAACATTGCCTTCCACATGATGCTCCAGAGCTGGAATGGCCTTACATGCAAAGAAATAGCAACTGGGAACCTGCCATTGTGGTACAGCACATTCTGCAAATACACAAAAGGAGGCAGAATCCACCAAATGGAAAAGCAAGAGTTGTAAAGCCAGCAGCTTTGACAAGCCTGAAGTTAGTTGCTTGGCATGTGGGTGGCAGTGACTGTATTTTTCTTTTCACTGCAGCAGATGGGGCAGAGAATTTTGCCTGCTATTGTCTACAGCTGGAGGTGTGCTACTGGCAGATGTGCAGCAAGGACCTGTGATATCCTTTGCTATACCATCATCCCTGTCAGTGGAGGCTGCTGAGAGGTCATGAGGTATAGTGGGGTAGATCGGAAATGTGAGGAGTGATGAGGAGCAGAATTGCATCCCTTTTGTGTAGCTTCCAGATGGTCTTGCCAATGGGCTGAGTGGTGGGAGGTTAAAGCATGTGGTATCCAAATAGCTGGAGTTTTTGCCACGCTTGATCTGCTTGAGGCAAATTATGCAAATTGCAAAAGTGTGATCGGCTGCACATGTGGTAAAAAGGCCCAGACAGCTGAGCTGTGGGAAGTGAGGCGGGAGATAACAGCTCCATAATCTGGTGGAATAGGGTGGCTGCTATCTACTCTTCCATGATGGCTGCCTCACCCTCACTTTCCTCATCTGCTCTATCCAGCACCCAAGTTGTGTGAGTGAACTCATCATCATCCCCTCCATCCTCATCATCACTAGAGCCAACTTGGCAATACGCTATGGTTGGGGAAACGTGACTGCAAATTTGTTGTTTACCAGTGTTCTCCCTTCTCTTTAGGCTCATTTTCCTACTTTCCTCAACCTCAGAACCAACATCTGAATCAAGTAATGGCTGTGCATCGTCAAGGAGAAAGTGGCTGATGCCTTGTTTAAATAACTCAGCTGACTCCTCCATGCCTGATGCTGAGGCTATGGCAGCAATAGCTGTGAACAGGGAGGCAGAATAAGCCACTCTGGCAGCTGTGGTGGACTACGTACCAGTCTCTGCTTGGGTTATGGAGGATGAGGAGGATGAGGATGGTTTAGTAAGCCATTCCACCACCTCCTCTACATGCTGAGCCTGGATAGCACAGGCAACATCACTAAACAGAAGAAATGATGTCCTGTCTGAGGACGGACCACATCCACCTTGCCTGTGGATACAGACAATGCTGGTCCCCTCACAGTGCCATGGCAACATCTATCTCTCCGTGTTGGCCCCCCAGACTTGATGGGGGCTTAATAACCAAATGTAATAAAGATTGGAAAATGTGTATGTGGATGCACTTTAATCAATGGAAAGTGGTGTTTGGTGCACTGTAACTTGAGTACTCACTACACAGACACACTCCACTGACACACTACAATATACTGCAATATATGCACTGTACTGACACACTGCAATGTACTGCACTGAAATATACTGCGCTAAACATGCACTATCACAATGCAATATACTGTGGTAAACGTGCAATAACGCACTAAAAACATACTGCGTTAAATGTGCACTTACCCACTACAATATACTATGGTAAACTTGCAATAACGCACTAAAAACATACTGCGTTAAATGTGCACTTACCCACTACAATATACTATGGTAAACTTGCAATAACGCACTTAAATATACTGCGTTAAACACGCACTAATGCACTGCAATATACTGCAGTAAACGTGCAATAATGCACTGAAATTTACTGCGTTAAACATGCAGTGACCCACTGCAATATACTGCGCTAAACTTGCAATAATGCGCACAAATATTCTGCATTAAATGTGCACTAATGCACTGCAATATACTGTGGTAAATGTGCACCAACGCACTGAATTATACTACGTTAAATAAGCACTAACGCACTGCAATATACTGCCTTAAACGTGCAGTAATGTACTGAATTACACTGCAGGAAACCTGCTATGACAAAATAAAATGACACTAAAGTGAAAATGAATGGTCACACTACACTCACACTGCACTATTACTAAACTGATACTTTACACTGACAATAGAACTACAATGGCACACTAACTCACTAGTAGCACTGAACAGAGCCCTGTTCTATCTCTCCCCACACCAACATTACACTGCAAATGTCTGCTATGTGAAGAATATTTTTATAGTGTGGGGTGGGACTTATGCCGCGTACACATTAGCGGAATGTCTGTCAGAAGAAGTCCGATGGGAGCTTTTCATCGTATATTCCGACCGTGTGTATGCCCCATCGGACTTTTTCAGTCGAAAATTCAGACGGACTTAGATAGAGAACATGTTCTAAATTTTTCCAATGGAACTAATTACTATCGGGAAACCCGCTCGTCTGTATGCTGCTCCGACGTACCAAAAATGACGCATGCTCTGAAGCAAGTCCGAGACGGAAGCGCTCAGTCTGGTAAAACTAGCATTCGTAACGGAGATAGCACATTCCTCACACTGCAAATTCTGTGATCTTTTAATGCAGCGCATTCTTTTGTGTTTTATAATGCTAGAATGATGAATTTGTTTTACTGCTGATATTCACACAAACTTATTTCTTTATTATTGTTCATGATCTCATGAATAATCTTTTATTTTTTTAAAGCCAGATCTCCATAATAATGTTTAGAATTATTTTTTATAGTCATCTTTTTTGTTATTTTTATTTCATTAAGATCTCCTTTTTTTGGATTATTGCAAAATTATTTTCTAGTGATCTCCATAATTTTTTTTTGTGTGTGTCAAGTTACCACAATAACATTATTATCTTGTATTTTTTAACCTCAAGGAGGCTAGTTGGTGTTCCTTGTTAATTTGACATTGTCTTTTTGAAATGTACTTGCCTACTCATAAACAAACTGTCCTATTTTAACTGCTTGCCGACCGGCGCACGCCGATGTACGTCAGCACAATGGCACGGCTAGGCAAAAGGACATACCTGTAAGTCCTTTTGAAATTGCCGCAGTGCCATTGCGCGCACGCCGGCCTGGAGCTCCGTGAGTCAGGTCGCGGGTCCCGTGGACTCGATCGCCGCGGGGATACCTGCGATCGCCTTACGGAGAGGAAGAACGGGGAGATGCAAAGGTAAACAAGCATCTCCCTGTTCCGCCTAGTGACAGTGTCACTGATTTCTGCTCCCTGTCATCGGGAGCAGAGATCAGTGTAGTGACACTGCTAGCCCATCCCCCCTACAGGTAGAA
This sequence comes from Lithobates clamitans, assembly GCA_037952925.1. Taxonomy (NCBI): domain Eukaryota; kingdom Metazoa; phylum Chordata; class Amphibia; order Anura; family Ranidae; genus Lithobates; species Lithobates clamitans. The sequence goes on along the minus strand of JBBGZY010002081.1, from coordinate 264,030 downwards.
CACATCCCTAGGATACATTTAACCCCTGCAGCGCCACCTAGTATTAACCCCTTCACTGCCAGTCACATTTACAAAGTAATCAATGTGATTTTAATCGCACGGATCGCTGTATAAATGTAAATGGTCCCAAAATCACGCCAAAATTGTCCGACGTGTCCCCCTTAATGTCGCAGTAAAGATAAAAATCGCTGATCGCCGCCACTACTAGTAAAAAAGTAAAATAAATAAAATGCCATAAAACTATCCCCTATTTTATAAACGCTATAACTTTTGCGCAAAACAATCAATAAACGCTTATTGCGATTTTTTTTACCAAAAATATAAAAAATGTGTTTTTATATATTTTTGGGGGATACTTATTATTGCAAAAGGCAAAAAATTATGTGTTTTTTTCAAAATTGTCGCTCTTTTTTTGTTTATAGCGCAAAAAATAAAAACCGCAGGGGTGATCAAATACCACCAAAAGAAAGCTCTATTTGTGGGAAAAAAAGGACGCCAATTTTGTTTGGGAGCCACGTCGCACGACCGCGCAATTGTCAGTTAAAACGACGCAGTGCCGAATCGCAAAAAGTGCTCTGGTCAGGAAGGGGGTAAATTCTTCCGGGGCTGAAGTGGTTAAGAAAAACACATAGGCAAGTATTTTCCGAAAATAAAATATCCATTTATTCTGGGTAACAAAATAAAGAGATAGACAACGCTGGAGAAACTTTTGAAATTTGTGAAGTCTTTTGGCCCCCAGGGCAGGCATCAAGTCTGTGGAAAAAAAAATTGTTATCTTGAGGAGTCCATATAATTTGGAGCCCAATCTGGTGCAGATGACATATATGTCCCCAGGCTGTGGTACCACACCAGCCTGGTCTTCTGTCAGACCAGACTGAACCCAGGCCATCACTTTCTTGTCTTCCCTGCAGCCTTCCCTCCACGCTTCCCTGCACCCTTCCCTGCAGCCTTCCATGGAGGCTGTGGCTCTGGTGGTGGACTTGTTGCGGGAGCAGGAGGAGGAGGAGGAGGATGGGCGAGCTCATATACATGACTGTTCTCAGTCAGCTGGACCCTTAACTCCTTCTGAAGGGCCTCACCAAAAATTCCCTCACAGAGGAGGCGTTGGCCCTCCTCCAATTTCATAAATCGAGTGGCTAGATAGCAGCCATAGGCCTCTTCAGCGTCGAGGGGCTTCTGAGGACATCAGTTTCTTCCCTAAAAAGGCCCAGTGCTGCCTCCTCCATGATCGCCCCCTTCCTGGGCCTTTTTGTTGTAAGGCAGAGGGGAGGGTGAGGCTCCTACTGGGCCCGCCCAGCTCCTGGCTGACACTGGACCTGCCCAGCTCCTGGCTGACACTGGGCACGGCTTCCTCCTGGCTGACACTTTCCAGACCCTCCTCCTGGCTGAGCTCATCCTGTGTATAAAAAAGGGACATATTTTTAGTTTTTGGTCATCAATCACACACAATTTTTAGCTCATGATTTGCAAATTGAATGTTAATAAATAGAAAAGGTTATCATTCTGACCCCAGTATTTTTCATTCTTGTCACAAACATTTTTGGCCACTACTGTCTATTGATATGTAAATCTCTTTGTTTTAATCACTATATGATGTTAACATATAGTTAACATCATTACTATTAGGACAATGTATGTATGTATAAAAATAATATACCTGGCTCCAGCTGGGCGCATTCACTTCTTTCAGGATGGAAGGCCCAGGTTGTTCCTAGTCAGCGTCTGCTGGGATTGAGGGTAGGATGGAGGGAAGGCTGCAGAGAAGGGTAGAAAGTGATTCCCGGGCTTCAGTCTGGTCATCCAGAAACCGCAGTTTGTTGAAGTACCACAGCCTGGGTACATACACTTGTGCTGCTGCTGCTCTGGATCTGAGTAATTTCTGGATCTTATTATGCTCCTTCTTATACATGTTCCTCAAGATCCCAATTTTCTTTTCCAAGAACTGGATGGTTGCATCGGGGACCCGAGTCTTCACAAATTCCAGAAGTTTCTCCAGCGTTAACCTCCTAGCTTGTTTATTATAATATAAGCTGTGTTTCACCTCCCACAAATTCCTCATCTCCTTGTACCTGTTTATGAAACTGCCCATGAATTCTGGGTCCTTAAAGTGATTCATATTTGCTGTAAGACAATACACAAGACAAAAACACTAATGTCAGCCTAAAACTCTCATAATCTTATCCCAATATAGGCCTCAATCTTGAAGCAGTATAGGCCACTGATGGGCCAAGTTCAAATTTTACCTTCGTTCAGGACACTCGCAACTTACGTTCCTCCTTCCTCCGCACACAGAATGTACGTACAAAACATGCGTGTTAGCTTGATATACATTGCGCATGCGTGAAGCCCGCCCGCGTCACCTGCCCCTGATGTTCTTTCTAGTCTATTCCCCGCCCCTTCTCTTTAAGCACACAGTAGGAGTGACATGGCGAAGAAAGATAAGGTGTGTGGTAATTATAGTAACGAGGAGGAGGAAAGCCCGCAGCCTGAAATTACCTGATCCCAGAGGAGGTTTAAGGCCTCAAATATGGCCTTTATAGAGATGGTAAAGATGGTGGACATCTTGAGGAGGAACGACTATGATGGGAAGCATGGACCGTACACCAACCCTAATGAGAGAAAGGCCAAGATCATGACTAAAGTTGTGAAGAGTCTGCACAGAAGTTTTGGGGTACGATGAACCAAGGAGCAATTGAGGAAACACTGGTCAGACCTGAAACTGAGGGAGCAGGATCAGTATAGAAGAATCAAGAGAGTGCTTCTAAAAAGAAATTAGTTGTCTTGTGTTCCGATTATTATTATTACTTGCATGCTGCGCCATGTGATTTTCTTAGCTGTTGTACAGTTTAAAATGGCGACTTTCATGTTCATGGGCACAGTAATCGGTTGTCGGAAACATTGTCCGCTCATTAAATACAATATTTTGAGCAGATACAGGTTAAATATATTTGGTAATGCCTATTTGTCTAAAAATAAATTTTGTACATTGCTGTCTAAATGTGTTTGTAACTATAATGAAATGCAAGCTTGATTCAATGTAATGTAAGGAGAGAACACTCAGCAGCTGTTTACACATCCGGACCCAGGAGCACTAGTTTGGGACACAAGAACAAACTTTTTTTTAAGGTGTCCCACACAGATGCTCCAGGGGATACTTGAGGTGTCTCCATGTGTGAAAATTGTCACAAAAAGGTAAGTATTCCAGCTTTGGTAAGGTAAGAAATCATATCTTCAGCTTGGAATTCTGCCCAAAACAGACAATTGTACCCCACTTCCCAGCAATGTTTCATATTCCTATTTCTGGACTCAAATATCTGTGTGCTAAGTATACCTTTTGTCTCATTCTCATAGGGGAGAAAAGACTCGGAGGACACCACTCAGAGGACACCAGGAACCCCCCACCACAGAAACAAGGGGAACGCAGAATAAGAACACACCCCAAGGATCTGGAGGAAGGAGAGGTGGAGGAAGTCGGTGAGATTGTCACCACAACAAGTGAGTGTCTGACACCCCAGCTTCAGGCAATATATGTATGCCTGCATATTTATAATACATGTTTTTACTCTAATTTGTAGGTGAAGTGCTGGTTGTTGAAGAGCAAACTGAACATTTCACAAGTGACAGTGCCCAAAGGCTAATACAAGACATCATGGTGTGGAATGCTGAACTTGACATCATAAGGAAAAAACTCAATGTTATGGAACAACAAATGAAGAACATGATTGATGTGTTGGGAAGAATCTGAATTACTTCAAAATGCCACCATTTTACCATTTTTGTTACTAAATAAAAACTTTTTTTGAGATTTTGAAGCTGCACACGATGTGTCAACATGTGCTATCTGCCATCAGGGTATATCAATGTACGCGTTTTGTGGCTGCAACCCCTTCCTGGTAACTCTAATAGGTGAGAGGAAGGGGTTGCACCCCCAAAACATGTCCATTGATCCCCCATGATGGTAGATAGCACATGTTGACATTAGGCATGGGATCAGGAGGTAAATAATCTTAGACTAATAGAGTTAGGTTAGGCTAATTCAACCTTTTTTGCTATTGTCAAATCTTTTCTCTCTATGTCGAATCTTTTCTCTCTATGTAGAATAATGTTGGACTAATAGAGCTAAGGTTAGGCACATTCGACCACAGGTTCGATAGACACAGATCGCTATTGTCAGTGTAATGTCGAATCTCCTATCTATATCGAACTGTTGTCACAACGAAAATGAAAATAGAGCATTTGTTTATGTTGGATCTTTCGGTTTTCGAACTCTGCACGTTCGTTATCGTTTGTTAAAACGATAACGAAAATACCCGAAATTCGGACAAAAATGCATTCGGATGAAAACGAATGCACATGTCTGGTAGAAGGAGCCCAAAAGGTGGCACGCTGGCTATTGCACTTCCTTTTTCTAGTCCCTTTGTAAGTGTTGTATGTCACTGAGTTCTTGACGGTCAGACTTTGGTGTGACCGTGTGTAGGCAAGACCACTTGAACAGAATTCCGTCTGAGAAACCTTCAAATATTATTCCGACGGAAAAATCGCTCGTGTGTATGCGGCATAAGAGCAATGAGCCATGATTGGATAGAGTCATCATGACAATATCCAATCATGGTTCTGACAGTGCTATGTGCCCTGATCGGGAAAAGCTTTCATTGCTTCAGCCAATCAGGGCTTCCAATGCCCTGTGCGGCCACACAGTGCATTGTGGTCATTCAGCGGGCAGAACAAACGGTCAAATGCCCCGATAATTTGGGTGTTCGTTAAATGGGAAAACAGCCATGCTCAGACCCAACCGTTTGCCCAATACTACTTCTTATTCTTCAGTCTTTATGATATTCAGGTAAGTGTATAAATTTAGTTTTTATACTGAATGCATACATATTGCAATAACAATGCATTTTTTCACATAAGTCTATGGCTCCTGCTGCCATTTGTTGGTGCGCAGCTTAGGCTAAAGGCTCAGTTCTGATTTGGGCATCTCTATCATGTGATCGCTGTGAAGGCCAATCACAGTGATCACTAATGTAAACTAGGCAGTACTGTTTATATTGGTGAGCCTTCCCCTTTCTCTTACACTGCAGGAAAGGGGGAAAAGAGATTTAATAAATAAAATAATTAATTAAATCCTTCAGTTTGTGGCACAACAATTGAAGGTGGTGGCAGGGGAAGGGTGTTTAAAAGACACCCTGACCAGCAATATTGTAGGATTGTTTGGGAGAATTTAAAGGGCCAGTGACCACCAATGTTGGGGAAGGGGTGGGATTTTAAAATACCAATGACCACCGTTGAAGTTGGGATTCTACAAGCCACTGGGGTAAGCCTCAGTGATTAGATCGCACAGTGCAACATGCACCAATTCAGTGATCAAACAAATGATCAAAAGTGGCACGCTCGTGTAATAATTGTCCATGTACAAGTTGTACCCCTTTCCGAATAAGGGTGACACCAAGTCCCACACAATCTTACCAGTGCTCCCTATGTAGTTTGGGCAGTTCTCAGGCTCCACGTGACTATCTTTTCCCTCGTAAACCATAAAACTATATGTATAGCCTGTTGTCCTGTCACAGAACTTATACAAATTAACCCCATATCGGACACGCTTGCTGGGAAGATACTGTTTGAAAGACAAGTGGCCAGAAAATTTAATCAGGGACTGACAGAGTTCATTGTCATTAAAATGCATGAGCCGTAAGATTGGCTTGTATCGTGTGCTGGCCATGGACGCAGAGAACATGGGCATATGGTGAATTAGGTCAGTGGACCAATATGACAGCAACTCACTTTTTTAAACTATGCCCATGAGGAGGGATAGGCCCAGAAAGGTCTTAAATTCGGAAACGGTAATAGGTTTACATTCTCTGGCAAGGGTCAACTGGGGATCAGCGGCGATGAATTGACCAGCATACAAATTGCTTTGGTCCAGAATAGATCTACAGAAATCTTCCATGAAAAACAGCGAATAAAAATCAAGTGAGTAAAATCAACTGTTTCCACCTGAATTCCGAGTTGACCAGTGAATGGGGGAAGTACGGGCACTGCAGCAGTGGTGGGCTCCCAATTAGGATTGGCAAATGCAGCGGGAAGGGCATTATGGGCTTGACAGGCCTGTGTTTGTCTTCTTGGTGGCTGTGGGACACTACTTGTGCTAGCCACCGCACCAGCTTGAACTGCACTTATGGGACTCGCCATTTCACCAAGTGTTGCACTGTTGGATGTACGACCAGGATGTACTAGGCTGCTGGTGCATGCCAGTTCACCAGAAGGATGAGCGGCACTAGTACTGGCTCTCTGCTCCATACGAGAGCCCTGCGGTTCTTGCACCTCAACAACAGAAAAAGAACAAGGTCGGGTATGCCTGACCTTGGCAGGGACCACTACTCCGTCATCAGAACTATCTGTTAGGGTGCTGCTGCTGTCTACTGGATCATATCCTAAGCCTTAATCTGATAGATTGTGTGACTTCCTCTTCAGTCTCATCTGTCATGCTCAGAAACGTGTAGGCCTCTTCACTAGTGTACCTTCGATTGGACATTGTGGCCTCTAAATTTACAGGCACAACTAGTGTGACTCACAGGCAAAAAAAAGCACCTGGTTGTCAGAGCCTGCTTCAATCACTACCAAAAAACTGTTAGCGTTCGCAGGGATCAGGCCTGACTCTGCGAACGCTGCAGTTACTGTATGTGTTTTGTGAAAGTGACAGTGATCGATTGATACTGCACTTGGGAGGGGTGGGCTGGGCTGGATGGAGTGGCTAAATGCAGGTGCCAACAGGTAACTGGGCTGATCCTGTTAACGCTGCATTTTTGGGAACCCTAAACTACTGGACACGCTAGTATAGATCTGATCAGATCAAAGATATCGATCCGTTCAAACACTATATTATTAAGGGACATGTATGATGCATGCATGGGTGTTAGTGCTACTGGCACTAATCTGTCTCTCCCTGGGGCTGACGCTGACCCTGACACTAAAACCTGTACTGGAGGGTGATCAGGGGGTTGAACCTTTATTCAGCAATATATGGTGGGTACCCTGATGCTCTAAAAACCTGACGGTGACAGTAACTAGCTAACTGGCTAACTAGCATCACCTGTGACACTAAATACAGTGAGCATAAATAAGATCTGTACACTGTATTAGTGACATTAGTGACAGGGGTGAAAGGGTTAACTGGGGGGAATCAAGGGGTTAAACCCTTATTGGGGGTTAGGGGGGTACCTGGGCCTACTACTAACTACTCTAACGCTGGTTAGTGTCACAAATGACACCAGTACAGTGATCAGTGAAAAATCTGAAAACTGCACTTGGTGACACAGTGACAGGGAGTGAAGGGGATTAACTGGGGGGGGGGGGGCGATCGGGGGGGTGATGGGGGGTGACAAGTGTGCCTACGTGTGCTGGTGTTAGTTTAGTGTTGTGCAACTCCCTGTTAGATGTCCTCTCTCTGGAACCGAAAAGAGTTCCACAAGGGTGAAAGGAATTCTGGTTTTGGACGGCCATCCTTGATTAATTCGGCAAGCCACTTGGACCCCCGGTACCGGGAGACACCCTAAAAATACAGGAAGCAAGCAAGTTGTGTATTTATAGGGTCTCTGTCTTTAATGGGAGATCATCCAGCTATATAGTATACAGATGAAAAGAAAAGGGAGGGGGTGTGTGGTCTTAGTGACAGGAAGAGATAGACTTTGAAATACAGATACCAAAAAACAGTAAACTGGACACCTGGTCATTTAGTCATAAAATGAAGCCGATTGCCTAAAGGATAAACAGGATATACAAACTTTAAAGGGCTTGACCATAAATACACACTATAGTGTGTATGCTATTATACAGACATTCCTACATAATCATATACAACCTGAAACCAGAAGCAATGAGAGACTATACAGAATATAGCAGGAACAAATCAAATGATGGGAATTATTAAATTGGAGTCCTTATGATTCATTCATATTATTAAAGAGGGTAGATGACATCACTTCCCCTGCCTGTGTTTACAATTACACAGGCAGGGGGGTATTTCATTCACCAGAACTGCAGGTCCAGGCCAGAAATTTTTGGCCTAGACTTGAAGACTGATCGCAGCGGCCACTGTGGGGGCGCGAGCGCCGTACAGCTATGGCTATTTGCACAGCAGTGCTATTCTGCTGCCGTCAAACGATGGCGGGTGGTCTTAAAGTGGTTAAATTCTCAATCATGTTCAAGGAAAAAAAAAAAAAAAACAGGATGTTTGCTTGTACATGACCGTTATTTGAAATTAAAAAAAATTACACCTTATTTAATAAGCTAAAATAACTGTTATTTTGCAGTTTGAAAACACAATTTGCAAAGTGAACAGTCTCTATTCCATAAGTAATAGAGACAGCACATTGACTTAGCACTTCTACCATGCAGCACCGGGCTCCCCAATTTGAATCCCATCCAGGACACCATCTGCATGGAATTTGCACATCCTCCCTTTGATTGCATGGTTTGCCTTCAGAGTTTTCCTGTTTTCTCCCACACTCCAAAAACATGCTTGTAGGATTATTGGCTTCTGTCTGGAAAAAAAATAGCCCTGATAAGGGTGTGCACGTCTATATGCATATGTGATAGGGACCTTAGATTGTAAGCAACTTGAGGGTAGGGACTGATGAGAATGTACAGCATGAAAAGTGGGTAGGGCCTGATGAGAATGTACAGCATGAAAAGTGCTGCATAAATTGTTAGTGATATAAAGACACCTGTAATAAATACAAAATAAATCAATATTCCCATCAGAAAAAACGGGTTTAGAGGTAATTTCAGTTTTTGGTTATCTGATAAAATAGCATTGTTCTTGTTTCTTTATATATTAGGACATTCAGGCTGTCCTTTCCTTTATCATTTTGTGCTAAAGAATAGTACAATAATGAAATGAATTTTCTCCAAATGGCTTAGAGATGTTTTGCAGTTTGACTATAATGTGTTTTAGAGACTGGAAAGCATATCTGTATATTGACAAAATTTAATAAGCCTACCATCAAATTAATTTGCACTTTCTATTTTTTGTTAATAACACATACCAACGATATACAGTTATAAGAATAAACAAAGAGAGAAATAAACATTGGTCAGAAGAACAATATTGCTATAGACAATATACTTGGGAAAAAACTGAGCTGTGAAGGCTCTTAAAGCACTTCACTACAAAAAGGATTGCAAATATGTGTTTCCTGAAATGTGAGTGCTGCAATCAAACATTACTCAAAGGAAGCATACAATAAAGAATGTATTTTTGTGAGACCGATAGAAAACAAAATTGTTCTTGAACTGGACCCTTTGAAATCATTGTTGACGTACAAGTTACAAAAGATGGAGGTTTTTTTTGTTCGCTACATAGAATTAGCTCCATGTTTTTCAAGCTGTTGACTGATGAAACTAATTGCCGTTTAAAATATATGACTTGTTGATAAACATTGAGTTATTTTCAGTTTCTTCCACATTTTTTCTTTCTTGGATGACATTTTTTTTAGACTAGTGAAACATTTCTGTTTTTTTTTTTTTTTTTGTTAAGTATTATGTAGCAGTAATGTAAATAATGAGTATCATATTCTTTCAAATGTACAAAATGTACAAATTTCTAATTAAATGTAAAACATGAGAGTGTCTCAAGATAATAAAAACATAATAGGGTAAATAAAGAAGTATAAAGAAGTATGGCTTATTTTTATTTTTTCCATTAAAGTTTTATTAAGAATATACACAATACAAACAATCAAGAAAAAGAAATGAAAAGCAAAAATAAAAAAGGAATAATAAGACAGTGGGGGAGATTAACTAAAATGGTGCACACAGAATCTGGTGAAGCTCTGCATAGTCACCAATCAGCTTCTAGGTTTTATTGATACTATGCACAGCTGTACCAGATTCTGTGTGCACCAGTTTTGGTAAATTCCCCTTGTGTACCCAAATTAGTCTGTTCCCCTAGTACAATCAACAGTTTCATTCCCTGGACACAAGAAAGTCTCTTAAGTTAAGACGGCAATAAGACAATAGAACATAAAGAAACCCCACATTGTGAACAAACATTCTCAGCCACTGTAATGTAAGAAAATATAAATCCACACTTACCGTATTAGGAGAGAGACTTAGCCCGGCAAGTAAGCCCAAGGTCACCCACCCCAACTAGAGCACAGACAAAAAAAGGGGGGAGGGGTGGGAGGGACCTGGATGAGGAATAATATGTAAGCATAACTTTTAGCAGGCAACAAGCAGTTTATGCAAGCCTTAAGGGAACATTCACACTTTTGCATTGCTGTGACACGTATAACCACAACGTACCCTAAATATCCACTGTAGTGTGTTGCCAATGATTTTGTATGACATCAATACACATACGCAGTAGCAGTGCTTTGGGGCTATGTTGTCAAAAATATTGAAGTTGTATTTTTTGGTGGTTTGAGAGTCCATTCAAAATAACGCATTACAAAACTGTGAATGGGTACTCATTCTTCCCTGGTTTAGTAGGGGTAGTTACTTAAAGTTACAAAAATACTTTCAGGCAGAAGAAACATAAAAAACAGATCTGTCCTTCAATTATAATATAAAAATCATGTTCCTGACTTTTGTATAATGAACAGCCTCACCTTACACTGTGGATCTTGACACTGTTCAATTTCTGCATCCACCAGTCCAGGGATCAGAGAAGTTAATTATTTGTCCATGTTCTCCATGCGATGGGGTTGATTTACTAAAAGTGGAGAGTGTAACATCTAGTGCAGCTGTGCTCAGTAGCCAATCAGCTTATATGTTCACCTTGTTCAGTTAGGCTTTGACAAAAAAAAAAATGGAAGCTGATTGGTTTTTATGCAGAGCTACACCAGATTTTGCACTCTCCAGTTTTAGCAAATCAACCCTGGATTTTTTTCATCTAATCATGCTGTAGATCTAATTCATTTGCCCCCATGTAGGCCTGTGATGCAATCCTAAAGGTAAAATGCAGTTTAAATGTGCCTATAAATGAATACTAGACTCTATGAGACTCAGATTGATCTCAAATCCAGGCTAGCAAGTTATCTTCAAAAGTGCAGTCAGTGCTCCAATGCTCATGCGGCAGAAAGAGTAAAAGTGGTAATAAGGTGCTGTACTCCCCTCCTATGTGCCCCCCACTCACCAACTTCTAGAAGTTAATATGCCAGTCAGTATGGACAAAGTCCCAAGCAATGCTGTACTTTCAGCTCCTCTGCTCGTCACAGCAAAATGGAAGGCTGATAAGAATGGCCAGACGTGACATCACCGGAAGTTCTGCCTGGGAGCTGGGGCTGGGAACGCCAGTGTGCAGTGGGTCTTTTACGATCGTTGCTCCTCCTACTACTCTCATTCACCCTCCTACTACACCTATGGTTGTTAACTTCATATTGATAGGGGAACTCAGATAATTCAATTTCTGCTTCCTGTTCCAACATGCTACAAGAGGAATTCTAGTATATGACCATAAAAACCATCCCCTAACATCCAGCTATTACCAATGTGCTATTCTATTCAATTACACATATTCAATGTATCCTAAAATAAAATAATACAGTGTAAAACATAAGAGTTGATATACAATTGCTAATAAAACCCCCTGTTAGGCTAATACCAGAACTGGCAGAGGCTACATATACACTTGCATGCACGCAAGTCCACAGCTTATTCTGGTTGCAGGCGTGTGTACCTGCATACCCCCACTGGTACCAAAATGCATAAAGATGTTGAACCCACACGAGAGATCTATTTATAGATGTATAAACACACATTTATGATTTATACAGGGTCATCGAATACTCAAGCATCCATGCACCCATCCGTTTAGTCTCCAGTATCCACATACGCATGTACCCAAATCTTATCTACTCGTCATAATTATGCGGATGTTGGTATTTTCACATGTCTACATCTGTGTTCATGTGCGTTACTATATATACACGCACGGATGAAAAACGGACATCATTGCATGTCTATGTAAAAATGGATGACAATGGATGATCATCTATTTTCACCCGCTTTCGTCAACATCTGTTTTTTGAACAGATGAAAGACCTATTTTTCTTGTCAAATTTATTTATTATTTTTTTAAATATAATAAAGATTGACAAATTGAGTACATATACAGATGGTGGTACAATATTCATATAGCAATAGAGCTAAACATATCTTATTTATGAACAGGATGAGTATATAACAATGTAAAAATTTAACAAGTAGAGCAACAAATAAACCAATAAAGTTTTACATTGAAAGCATTGTAAAATTATATTCTATTCTATTGGTTCATTTTGCAAGAGCAGTAATAAGGAGATCAATCTAATAGGTATATAATAAAAACAGAAGAGGTAATCTGTTTATAAGTACCACACAATATGAAAAGAAAGGTATAAAACAAAAAATAGTAGTACTGTAGATAGAGAGAAGAGAGTAGAAAAAGGGGGGAAGGGAATGGGGGGGGGGGGGCTTATAAGTGGTGCTGCAATCCCAAATGAATAGAAAGTATAGTCAAGGCAAATAGAGTAAAATTACCAAGGCAATAATAGTATGTCATCAAAGTCTGGAGATAAACAATGCTTAACCCAAGGAAGCCAGAGTTTCTCAAATTGACCAACTCGATCTCTTTCAATTGCTTCCATTTTATGATGAATAAGAGCTCTATTAGTTCTGTGTATGATTTCAGCTAGAATTAAATATTTAGTTTTCCATGGCTTAGCAATGGTTTGTTTTGGGGTGTTAGGAACTGTAAATAATGCAAAATTGATTCTGTGTGATCCAGGTTTAAGAGGGCTGCAGCAGGATTGGGCAGTATAGGTGTATCAAAGATTTTGGAGGTTAAGTCAAAAATTGACTCCCAGAATTTTGGGGAAATTGGACAATCCCACCAAATATGAAGTTGAGTGCCAGACTCTGAACAGCCACGAAAACAAGCTCCAGGGTAATCAGAAGTATATTTCAATATTCTAGCAGGGACCAAATACCAACAAGTTAGCACCTTAAAGTTAGTTTCCACAGCAACAACAATAGAAGAAGCAGACTTAGTGGTGGAACACATGCTAGACAATTCAGTAGCATTAAATGAGCAATTAATGTCTAAGGTCTCTGAAACAGATGAAGTCCTTAATGTTAGTACTAGCTAAAATTTGCTTATAAAGAATTGAAACAAGTCCTCTAGCATGAGGGTCAGAAATACATATGCGTTCAAAACGTGACATCTGGGATGGTTGGGAGTTGGAATTGAGACAAGGTTGGAAACATTTTTTGATTTGCAAATATTGGAACAGTTCCAATTGAGGAAGTCAAAATGTATCACCCAAAGTAGGAAAAGAATGTATGGAGGAGGCACATACCAAATTATATAAATGGGATAAATTAGCTATATTCCATGCTTTGAAAGAATTAGGAGTGATCCAGGCAGATTAAAAGAGGGATTTTTAACAAAATAAAGGAGCGGTAAATGAGGAGATTGAAGGCCAAGAGAAGTTTTGAATCTGTCCCAGATGGTTAAAAAATGTTTTGTGATAGGATTGCGAATAAAAGTACGATCAGTTGGTCTTAACCATAACATGCTAGATACTGAAATAGGTCACAGTCAATAGACTCAATTGTTAGCCATAATAGAATTTCTTTGATTGCATGATATTTTGGTAAATGTTCAAGGTGTGCAGCATGATAGTAAGCAGAAATATTTGGGAGACCTAAACCTCCACAGCATTGTAAGAGGCAGAGAGTGGATTTAGAGGTTTGAGGTTTCGTTTTACAGATCCAGGGTATCCCGCAAACAATTCTCTACCTGCAAAATGTAAAATAATGCATTTGGGTGGAAAAAAATATGATTGCAATCTACTCACTGGAGGTAGAATCTCTGGGGAAATCTAGGATGGAAAAGGACACGGGGGTCCTAATAGATGACAGGCTCAGCAATGGTATGCAATGCCAAGCTGCTGCAAGCAAAGCAAACAGTATATTGGCATGCATTACAAGACTACAAGACTCTGGTCTGGCCTCACCTGGATTATGCTGTCCAGTTCTGGGCACCAGTCCTCAGGAAGGATGTGCTGGAACTGGAGAGAGTCCAGAGAAGGGCAACAAAACTAATAAAGGGTCTGGAGGACATTAGTTAAGAGGAAAGGTTATGAGCACTGAACTTGTTCTCTCTGGAGAAGAGATGCTTGAGAGGGGATATGATTTCAATGTACAAATACCATACTGTTGACCACACAATAGGGATAAAACTTTTTTGTGTAAGGGAATTTAATAAGACACATGGCCATTCACTATAATTAGAAGAAAAGTGGTATAACCTTAAACTACGTAGAGGGTTCTTTACTGTAAGAGCAGTTAGGATGTGGAATTCCTTCCATAGGCAGTGATTTTAGCAGGGAGCATCAATAATTTCAAATCACTATTAGATAAGCACCCGAACGACCACAAAATACAGAGATATACAATGTAATACTGACATAAAATCACACACATAGGTTGGACTTGATGGACTTGTATCTTTTTTCAATCTCGCCTACTATGTAACTATGTAACTATACCTGCAGTCTGCCGTAACAGCTCTTTTTCAGAAACTCTCTCCAGTGATTCTGATTGATTGTCTTAAAATTGATCAAGTTCACTGAGCACTCACACGCCTCTCCCCAGATGATCAACTTAGAGACATTATTGCTAGACCGCATAGCTTTTATACTAAAGAGCAACTACTTGCTGCAGGATGTGAGAAGGACTCTATAGCTTTTCATGGTCAGTCGTAGCATCTATTTACTGATGTTTCCTGTCTCACGGTTGCTAAGCACAGAGCTATAAAGCCCCAGTTGCAAATTCTGATGCAGCATCAAAAATTAAGTACCAGTAGGTTTTTCCATTTATGCTCACCTTTTCCTATCAAGGTCACAAGAATTTTTACAGCACTGCTGCTGATCTACAGTATACAAAAGTTTCTGCAAGTCTCTTCAGATCAAGGTTGCCCTGGCCAGCATAAATGAGGTTGTTTCAACTCTCCCATCAGCTCCATGGAAGTCCCAGAGAGTTGATTCTGCTCTCTTGACTCGTTTACCCCACCTTTCCCTTAGAAAGGTTCTTATAGGGACCTGATCTCCAGAGTCCTTAGAACCCCTTTTACTGATGGACAGGATTGCTTTCTGGGGGTTTCTTCCCCAAAACTTCACTCTGTTTGGACTTACTGCTTCTCATTTACATTGCATTATGCTTGGGACTTTTGGCATCCTAAGGGTGCAAATGGCTTTTTTTTGTTGCCACCATCTACCATGATGAGACTGTGTTTGATCTTCCAACTACACCTTACTGCCATTCAGATTCACTCTGAAGACCTCAAACAGCTTTTTCTTCAAAGCAGAAACAGGTAGGACTCTGCAATAAAGTTTTTTAACATTTCTGCAATGTACATTGATCACACAGAGGGGATTGTTTTTTCTCAACAAAAGTGGGGTTACTCTCTAAGATCACATATTAATACATATATAATTTGTATTCAAACAAACATTGCTTTTTTGTGATATCCTCCTGTGATATCCTCTTGCAATATATATATATATATATATAAAATAGCAGAAAGATAATAGCTAAGGGGAGAAGAGAAAGAAGGAGTTAATTATGACTTTTTAGGGTAAACTAAAGACTATTACGTTGTTAAATAGGATCAATTGTGTTTCTTACCTGCCAGGTTGCTTTAATTGACTTCATATGCATCTCTGAATCCTAATGCCGCGTACACACGAGCGGACTTTCTGGCATACTTGGTCCGGCGGACCAGAGTCCGCCGAACAATCCGACCGTGTGTAGGCTCCGGCGGACTTTTCCGGCGGACTTTTTCCCAAAAGCCCGCTGGACCTAGATTTGAAACATGTTTTAAATCTTTCCGTCGGACTCAGTTTCTGGCGGAAAGTCCGCTCGTCTGTGTGCTGGTCCGACGGAAAGCCCGCTCGTCTGTATGCTGGTCCAACGGACCAGATACGACGCAAGGGCAGGGTATTGCATTAAGCGCTCCTATTTCCTATTGCGGCGAGTGCGGGGCATACCAGGCCCTTAGGTCTAGTATGGATTATAAAGGGAAGCCCCTACCCTGAAAAAACGGCGTGGGGTCCCCCCTAAAATCCATACCAGACCCCGATCCGAGCATGCAGCCCGGCCGGTCAGGAAAGGGGGTGGGGACGAGCGAGCACCCCCTCTGAACTGTACCAGGCCACATGCCCTCAACATGGGGGGTTGGTGCTTTGGGGGAGGGGCACCATGTTGATGAGGACAAGGGCCTCTTCCTGACAACCCTGGCCGTTGGTTGTCGGGGTCTGTGGGCGGGGGGGCTTATCAGAATCCGGGAGCCCCCTATAATAAGAGGGCTCCCAGATCCCAGCCCCCCCACCCTATGTGAATGAGTATGGGGTACATTGTACCCCTACCCCTTCACCTAGGGGAAAAGTGTCAATAATAAAACACACTACACAGGTTTTTAAAATAATTTATTAAACAGATCCGGCCGGCTCCTCCGCTGTCTTCAGGCCGCTCTCTTGCCAGCGGAGGTCCGGACTTCTGGGCTTCTTGTCTTCTTGTCCTCTTCCCTCTCCTCTTCTCCAGATGTTGACACGACGCTCTCTCCAGCTGGACTGCTCTCTGAGAGCTCCGTTATGACTTATATAGGCGGAGACCCCACCCCCTTATGATGTCACAGTCCCTGGGCATGCTGGGACTGTGACGTTTTAGGGGGCATGGACACTGGGTGATGTTGACCATGCCCCCTAACACGTCACAGTCCCAGCATGCCCAGGGACTGTGACATCATAAGGGGGCGGGGTCTCCACCTATATAAGTCACAACGGAGCCCTCAGAGAGCAGTCCAGCCGGAGAGAGCGTTGTGTCAACATCTGGAGAAGAGAAGAGGGAAGAAGACAAGAAGACAAGAAGCCCAGAAGTCCGGAAGTCCAGACCTCCGCTGGCAAGAGAGCGGCCTGAAGACAGCGGAGGAGCCGGCCGAAGAACTGGAACACCGGAAGAAGAGAGTGGAGAAGAACCAACCGGACGCCGAGAGAAGAGGAACCGGAGGGACCCCTGAAGCCGGAAGAAGACCCTCAAAACCGGAGGAAGACCCCCCGGAGCTGTTTAATAAATGATTTTAAAAACCTGTGTAGTGTGTTTTATTATTGACACTTTTTCCCTAGGTGAATGGGTAGGGGTACCATGTACCCCATACTCATTCACATAGGGTGGGGGGCCGGGATCTGGGGGCCCTCTTATTATAGGGGGCTCCCAGATTCCGATAAGACCCCCGCTCGCAGACCCCGACAACCAACGGCCAGGGTTGTCGGGAAGAGGCCCTTGTCCTCATCAACATGGAGACAAGGTGCTTTGGGGTGGGGGGGCCTGCAGGGCACCCCCTCCCTCAAAGCACCCACCCCCCATGTTGAGGGCATGCGGCCTGGTACAGTTCAGGAGGGGGGGCGCTCGCTCGTCCCCACCTCCTTTCCTGACCGGCCGGGCTGCGTGCTCGGATCGGAGTCTGGTATGGATCTTAGGGGGGACCCCACACCGTTTTTTCAGCATAGGGGCTTCCCTTTATAATCCATACTAGACCTAAGGGCCTGGTATGCCCCGCAACGGGGCTCGCAAGGTGTCAATCTCGCCGATAAAAGCGGCAAGATTGACTTCCTTTTCTGGTCCCGTCGCACCTGAGTCACGTTCAAAATGAACGGACTTGTCCATGTGTGGGCAAGTCCGTTCATTCTGAAAGTCCGCCGTAACTCTGGACTTAGCCCGCTGGAAAGTCCGGTCGTGTGTGGGCAAGTCCGTCCGTTTTAAAGTCCAGCGCACCTGGCGGACAAAGTCCGTCAGAAAGTGTGCCGGACCAAGTATGCCAGAAAATCTGATCGTGTGTACGCGGCATTAGCCTGAACAGTACTCACATAAAATGTGGCAAAAGTTTTTTTTTAATTAAAGTACTTGTGTGTGTTTAATTGCCTTTTTGTTAATAATTAGGGGTACTATCAGTGCCGATCCTGACCCCCCTGGGGCCCTAAGCAAAATTCTGCTAAGCGGCCCTCTACCTGACCCATGATGCCGTGATCCCCAGAGAGCCTTCCCTTACATCAGGATCCCCAGAGAGCCTCCCCTTACATCAGGGTCCCCAGAGAGCCCCTCTACATCAGGCTCCCCAGAGAGCCTCCCCCTACATTAGGGTCTCCAGAGAGCCTCCCCTTACATCAGGGTCCCCAGAGAGCCTCCCCTTACAACAGGGTCCCCAGAAAGCCCCTCCTTACATGAGGGTCCCCAGAGAGCCCCCCTAACATCAGTGTCCTCAGAGATCCCCTCCTTACATCAGGGTCCCCAGAGAGCCTCCCTACTTACATCAGGGTCCCCAGAGAGTCTCCCCCTACATCAGGGTCCCCAGAGAGCCTCCCCTTACATCAGGGTCCCCAGAGAGCCTCCATTTACACCAGGGTCCCCAGAGAGCCTCCCTACTTACACCAGGATCCCCAAAGAGCCTCCCCTTACACCAGGGTCCTCAGAGAACCCCCCTTACACCAGAGTCCCCAGAAAGCCCCCCCTTACACCAGGGATCCCAGGGAGCCCCCCTTGCACCAGGGTCCCAAGAGAGCCTCCC
Organism: Lithobates clamitans; assembly: GCA_037952925.1. Lineage (NCBI taxonomy): Eukaryota > Metazoa > Chordata > Amphibia > Anura > Ranidae > Lithobates > Lithobates clamitans. Next base: position 245,426 of record JBBGZY010002081.1, on the reverse strand, counting down.
CTTACATTAGTGTCCCCAGAGAGCCCACCTTCTTACATTAGTGTCCCCAGAGGCCCCCCTCTTACATAAGTGTTCCCAGAGGGCCCCTTCCTTACATTAGTGTCCCCAGAAAGCCCCCCTCTTACATCAGGGTACCCAAACAGCTGACTCCTCCCTTTGCAGAGGTTCCCCTGTACCTGGCTGGTGGAGGTGAGAGGTGGCAATCGGTAGCTCTATGGTGTCCACAGGCAGGGGGATCTCCCTGGGGCTAGTAGTTCTATCTCCGAATGTATACAGCAGAGAGGGGAGGGGCCTCTGACCCAGGCATCAGCAACAGTGTTTAAGCAGAGTGAAAGTGAAACTGATACCTGCCCGGGTCAGAGGCCCCTCCCTTCTCCTCTCCACGGTATACACTGACACTCAAGAGAGTACTACAAGCCCCAGGGAGATCCCGCCACCCACACAGGCACCATAGAGCTGCCGATCGCTGCCTTCCACCTCCTCCCACCTCTCCCCACTGCACTCTAAATGGTCAGCCAGAGGTGCAGGGGGATGCTGGGTCTTGGGGGCCCCCCACAGTGGTATAACGGAAGGGCCCAGTCGCAAATGCCACTGCAGCAACCCCTAAATTTCCGCCACTGGATGTTGTAAACATTAATTGACACGCTATGACACAAGGGGGAGGTGGGGCCTCAAGTAACTTGCGGGGCCCTACACAGCTTGCATAGTGAGCGTATAGGGCGGATCGGCTCTGGGTACTATATGCTCCTTAACCAAACATGCAGGGAAGGGGTAGTACTTGGGGCCCCCTTATTTTTATATAGGGCTTCCAGATTCCAATAAGCCCTCTACCCACGGATCCCAACAATGACTAGATCAGGGTTCTGTTGAAGAGGTCATCCTCTTTGGTAATGTATGCAGCATGTTGTGGGCATGTGGCCTGGTATAGTTCAGGGGGGAGGATGCATGCTGGGAGGTGTCATCTTCCCAACAACAAGGAGGAAGCATCTGTTATAATACCATTGCTAAATGTTTAGCTGAACACTGCAGTTGGAGGTTCATTTGGATGAACACACAAAATTTTTTGCATAGACTGTACACAGTGTAGAAGTCTCCCTTATATTATTTCCTCTGCTGGTTGAATGTTCTGAGCCTATAGCGTTAGGGTTATACAGAGAGGATTGTTTTTTCTCAACAAAAAGTGGGGTTACTCTCTAAGATCACATATTAATACATATATCATTTGTATTAGAACAAACATTACTTTTTTGTGACATCCTCTTGCAAAAAGGACTTTATGTTTTATGCAATCCATAAAAGTAAAGTATTTTAGGATTTTTTTTTAAATATGACACTAACGCCCCGTACACACGGTCGGATTTTCCGATGGACAATGTCCGATCGGAGCGTGTTGTCGGAAATTCCGACCGTGTGTGGGCGCCATCGGACATTTTCCATTGGATTTTCCGACACACAAAGTTGGAGAGCAGGAGATAAAATTTTCCGACAACAAAATCCGATCGCGTCCATTCCGACCATGTGTGGCCTGTTCCGACGCACAAAGTGCCACGCATGCTCAGAAGAAATTCCGACACGGGACAGCTCGTTCTGGTAAACTTAGCGTTCGCAATGGATACAGCACTTTCGTCACGCTGCAATGTTAAAAACGGTTTAATACAGCGCACTCTCTTCTTCTTTATAATGTGACAAGAATTAACTAGTTTTGCTGCTCATATTCACACACACTTCTCACAAACTTTTATTTGTGTTTTTTTAGTGGGATTCCCTGAATATATTGTTATTAGTTGTCACATCTGACAGTTTTACATTTTTTTTATTTTTTATTTTTTGGATTTTCAGCCTTTTTTTTCTTTAATGTTTGGATTTTTTCCAAGGCTGATCTTTGTTTAATGTTATTTTTATTTTTATTTTTACTCCAGAATATTTTTGTCTGTGTTTTGTATGTCAAGTTACCCCAACACCATTGATATCTTGTATTATTTAATCTCAAGGAGATTGTTTGTTGTTGGTGTCCCTTGTTCATTTCACATTGTATATTTGAAATGTACCTGAATCCTCACAAACCAACTGTCATTTTTGAAGTAAAACACATAGGAGAGTATAATTCAAAACAAAAATAATTTATTAAGGGATCAGAACCAAACAAAGAGGAAGGCAACACTGGATCAACAGGAGAAATTAGCGAAGCCTGGGACCCCCACGGCAGACATCAATTCTTCAACATCAAAATTGGTGGCCTGAGGAGTCCATATGTAAGGGAGGGCAGTCTGGTCCGGAATTCGCAGAGATCCGGATAGCAGCAGATGACATCTGTGTCCCCAGGCTGTGGTACCACAAGAGGCTGCATCTTTTGGCCGACTGGATCCAGGGCAATCACTGTCTGGTCTTCCTTCCACGCTTCCTTCCGGGCTGTGGCTGTGCAGTTGGAGATGTGGCAGGAGGAGGAGTAGGACCTGGAGGAGGAGGAGGACTGGGGGGACCTGGAGGAGGACTGGGAGGATCTGGAGGAGAGGGAGGAGGACCTGCAGGAGGAGAAGGAGGACCATCCCAAAGATGTGTGTGAGGTGTAATTTGGCCCCTCATACCTTTCTCCAGAGCCTCCGATATGAGGGCCTCACACATGACTTTTTGGTCCTCCTCCATCCTCTGCATTTTATAGGCTATGAAGGCAGCAATGTTCTCCTCCATGGTGTGGGGTGCTCCCAGGACCTCTGTAGCCCTCCAAAAGAATGCTATAGCAGCCTCCTCTAGGGTACTCCTCCTACTGCAACTTTCTATTTTCAGGGGGGGTGGAGGGACCTTGATATCAGCCAGCTGGCTCGGCCTGGCCACCTCCTGGCTGAGACTTCCCTGTGTATGAAAAAGGGACATAGTTGTAATGTTTTGCATCATCAATCACAATCCTAAATTAGTACTCCCAACTAACATCTAGTTAACATCATTGATTGGACAAGCAGAAATATTTAGAGGAATGCTATACCTGGCTCAATCTGGGCTCCTCCACATATCGCCTGGAAGGCCCAGGTTGGGCGTCAGAAGCCTCAGCCGGGGGGAATGGAAGCGTGGAAGGAAGACTGGAGAGGGATGGCCTGGGTTCAGTCTGGCCTGCCAGAAAGTGCAGCCTGTCGTAGTACAACATCCTGGGGACATAGATGTCATCTGCTGCTCCGGATCTCTGCGAATCCAGGACTTTCTTGCGCTCCCTCAGATATGTGCTCCTCAGGCCACCAATGAAAATCTTTAAATAAGTGATGTCTGCCATGGGGATCACCTGCTTCACAATTTCACACAATTGCTCCAGTGCTGCCTTCCTCTTTGCTTGGTTCTTGAAATGGGGGTGGGTAATCTCCCACAGACAGGGCAGCTCACTTAGCATCTCTACGAATACTGACATGAAGTCATTGTCTTTCATTAAGATATCCATGTTCACTGCAAGACACAACACAAGACAAAGCCTAATGTCAGACAAAACTCTCCTAATCTTGTTACAATATAGGCCTCAATCTAGAAGCAGTATAGGCACAAGTTTGTCTCTTACCTTCGTTCTTACGATCGGCGCGTCCAATGCTCCTTCCTCCGCTCACAGATCGTACGTACTACGCACGCGTGTTACGCTTTATACACACTGCGCATGCGTGTAACTCCGCCCGCCCCTGACATTCTTTCTAGTCTATTTCCCACCCCTTTTTGTTTGGCGCAGTGGGTGAAGAGCATGATGGCGGAGTTACAGCAAGTGCATGCTAATTCTAGCAACGAGGAGGAGGAGGAAAGGCCGGATCCAGGCACGTCCCGATCCAGAAGGAGACATTTTAAGGCCACAAATATGTAGTTTGGGGAGATGTTGGAGATGGTCGACATCATGAGGAAGTCCGACTATGATGGAAAATATGGGCCTTACCCCACCCCAACATCCGAAAGATCATGGCGAAAGTGGTCAGGAGTCTTGAGAGGAATTTCGGGGTACAAAGATCTAAAGATCAGCTCAGAGTTGAGAGAGCCAGTTGAGAGAGCCAGAGCAGTACCGAAAGATCCGGAGAGTGCTGCAAAAAAGTAAGTAGTTGTGCTGTGTTCCTATTCTTTCTGTCTTTATTCCGTTCGTTCTGTTCCATATGCTTTTATTAATTGTAACGTTTAAAAGGGCAACTTTAATGTTCATGGGCCCATTATCGTTCGTATCAAACATTTTTCTTTCGGCCTCTAGAACACCATTGTTTAGGCCATATGCATTTTCCCACATTTTTTTGGGGCCTACTTGGATGCCAAATAGTTGTTTGTGTAGATGGGTTTGTTACTAGAATGAAATGCCAACTAGATTGTGTGTAAGGAGAGGACACTGAGCAGCTGTTTTCACATCTGGACACTGGAGCACTAGTGTGGGACACAAGAACACCATTTTTTTTAGGGGGGGCACACAGGTGCTCCAGTGTATACTATAGGGGGGGCTACATCTGTGAAGCTTGTACCAAACAGGTAAAGTATTGCAGCTTGACAAAGGGCAATAAAAAATATACATCTTGGAACTCGGCTAAAATAGACAATTGTACCCCACTTCCAAGCAATGTTTCCTAGTTCTAGTTCTGCCATCAAATATCTGTGTGCTAAGTATACCATTTTTGTTTTACATAGGGGAGAAAAGACTCGGAGGACACCCCTCATCCCAGGAGAACACAGGCCCCCCACCTCTGGAAGAAGGGGAAATACCGCAAACCCAAGAAGCTGAGCAGGAGGAAGAAGAAGATGTGGTGGAGATTGGCACCACAACAGGTAAGTGTCTGCGACCACAGGCTCAGGTAAAAGAGATGAATGGTGGCAGATTTTTGAGACCTTTTTTTTTGTTCTTTATCTCTTTTTAGGTGATCGTGATGTGAGGGATAGAGAACGCTTTACTTCTGAAAGTGCCCAGATCCTGATCGGGGAGATCATGGGGTGTAATGCCGAACTGCAAAACATCCAGCAAAAAATCAATGATGTTATTTAAAAAAATAATAACATCATTGATGTTTTGGGGCGAATTTAAACCCCACAAAATCACCTGTTTTATTGTGGTTCAATCTTCCAAAAATTTTTTCAATGTTTAGAAAAGTTTGGAGGATGCACACAGTGTGCCAACATGTGCTATCTGCCATCACGGGAGATCAATGGACGCGTTTTGGGGGTGCAACCCCTTCCTCAATTATAAAGTCGCGTTGAGGAAGGGCTTGCTCCCCCAAAACACGTCCCTTGATCCCCCCTGATGGCAGATAGCAAATGTTGACATTCGTAAATTGGTGTGCATCTTCCAAATTTGGCTTTTCCAGGGGTGATTTCCCCCCATCTGAACGCTATATCAAACCCAATACTGATGTCTGATATAGCCTTCAGGTTTTACCATATGTGAACTTTGTAAGTTCAAGTTTTTTGGCTTTCTTGTTGGTTTTACACAGGCCTGTTTTATCTGAAATGGATATTTCGATTTTTGATAATGCTACTGCAAAAATTGTTATACAACAAACATGTTGGTTTGTTTTAAAAACCTTTCGTAAATGCACATGTGATTGTGCAGGTATAAAAAAGTGCCTTACTCAAGAATGTGTGGATTATTGTCTCAACACTACAACACTTTTGGGGTGATGTAATTGCTGTTTTATGCAAAAATGGGGGTTATTTCCTAAGGGCAAATACACTTTGCACTACAAGTGCAGGTTCAGTGCAGTTGCAAGTGCACTTGTAGTGAAATGTGTTTTTGCATTTAGGAAGTACCAGCCAACACTGTTTTTTATAAGGTTACCCAATCACGACATTTTCTGCACTCAACACATTTCTATCAGGGTCAGCTAAAACAAGCAGTAAATGTCCACAAAGAATTTCTTTTGGTTGTTTTTTATTTGAAAAAGGTTTCACAGATTGTCTGGCATATTGATAGCCCCCCTACCCGCAAAGAACTTCAGGTATCGTAAGTAATCAAGTGCCGTCAGTGTTTCAGGTATCACTCTGGCCTCAGGCTCAACTGAGCCAGCATAGTTGGCCGAATGTTTCCTTAAAAAGTTATAGAGAATACAGAACGCCAGTATTATATGGTTCAGTTTATACTCCGCCATATGGATGGTGTCAGAAATAATCGGAACCGGCTGGCCAGGATTCCAAATGTGTTCTCCACCACTCTTCGGGCTCTGGCCAGCCAGTAATTAAAAACCCTCTGTTCCGGGGTGAGGGTCCTCATCGGAAATGGCCGCATCAGGTGGTCCCCCAGCGCAAATGCTTCATCAGCAACGAACACAAATGGGAGACCTTCAACATTGTCCTCTGGAGGTGGCAAGTCCAAGCTGCCATTCTGGAGACGCCTGTAGAACTCCGTCTGGGCGATCACTCCACCATCGGACATCCGGCCATTCTTCCCCACGTCCACATACAAGAACTCGTAATTAGCCGACACCACCGACAACATCACTATACTATTAAACCCCTTGTAATTATAATAGTACGACCCCGAGTTGGGTGGTGGGACGATGTGGACGTGTTTCCCATCAATTGCCCCTCTGCAGTTAGGAAACTCCCACCGCTGGGCAAAGTGGGAAGCCACAGTCTGCCATTCCTGTGGCGTTGAAGGAAACTGTTGAGGAAAAAACAATAAACATTACTATTTTTTCACAGAAACATGGCAAGCAGATTAGACACAAACATTATGGGGCAACCTCCAGATAGCATTTATTAAGGGGAATTTAACAACAACAAAGTATAAGGTACACCTATTATATTCCCCCTCCCCCCTCATGGGCCATTTCAAACATTATAGGGGGGGGGACTCTTGGACAGGTAACCCTCTTCACTTCATTGAGAGATGAATGCCTAAATACAGGGTATTACTTGGAACAGACCCTCCTTAGTTACACTATTGGCAGACCACTGGACAGGTAAGAAGTGTCATAATACAAAGATATAAATACACACTGTACACATTTGAGCACATTTGAACATTCTGCTATTACCTATCAAGATAATAATAGGATACAAAAACTTTAAACAGTACCATTGGAAAGTATACAGGCAGGCCCTTGCACTACATGCTTTGGGGAATTCATCCATAAATCTGACCAGTAAAGAGATTGGTATAGTGTGTATGGGTTTGGCAAAGTCAGCAGATAGATGAATGAGGATAGATAATTGGGATCAGCTGACTTAGCAGTTGGGGGAGGGGGGGTTACAAAAAATTTGGGGACACCACAAAAAAAACCCTCTGGCACTCTGCCTGAATTTAAATAAAAAATAACATTTTAAAACATTTTAGGGGGTGTTTGGGGTAAAGCATTACTATAGAGCTGATAAAATACATTGTTAAGTGACTAAATGAGGTGAATATAGGGCAGGAGACACCATGCTGGAGAGGTTATTGAAGGGCAAATATGTATGAAGGACCTAAAATAATAATTACATAAAAATCCAGCATGCATGAGGACAAAGGGGACATTCACATCATATTACAATCATGGTAATTAGGGAATGAGGAAAGAAATACAATATATTATTAAACATTAAATACAATAACATGTGATATAAAAGGATAAAAATCTTACCTTCATATACTCCTTCTGCAGGACCTGTATGATGGCAGAACAGGTCTCTGGGATAATGATCCCCAGAGCCTGGGGGGAGATGCCTGTCAAGAACTTGAGGTCCTGCAGGCTTCTCCCTGTGGCCAAATACCGCAAGGTAGCGACCAACCTTTGCTCCGCAGTGATGGCTTGCCTCATGCAGGTATTCTGCCTGCTGATATAGGGGGTCAGCGAAGCCAACAGACGGTGAAACACGGGGTCCGTCATCCTGAGAAAGTTCCTGAAATCATCAGGATTATTCTCACGGATCTCACGGAGCAAAGGCATATGACAGAACTGGTCATGCTGAAGCAACCAATTCTTGGTCCATGAACTCCTCCTCACCCTGTTCATGGACTGGACTTGTGTCAAAGTCAGGACCCCAACACCAAGCCCCCGCACAGCACGAACTCTACGAGGAGTACGCATACAAAACATGGCTAGAAAACGGTCGGCTGCTCAGAACGAAGTAACAGAACGCACTGAAGAACAGCAAGGCCTGTGTAGAGCGACCTGAAAAACAGTAACGAACGAACAAGAATACAATGACTACCTAAAGTCACACGGAACTTGCTTGCACGCACTGAAGAGCAGATACAAACCCACAAGCACAAACTGTACGGCAGAAAACGATCTGAAAGCCACGAGTCTGAAAAAGCGCGAATCGTCTCTCACCAAACTTTTACTAACACGAGATTAGCAAAAGGAGCCCAAAGGGTGCCGCGCTTGGTTCTGAACTGACCTTTTCTAGTCTCATCGTACGTGGTGTACGTGAACGCGTGGTTGTCTATCGGAAATTCCGACAAACCGTGTGTAGGCAAAACAAGTTTGAGCCAACATCCATCGGAAAAAATCCTAGGATTCTGTTGTCGGAATGTCCGAACAAAGTCCGACTGTGTGTACGCCCTATAAGAAGAAATTAACAAGCAGAATGAATTACAACAGCTGACTCCCCCCTTGCAGAGGTTCCCCTGTACCTGGCTGGTGGAGGTGGGAGGCGGCGATCGGCAGCTCTATGGTGTCCACAGGCAGGGGGATCTCCCTGGGGCTAGTAGTTCTATCTCCAAATGTATACAGCGGAGAGGGGAGGGGCCTCTGACCCCGGGCATCAGCAACAGTGTTCAATCAGAGTGAAAGTGAAACTGATACCTGCCCGGGTCAGAGGCCCCTCCCTTCTCCTCTCCACTGTAAACGCTGACACTCAAGAAAGTACTACAAGCCCCAGGGAGATCCCGCCACCCACACAGGCACCGTAGAGCTGCCGATCGCTGCGTTCCACCTCCTCCCACCTCCTCCCACCTCTCCCCACTGCACTCTAAATGGCCAGCCAGAGGTACAGGGGGGATGCTGGGTCTTGGGGGCCCCCCACAGTGGTATAACGGAAGGGCCCAGTCACAAATGCCACTGCAGCGACCCCTAAAGTTCCGCCACTGGATGTTGTAAACATTAATTGACACACTATGACACAAGGGGGAGGTGGGGCCTCAAGTAATTTGTGGGGCCCTACACAGCTTGCGTAGTGAGAATATAGGGCGGATCAGCTCTGGGTGCTATATGTTCCTTAACCATACATGCAGGGAAGGGGTAGTACTTGGGGCCCTCTTATTTTTATATAGGGCTTCCAGATTCCAATAAGCCCTCTACCCACCGACCCCAACAATGACTAGATCAGCGTTCTGTTGAAGAGGTCATCCTCTTTGGTAATGTATGCAGCATGTGGTGGGCATGTGGCCTGGTATAGTTCAGGGAGGAGGATGCATGCTGGGAGGTGTCAGCTTCCCAACAACCAGGAGGAAGCATCTGTTATAATACCATTGCTAAATGTTTAGCTGAACACTGCAGTTGGAGGTTCATTTGGAGGAACACACAGATTTTTTTGCATAGACTGTACACAGTGTAGAAGTCTCCCTTATATTATTTTCTCTGCTGGTTGAATGTTCTGAGCCTATAGCGTTAGAGTTATTTTCTTTATTGGTGAATGTTAACTTTCTTGTTTGAATGTACTTACTGTATATCCATTTTCACTTAGGATTAAATGTTAAAAAATGTTACATTTACCTTGCAAAATGCAACAAGGAAACTATTATGCCCCGTACACACGGTCGGACTTTGTTCGGACATTCCGACAACAAAATCCTAGGTTTTTTTCCGACGGATGTTGGCTCAAACTTGTTTTGCGTACACATGGTCGCACAAAGTTGTCGGAATTTCCGATCGCCAAGAACGCGGTGACGTCAAGCACGTACGACGAGACTAGAAAAGGCCAGTTCAGAACCAAGCGCGGCACCCTTTGGGCTCCTTTTGCTAATCTCGTGTTAGTAAAAGTTTGGTAAGAGATGATTGGCGCTTTTTCAGACTTGTGGTTTTCAGATCGTTTTCTGCCATTCAGTTTGTGCTTGTGGGTTTGTATCTGCTCTTCAGTGCGTGCAAGCAAGTTCCGCGTGACTTAGTCTTTGTATTCTTGTTCGTTCGTTACTGTTTTTCAGGTCGCTCTTCACAGGCCTTGCTGTTCTTCAGTGCGTTCTGTTACTTCGTTTAGGTCCTTCATACAGATTGTCCTTCACTAACCTCCCCAGCATGCTCTACGGGCCCTATATTCACCGCATGTAGTCACTTAACAATGTATTTTATCAGCTCCATAGTAGTGCTTTACCCCAAACACCCCCTAAAATGTTTAGAAATGTTATTTTAGCTTTAAATTCTGGCAGAGTGGCAGAGGCTTATTTTTTGTGGTGTCCCCAAATCATTTTTAGTAACCCTCCCACCCCCAATTGCTAAGTCAGCTGATCCCAATTCTCTATCTATCCTCAATCATCTATCTGCTGACTTTGCCAAACCCATACACACTATACCCATCTCTTTTGTGCTCTGATTTATGGATGAATTCCCCAAAGCATGTAGTGCAAGGGCCTGCCTGTATACTTTCAAATGGTACTGTTTGATTTTTTAAGATACTATTATTATCTTGAGTCAGGTAATAGCAGAATGTTCAAATGTCCTCAAATGTGTACAATGTGTATTTATATCTTTGTATTCGGACACTTCTTACCTGTCCAGTGGGCTGCCAATAGTGTAACTGAGGGGCTGTTCCAAGTAATACCCTGTATTTAGGCATTCATCTCTCAATGAAGTGAAGAGGGTTACCTGTCCAAGATATCCACACCCCCAAAATGTTCAAAATGGCCCATGGGAGGGGGGGGGGGAATATGATAGGTGTACCTTATACTTTGGTGTTGTTAAATTCCCCTTAATAAATGCTATCTGGAGGTTGCCCCAGAATGTTTGTGCCTAATCTGCTTGCCATGTTTCTGTGCAAAAATATTAATTTATTTTTGTTTTCCTCAACAGTTTCCTTCCACGCCACAGGAATGGCAGACTGTGACCTCCCACTTTGCCCAGCGGTGGGACCTTCCTAACTGTGGAGGGGCAATTGATGGGAAACATGTCCACATCATCCCACCACCCAACTCAGGGTCGTACTATTTCAACTATAAGGGGCTCAATAGTATTGTGATGTTGGCGGTGGTGTCGGCTAATTACGAATTCTTGTATGTGGACGTGGGGAAGAATAGCCGGATGTCCGATGGTGGAGTCATCGCCCAGACGGAGTTCTACAGGCATCTCCAGAATGGCAGCTTGGACTTGCCAGCTCCAGAGGACAATGTGGAAGGACTCCCATTCGTGTTCGTTGCTGATGAAGCGTTTGCGCTGGGGGACCACCTGATGCGGCCATTCCCGATGAGGACCCTCACCCCGGAACAGAGGGTTTTTAATTACCGGCTGACCAGAGCCCGAAGAGTGGTGGAGAACACATTTGGAATCCTGGCCAGCCGGTTCCGAATATTTCTGACACCTATCCATATGGCGGAGTATAAACTGAACCATATTATACTGGCGTTCTGTATTCTCTATAACTTTTTAAGGAAACATTCGGCCAACTATGCTGGCTCAGTTGAGCCTGAGGCCAGAGTGATACCTGAAACACTGACGGCACTTGAAAAAGGCCATCCTGGCTTGCCCTCCCTGAGTGCCCGTGATGTCCGGTTACGATACCTGGAGTTCTTTGCGGGTAGGGGGGCCATCAATATGCCTTCAAATTTGTGAAGCCTTTTTCCAATAAAAAAAAAATTCTTTGTGGACATTTACTGCTTGTGTTTGTTTTGGCTGACCCTGACAGCAATGTGTGGAGTCGTGAAAATGGCATGATTGTGTAACCTTATACAAAGCACTGTTGGCTGTTATTTATTAAAGGCGTATACACTTTTTATACTACAAGTGCTCTTGAAACTGCAATGAAAATGCTCGTGTAGTGCAAAGAGGATTTGCCCTTAGGAAATAACCCCCATTTTCTCTGAAAACAGCAATGACATCACCCCAAAAGTGTTGTAGCATTGACACAATAATCCACACATTCTTGATTAACAAACTTTTTTATACCTGCACAATCACATGTGCATTTACCAAAGGTTTTTCAAACAAACCAACATGTTTGTTGTCTACCCATTTTTGGGGTGGCATTATCAATAATAGAAATGTCCATTTACGATAAAACAGGCCTGTGTAAAACCAACAAGAAAGAGAAAAAATTTGAACTTACAAAGTTCACATATGGTAAAACTTGAAGGCAATATCAGACATGAGTATTTAGGAACTGTGTTTGATATGGCTTTCAGATGGGGTCAAATCACCCCTTGAAAAGCCAAATTTGGAAGATGCACACCAATTTACGAATGTCAACATGTGCTAGCTGCCATCACGGGGGATCAAGGGACGTGTTTTGTGGGAGCAACCCCTTCCTCAACGCTACTTTATTATTGAGGAAGGTGTGGTACCCCCAAAACGCGTCCATTGATCTCCCGTGATGGCAGATAGCACATGTTGGCACACTGTGTGCATCCTCCAAATTAGGTTTTTCGAAACATTGCTAAAAGATTATAAACATTGTACCACACAAAAAAGTGATTTTGTGGGGTTTTAAATTCGCCCCAAAACATCAATGATGTTATTATTTTTTTTTATCACATCATTTATTTTTTTCTGGATGTTTTCCAATTCTAAATTACACCCCATGATCTCCCCGATCAGGATCTGGGCACTTTCAGATGTGAAAGGATCTCGATCCCTAACATCACGATCACATAAAAAGAGAGAAACCAAACAAAAACAGGTATCAAAAATCTGCGGACATCCATCTCTTACCTGAGCCTGTGGTCGCAGACACTCACCTGTTGTGGTGCCAATTTCCACCACGTCTTCCACCTCCTCCTGCTCCACTTGTGTTGGGGGTATTTCACCTTCTTCCATAGGTGGGGGGTCTCTGGTCTCCTCCGATGAATGGTGTCCTCCGAGTCTTTTCTCCCCTATGTAAAACAAAAATGGTAGAATTAGCACACAGATATTTGATGGCAGAACTATAAATAGGAAACATTGCTTGGAAATGGGGTACAATTGTCAATTTTAGCAGAGTTACAAGATGTAGTTTTTTTATTGGCCTTTGTCAAGCTACAATACTTTACCTGTTTAGTACAAGCTTCACAGATGTAGCCCCCCCATAGTATACACTGGAGCACCTGTGTGGCCCCCCTAATAAAAATGGTGTTCTTGTGTCCCACACTAGTGCTCCAGTGTCCAGATGTGAAAACAGTTGCTCAGTGTCCTCTCCTTACACAGAATCTAGTTTGCATTTCATTCTAGTAACAAACCCATCTACACAACCAAATATTTTGCATCCAAGTAGGCCCTAAAAAATGTAGGAAAATACATATGGCCTAAACAATGGTGTTTTAGAGGGGAAAAAAAATGTTGGATACGAACGAATAATGGGCCCATTAACATTAAAATTGACATTTGAAACTGTACAATTAAGAAAAGCATATTTAGCAGCACGAACGTAAGAAAGACAAAAAGAATAGGAACACACCACAACTACTTACTTTTTTGCAGCACTCTCCGGATCTTTCTGTACTGCTCTGGCTCTCGTAATTTGAGGCCCGACCAGCGCTTCCTGAGCTGATCTTTCGATTATCATACCCCGAAATTCCTGTGCAGACTTTTGACCACTTTCGCCATGATCTTGGCCTTTCTGATATTGGGGTTGGGGTAAGGTCCATACTTTCCATCATAGTTGGCCCTCTTCAGGATGTCCACCATCTCTAACATCTCCCCAAAGGACATATTTGTGGCCTTAAATCTTCTCCTTCTGGATCGGGACATTTCTGTCTCCGGGCTTTCCTCCGCCTCCTCCTCGTCGCTATAATTAGCTGTGACTCCGCCATGTGCTCTTCACCCACTGCGCCGAACGAAAAGGGGCGGGGAATAGACTAGAAAGAACGTCAGGGGCGGGCGGAGTTACACGCATGCGCAGTGTATATAAAGCGTAACACACTTGCGTATTACGTACGATCTGTGAGCGGAGCAAGGAGCATTGGACGCGCCGATCGTAAGAACGAAGCTAAGAGACAAACTTGTGCCTATACTGCTTCTAGATTGAGGCCTATATTGTAACAAGATTAGGAGAGTTTTGTCTGACATTAGGCTTTGTCTTGTGTTGTGTCTTGCAGTGAACATGGATATCTTAGTTAAAGATAATGACTTTATGTCACTATTCATTGATATGTTAAGAGAGCTGCCATGTCTGTGGGAGATTAACCACCCACATTACAAGAACCAAACAAAGAGGAAGGCAGCACTGAAGCAATTGTGTGAAATTGTGAAGCAGGTTATCCCCACGGCAGACATCACCTATTTGAAGATCTTAATTGGTGGCCTGAGGAGTACATATGTAAGGGAGCGCCAGAAAGTCCTGGATTCAGAGAGATCCGGAGCAGCAGTTGACATCTATGTCCCCAGGATGTGGTACTACGACAGGCTGCATTTTCTGGCAGGCCAGACTGAACCCAGGCCAGCACTCTCCAGTCTTCCTTCCATGCTTCCTTCCCCCCCGGCTGAGGCTTCTGACACCCAACCTGGGCCTTCCAGGCAACATGTGGAGGAGCCCAGATTGAACCAGGTATAGCATTCCTCTAAATATTTCTGCTTGTCCAATCAATGATGTTAACTAGATGTTAGTTGGGAGTACTAATTTAGGATTGTGATTGATGAAGCAAAAACTAAAACCATGTCCCTTTTTCATACACAGGGAAGTCGCAGCCAGGAGGTGTCCGGGCCAAGCCGGATGCCTGATCTGCAGGTCCCTCCACTCCCCCTGGAAAGAGAAAGTGGCAGGAGGAGGAGTGCCCTAGAGGAGGCTGCCAGAGGACTCTTTTGGAGGGCTACAGAGGTCCTGGGAGCACCACACACCATGGAGGAGGACATTGCTGCTACCATTGCCTATAAAATGCAGAGGATGGAGGAGGGACAACAAGTCATGTGTGAGTCGCTCATATTGGAGGCTCTTAACAAAGGTATGAGGGGCCAAATTACAGCTCAGACACACCTTTGCGAACTCACAGATGGTCCTCCTCCTCCTGCTGCAGGTCCTCCTCCTCCTCCTCCAGGTCCTCCCAGTCCTCCTCCTCCTCCAGGTCCTACTCCTCCTCCTGCCATATCTCCAACAGCACAGCCACAGCCGGGAAGGAAGCGTGGAAGGAAGACCAGAAAGTGAGGACCCTGGATCCAGTCTGGTCGGCCAAAAGATGCAGCCTCTTGTGGTACCACAGCCTGGGGACACACATGTCATCTGCTGCTTTCCGGATCTCTGCAAATTCTGAACCAGACTGCCCTCCCTTACATATGGACTCCTCAGGCCACCAATTTTGATGTTCAAGAATTGATGTCTGCCGTGGGGGTTCCAGGCTTCGCTAATTTCTCTTGTTGATCCAGTGTTGCCTCCCTCTTTGTTTGGTTCTGAGCCCTTAATAAAGGATTTTTTGTTTGAATTATACTTGCCTATGTGTGTTTAACTTCAAAAAGGACACTTGGTTTGTGAGGATTCAGGTACATTTCAAAAATACAATGTGAAATTAACAAGGGACACCAACAACAAACAATCTCCTTGAGATTAAATAATAAAAGATATCAATGGTGTTGGGGTAACTTGACACACAAAACACACACAAAAATATTCTGGAGTCAAACTAAAAACAACATTAAACAAAGATCAGCCTTGGAAAAAATACAAACATAAAATCAAAACCAAAAATGGCTTAAAATCCAAAAAAAAAAAAAACATTCTGTCAGATGTGACAAATAACAATATATTCAGGGAATCCCAGTAAAAAAAACAAAAAAAAAAGTTTGTGAGAAGTGTGTGTGAATATGAGCAGCAAAACTACTTAATTTTTGTCACATTATAAAGAAGAAGAGAGTGCGCTGTATTAAACCATTTCTTACATTGCAGCGTGACGAAAGTGCTGTATCCATTGCGAACGCTAAGTTTACCAGAACGAGCTGTTCCGTGTCGGAATTTCTTCTGAGCATGTGTGGCACTTTGTGCGTCGGAACAGGCCACACACGGTTGGAATTGACGCGATCGGATTTTGTTGTCGGAAAATGTTATCTCCTGCTCTTCAACTTTGTGTGTCAGAAAATCCGATGGAAAATGTCCGATGGAGCCCACACACAGTCGGAATTTCCGACAACATGCTCCGATCGGACATTTTCCATTGGAAAATCCGACCGTGTGTACGGCGCATTACACAAATATTACAAACATTATGGGTATTTTTATTTATGCTTGCACAGATGTTGAGACAATCACAGAGCATTTTTTTTATAAATAGATCCCTATGTATTTTTTTAATAAAATCTGCTTTGAGTTAGAAATATTAAGAAAAAATACTTTTGAAATAAATTAACGTGTTAAGGCTTGTTTTAGATTTTAATGATTAGGCATATATCTACTTTAAAAATAAGCATTGCTAACCATGGGTTAGTAAAGCAATAAGTCTACAATAACATTGTAAAACAACAACAACAACTACATTTCAACCTAAGGGCTTAGAATGTACCTATTTTCACTTTCTCTTTAATACATACAATTAGATCTATAACTATGTTCTGCTTTGCTGAGCCAATTCAAAATGGCATTCTGTTTCACTTCGATGGTTTCCTGGAGATGGGGATTGATTTGTGAACCTCTTGCATGATACATTTGAAATGTTTATTTGGAGTCCAATTGTCAGGTGTTGGTCAGTTCAGCTTTACAAAGGAGTAGAGAGAGGGAAAACTGCCAGAAACATGATCTTTAAGATATGGCTTCTTTTGATTTCTTAAAGAACAGAACTGCATTAGTACTACAGTAAATGGCAGTAGAATTTAAGCAAAGGGAATTATTTTTATAATAGTAGAATACCAGTATTTAAGCACTGAAGATACATATTCTTGGATTCTTGGGGGGATTTACTGAAATGGGTGCACACAAAACATGGTGCAGCTGTGCAAGGTAACCAATCAGCTTCTAACTTCAGCTTGTTCTATTAAGCTTTGACAATAAAACCTAACAGCTGCTTGGATTATATTGAAACTGCCATATGTCAAGGGATCAAAGGCACTACATCCCAAAATTATATATGCAAAATAGAGAAATAATGGGAATTTTAAAAGGTGCCAGATGCAATATTCCACAAATATTATATTGATATATGATAAAAAAAAAAACGATTTTATTATGTTTACAAAATCTTAAAAGAAAACAAAATACACATATTAAACCATCACAGAGGAGCAGTGATGCGGTAACTTCAGCTCTACATGTTTCACCAAAATATGACTTCTTCAGCAGTCTTATGAGTGCTGCAAATGCAGGGTGCTCAGAAGAATAAACCACCTTTACACACTTCATGCATCAAGGAAAAGAGAGGACTTACCCATGATTCTATTAGTGACCACAGGAGGGAAAGGTGTCGTACCTTAATATTTTAGGCATGGGGGGAGAAGGGCACCTCCAGGATTTCACAACTCAAAAGTTGTTTGTCAAACTGTCCCAAAGGTGAGAGGTCTCCCTCTGGAAGATGTATCCTTATCACTCATATAGGGTGTGACAGGAAGTTAGGGGGGAGTAGGTCCTCACTTGGATTCTGACACCAATGTATACAGACCGTCCAGCGAACGGAAGGGGGCGAAGAAACAGGTACCCACTCAATACTGGCATAAATATGTCCCGGGTCACAGTACAGACTGGCCGGAAGCTGCTGGCTATGTTACTTGTGGGGTTTGTCTCTGGCTTATCTGTACTGTGACCCGGGTAATATTTGTGCCAGAATTGACCAGGTACCGGTTTCCTTGGTGCATTATTACATTGGTGTCAGAATCCAAGTGAGGACCTACTCCCCCCCCCCTTTCCTGTCTCACTCTATATGAGTGATGAGGATACATCTTGAAGAGGGAGACCTCTCACCTTTGTGACTTCATAAGGGGACTAGACAAGGTTACCCCCTCTCTCTCCTACTCTTTAATCTGGGCTAATCTACCTAATATTAGAATATACAACTTGCTTGTCTCTTACGTATAGGCCTCGACTGAGTTCTGCAAGCCTCAAAATATTGCAACTTTACTTTAGAATTTAAAATGGAACAGTTTTTCAGTCTTTCTGCTCTCCTGAACTGTAAAATTAGAATGCCTCCCAAGAACTTGCAGCACAACTGTAACGTACCTGGTCGAGGCCGAGCTGGCAAGAAGACTGCCATTAGACCTCTTGTCCTGTTTCCCATGGTGATGGTAACAAGGTATAACAGGACACAGAGTGGCACAGGTGCCTGCAGGAGATTTGGTTCAGATATCTTGATAGCAGA
Source organism: Lithobates clamitans (assembly GCA_037952925.1). NCBI lineage: Eukaryota > Metazoa > Chordata > Amphibia > Anura > Ranidae > Lithobates > Lithobates clamitans. Next base: position 227,128 of record JBBGZY010002081.1, on the reverse strand, counting down.
TGTGGAGCTGAGAAAGTCAGCTAGCAGCAGGCAGATACAGGATCTTGGATGCGTAGTCAGATGGGCAGAGGTCAGCAACAACTGGACAGCAGGAGTACTGAATCATAAACCAGGAGCAGAGTTAGAGCCAGGCTAAGGTCAGCATCAGGCGAGCAGAGAGGGTACTGGAAACAGCAGGCAAGAAGCAAGGTCGGTCACAAACCAAAGACAGCCACAGGAGTTCAGGAACAAGCAGAATTCAGCAAGCCGGGTCAGGATATAGGAGTACACAGGATCAGGTCACAAGCAAAGGGAGCTGACGACCACTCAGCAACGATCTTCCAACAGGCATGCACTGTACTACAATTCTTTAAATAGGCCACTGGGAACCAGAGCAAGCACACTTATGCCACTGAGCACATGCTCATTTAGATGTGCACAGTTCTATGATGGACCATTCTGTGTGCATGTGCATTCCTTTGAGCATGGCATTACTTTGAGCATGAGCATTCCTTTTACCATTCTTTTAAACATGAACTTGAGCATGGTTTTCCTGACAACAACTTTTTACTCCAAGAATTCAATGTTCCTGCAATATGCAGTATGAATATTATATCGACACTGGCACCCTAAAGTTATTCCACTCCTTGGTCACCACTAGACTAGCCACCACTTTCTACATGTCTTGCAGCTTTCTGATTACATCTACAAGTGCTGCCCACACAGGAACTAAAGATTCCAGCTATCTCTGCTAGATCGTCTCCTTCATGAAAAGGCATATTCTATATCTGAAATATACTAGCTGCTCAGTTCCTTTTTCAAAGTTTCTGTCTAACACATCAATGCACACTTGGAGCAATGACTTTCCAGCTGCTGATCTGGTGAATAAAATACTGGAGCAATATAATATAATCCAGAGACTAGTGAATGATGAATCCTGGAGAGAGTCCCAATTCAAGCTTATTCATAGTACCGTCATTCCATTCCTTTCAACAAAGGACACTTCAAACAGTAACTCCAGCTGGCCATCACTCTCTCTTTACAATCAATGCACAATTTGTAAACAACTTTTTAGGCTCTAGTTTAAAAGGGAGAGATGAGGTGGGTGCAATTATAAAATGATAGTATATTTTTTCAAAGACAATAGCAGAGATATTGTATAAAAATAACAATAAACCTGTGCTTACAAACAATGAAAACCACGAGCAGTTGACAAAATACATTGGCAGCAAAATAACAAAATAAAACACAAAGGGTACAGCACTAAAGGAATATCCAAAAGTGGTTGAAAGAGAGCTCATATAAAGAGAAGTCCAGATAATGTGAAATCCAAAAGGTGATAAAAGATCTTGAGAGGAATCCTCCACCAACGGGTGCACACACACTGCCTCTTACCATTAGCTGTGGACCACCAGATATAGCGGTCACTTGCGCTTATTACAAATATTGCAAATATTGTATAGTCTTGATTAACACTACGTAAGCAGTTTTAGTAGGCCACAATTTAAAATGGAAAAACCAAGAAGATTTTTATTTTCCCATAAACTTTTTTATTGAAGATAAAAAAAGTCCTTACAATGCAAACATTATACATGACATGCAAAATATACTATGGACCATCAATGGCTTACAAGCCATAAAGTAAAACAAAGATAATATGACAGTAAATTTGTGGATTCATATAAGCAAAAATGTGGTTGAGCAATGAAATTGAAAGCTTGTTTATACCGCTATGCAAATTCCCCTCAATCCCACTATGCGTGGTTCAGCAGAATTACTGGAATTGTTATATCAGGGTAAGATAACTAAGAAATCATAGAATAGAAGTAAAAGAAGAGAAGGGGTAAAAAAAGGGAGGGGGGAGAGGAAGAAAGGGAAAGGGGCAAGAACGGAGAAGGGTAAGGCGAGTATGATAGCGGGACGGGTTATATCTGCCCCCCCTTTCCCAGTCTGTCTGCTCAATTTGAACTGTCTCATCATCCATGTACAGCTTGTGTGAAAATCCTTTATCTAAGAATCATAGGATTGGATATGTTCTGTGGTTTTAAAGTGGGTCCAACATGCCCATGTACTTGTACATTTTTGTATCCGCTCCTAAGAAATATAGATAAGTTCCTCCCTTTATTTTAGAAAATCTAGTAAACCATTCTCTGATAGTCGGAATGCGTATAGATCGCCAATGTACCAAAACACAGAATCTTGCCGCATTCACAATGTGCAATGCCAAGGATTTGTAGTATTCTTTTTTAGATGGAGTTGTTTGATGTAATAGGTTATGCGCTGGAGTGTAATCTATAGTAAATGTGGTGACATGTGCAATGATATTGTGTACTTCTTTCCAAAAAGGTTGGAGAGATTCAGAATTCCACCAAATGGGGAGCATAGTCCCTTCTGCTTTCCCACACCTCCAGCATGTATTAGGTATAGATGGGGAGAATTGTGGAGGCGAGATAGGGTTCTATATCATTGGATTTCAACTTTGTAGCAGTTTTCCTGGATGGCTACATTCAAGGAACCCTTGTGTGTGTATTCGTGAATAGATTTGCACTCCTCATCAGAGAAGGAAGCCTGAAGATCCTATGCCCATGCTATACGTGCACTGCAGAGTCCAGGATAGTGTGAAAAACTTACAAGAGCAAAGCATATATGGAGGATATTAAATGTCTTTATGGAGATTTCCATGTGCATAAGGATTCAAATGGTGTGAGCTGTGTTGTCCACGTTGATAGTGAAGCCTGTGTGGAGAAAAAGTGTTGTATCTGTCTGTACGTCTAGAAAGGGAAAGAATTAGTCAGATAGATAGCAGTTAGGTTCTCATACAGTATGAGCGAGGGGTGTCTTTAAAACAAAAGTGATGTGCCAGCATATCTTTGTAAGGCTGCTCGAGGCCCAGAAACAAGCTTATGTTGCCCGGAGGGAAATTGGGATTTCCTTTTAACATGGTTAAGGGCCCTGGGGCAGAGGAAAAAGCCTTAGATTTTGCCACCTGTGTGAAGGCTACCAGGGAAGGTTGACTGAGTGGATGTGCCAGGATTTGTCTTGGCCAATGTCGAGGGAGTATAGAGAGGATAGTATGAATTGTGAATTGCGTGAATGAGGTTTTTAGATATACCCAGATTTTCCTGGATTCATGAATATTCCAATCTACAATTTTTGTGAGGTGACAGGCTAAATAAGATTTATGAAGATCAGGTAAGCCAATTCCCCCTTAGTCTTTGTACATGTTAGTCAGGCATATTTGATATGTGGTGGGGATTTTATCCAGATGAATATCAAGCAGGCCTGTTTGTACGTTGCGAAGAAGGACGCCGGTAGGTGAATCGGAATGGTCTGCATTAAGTACAGGAAGCGCGGAAGGATGATCATTTTAAGCAAAGTAGATTGGCCAAACCATGAGACATTTAAGCCTGCCCAGTTCTTTAGGTCCATTTGGGCCTTACTCAATGCCTCTTGAAACTTATGTCTGTATAGGTCTGGTAGTTTGGTGGTAATCTAGATTCCTAAATACGTTATTGTGTTCTTTTTCCATAGGAATGGAAAGGAACTCTGGCAATGCTTTATCTCCTGAGTTGTGAGGGAGGCATTCAATGCGTGTGATTTCATATAGTTGATTTTGAGGTTTGACAGGGTACCAAAGTGATCTATTTCTTTCAATAAATTTGGTAATTTAATGTAAGGCGACCTCAGGGAAAGAAGGATGTCTTCTGCAAATGCAGCAAACTTGAACTCCCTATCTTCTATCCAGAATCCCTTAATGTCAGGGTTCAATCAATCTGAAGCTCAGGGGGGATAAAGGGCATCCCTGTTGGATCCCATTGCTAATGGTGAAGGTGTTCGACAGGTGGCCATTAACTCATACACTCGCGAAAGGAGTGGAATACAGTGCTAAGATATGGGCCACCATGTGCGAGTGGAGTTTGATTGCTTTCAGAACTTCTTGCATGTAGTACCATGTGACCCTGTTGAACGCCTTTTCAACATCCAATGACAGGAAAAAACCCAGGGTCTTAGATGGAGTCAGCCAGTGGTGGAGGTTCAAAGCTCAAATAGTGTTGTCCCTGGCCTCTCCACCTGGTATAAAGCCCACCTGATCTAAAGATATGAGGTTAGGCAAGAGGGGCAGCAGCCTATTGGCTAGTATCTTTGCATATCATTTTATATCCACATTTAGCAGGGATATGGGTCTATAATCAGAGACTTACGTGGCATCCTTACCATCTTTAGGGAGGACCAGTATATGGTCACCTAACATGCACCCTGTTAATGTATTAGGGTTGGAGAGGGCATTGAAGGTAACCTAGAAGACAAGACCTTTATGAAGCATTTGTAGTATTGTAATGTAAGCCCGTTTCATCTGTTTCATGACAGTCTTCAGTTCCATCTTGGAGAGGGAGCTTTCCATCTCTTTGGCTTGTTGGCATGAGATTACCTATGGGCCGTACTGGGATAGAAAATCCCTAATTGCTTCCATTCTAGATTCTGGAGGGATTGGGTTCGAGCAGTCTAAGCTTAAGTTGTAAAGCTTTGACTAATAATGTTCAAAGCCATAAGGTATGTCCTCATTGCCTGAGTAAACTGTGCCGTAATGGGCGCGTATGTGGTGAATTGTGAGAGAGGCTCTAGAAGCTTGCACTGTACGGTCCAGAAGTCTTCCACTTCTATTACCCTGCTCATAGAACATGTTCTGATGGAGCACATATTTACAAGTAAAACAGGTGCAATGCAACAGTACCTCTATAGATTGTTCCTTGATAGTCCAGGGGGGCAAGGATAGATATATATAAAATTATATATATATATGAACTGGTCTGTCAGGGCTGCCACCGATGGGACCAGAAGCAAGGTCCTAAAAAGGCTGTTAAGAAACAAGGAAAAAGGGGTGCCTCTGAATATGTATCAATAAAACATTTATTATGAAAAACAATATCCACTCACATGGAAGACTGTACATCTGCATTCAAGCATGTCTCTGGATAGGAGGAGAGGAGAGGGACTGCAAGCCTCAGCATGTTCATAAGCGGCTGGCGGCACGTCCAAATCCAATGAGGATGATGTGAGGTGGTGGGGCACAGCGGTTTTCTCCTTGGCCTCATAAGAGTATCACACAGAGCGGGGATGAGATGGCTGGTACGATCATCCAGGCACGTGTTGGTTCCAGGAGAGGGGGAAAGAAGACACCAGGTCCTGTCACAGGCAGTGCCGTGATGTGTAGTCACCCGTCTGGTATCCAAGATGTAAGGATAACACGGCCGTGAGAGGGGAACCAGAACGAGGCTTGGCAAGTATGGCAGAGCGTGGCGCGGAGCCGTGACATCACAAATGTACGACGCGTTTCCGAGTATACACGCTATGGATGGTAGACATAGCAGAACTCCTTTATCAAGCATGGGGTGTGTGGATCTAGGCACAATTTTACAGTCTCAACAGGGGGAGGGGCCAGATATTGTAAGGCACAAAAAAGCTGGAGTACAAACAGCATATTAAGAAACAATGGAATGAACATGGCAGAAAAATACTCAGTAAAAACAATGCATAGAGGAAATGAAAGTAAAAATATATAAATATATTTATGCATAATACAAATTGATAAAATAAAGTAAGGAAAAATAAAAAACATTATTTAGTGAATGCCATTATATGATGAATAAATAGATCACCAGGTAAATAGGTGAGTATAGGGAGTAGGGTTTTAAATATAAGCGGCACGGGGTACATATATTAAGTAGGAGGAGGCAAAAAGGCCATATAAATATGAAGACATAGACATAGGGTTCATGAATAAAAGAACCCGTATATTACCCATTAGAGTTTAAAGAAGGGCGGGGGAAGAGTTACGGATAAAAGCAAGGCAATGAATTCATATATAATATACTATATAGTATAGTATACAGGAAAAATGTAGGGAATGTAAAAAATATATACATATATGAAGTTAATAATAATCACTATATAATATAAGGGAAGGGATAAGAAAGAGAGGGGGGGAAAGGGCACAGGGGGTGGGAGAGAAGGGAAAAAAAGGGGGGAGGGGGGGGCTGCCACGAACAGTGTCACCACTGGGTTCAGTCAATACATTGATCTATTTTTACAACCCATAGTCCAACAGTTGCCTTCATACATTAGAGATGGCACACACCTTTTAGAACTTATAGCACCCTACAGATGGGAACCTCTCTTTTTACTTCAATCCCTCATCATTTTGGCCTAATGGCCTAATATTTTCTTGCCCAGGAACCTCTCATTAACCCCAGACAAGTTGCCTTTATTTTGGAGGCCACTAATTTCTGTTTAACCCACAACTATTTTACTTTTGACTATGAATTTTTCCTACAGATCCAAGGGACTGCGATGGGAGCCAATTTTGCTCCATCCTATGCTAATCTAGCCATGGGTTACTGGGAAAAAAACTTAATTTGGCACAACAACCCCTACTCATCTAATCTGTTTTTTTTTTGGCCGTTATATCGATGATATAATAGTCATCTGGGATGGTCCCTCCAACCTCATTGCCCCCTTTGTGGATCATTGCAACCACAACACGTATGGACTAACAGTCACCCATGTCTCTGATCCAACCAACCTGGCCTTCCTCGATTTGGAATTAGGCCACGTAGGTGAGAATATAATAGCAAAGAATTACACCAAACCTACGGCAGGTAACTCATTTTTATATTTTACCAGCTGTCATTACCCTAAATGGATCAAAAATATACCCAAAGGACAATTTTGTCGCCTAAGGAACAACTGCACTTTGGATAGCGACTATGCTACATCTAGTATTTCACTTAAACAAAAGTTTGCTGACAAAGAATACCCCAAGGAGTTGGTAGATGAAGCATATGCTTTGTATGCAAAAGGAAAACCCACCACAAAAGAAAAAGACAAAATAGATCACTCTACCAGATTCATTACCACTTTCCACTTCCAATATAAAAAAATGGAGAACATTTTGAATAAACATTGGGACATCTTGTTACAAGATCCCCTCCTCAAAACTACCCTTCCCCAGTACCAAGAGTTACATACCGAAAAGCCCCCAATCTTAAAAATAAAATTGCCCCCAGCAAAATGAAAACCACAAATACATGTATCAATCCCACAGTCCTCATACCCCTAGTTGGTATGTACCAGTGTAAAAAAAAACGTTGCAAAACCTGCTCCTTCATCGAACATGGTCAAAAATCATTTCTCTCCAAAGGAAATACCTACATGTTAGACCAATTTTACAATTGCTCTTCTGACTTCGTGGTATATGGCCTCACATGCCCCTGTGGTCTAATTCATGTTGGTCAAACGATCTGCCCTCTTAGACAAAGTTTCGGCCAACACCGTAGGCTCATTGAGGGTGGCAAGGATATGCACAGCGTTCCACGACATTTCGCTGAGCACCATAAAAAATCCACCATAGGCCTAAAAGTTAGGGTGATCGAGCAAATTTCCAAATCACTTACTGCAGCAGGACGTTTTAAAAAACTGTGCGCCAGGGAGACATTCTGGATTTATACCCTTGATGTCCTCTCGCCAGGTGGTTTAAACGAGGCTATTGAAATTGCCACGGTTTGATAAGTTTTTACTGTGCTATAGTTTTCATTATTAGCTTGGATGTATTTATTGAGCGCTTATTCACCCATTTTTTGTCATTTTTCAGTACAGTTATCTTTTTTCACATATTATGTCTTTCTCTTTAATATATATGGGGGTGGTTGGTTTGGTCTCTTTCAGTAAGTATCAGCCTACCCTATAACTCACCTCCCCTCTCTCCCCTCCCCCCTCCTTTTCTCTTCCCCTTGTTCTCTTTTCCCACCCCCCCAACCCCCCCTTTTCTCCTGCCCCAAACCCCCCTCCCCCCTTTTTTCCCTTCTCTCCCACCCCCTGTGCCCTTCCCCCCTCTCTTTCTTTTCCCTTCCCTTATATTATATAGTGATTATTATTAAATTCATATATGTATATATTTTTTACATTCCCTACATTTTTCCTGTATACTATACTATATAGTATATTATATATTATATATTAATTCATTACCTTGCTTTTATCCATAACCTTCTTTAAACTCTAATGGGTAATATATGGGTTCTTTTATATATTTTTACTTTCATTTCCTCTATGCATTGTTTTTACTGAATATTTTTCTGCCATGTTTATTCCTTTGTTTCTTAATATGCTGTTTGTACTCCAGCTTTTTTGTGCCTACAATGTTTTTAAACCAAATATGCATTTATCTGGCCCCTCCCCCTGTTGAGACTGTAAAATTGAGCCTAGATCCACACACCCCATGCTTGATAAAGGAGTTCTGCTATGTCTACCTTCCATAGCGTGTATACTCGGAAACCCGTCACACATTTGTGATGTCACGGCTCCGCGCCACGCTCTGCCGTGCTTGCCAAGCCTCGTTCTGGTTCCCCCCACACATGCCTGGATGATTGTACCAGCCATCTCATCCCCGCTCTGTGTGATACTCTTATGAGGCCAAGGAGAAAACCGCTGTGCCCCACCACCTCACATCAACCTCATTGGATTTGATGTGCCGCCAGCCGTTTATGGACATGCTGAGGCTTGCAGTCCCTCTCCTCTCCTCCTATCCAGAGACATGCTTGAATGCAGATGTGCAGTCTTCCATGTGAGTGGATATTGTTTTTCATAATAAATGTTTTATTGATACATATTCTCTGATGGAGCACATTTTGGCATCTTGTGCGTTTCCCCAATTCCTCCAGTAAAAGAGATCCGGTATGTAGCAGTTCTTGCAGGGATTTCTGTGAGCAGTTCTCCCCCGGATCACACATTTGTGTGCCTCCCACAAGGTGACTGGGGAGATATCCGGGGTTGCGTTTTCTGCAAAATATAGCTGAAGTTTGGATTTTAGTTGGGTAAGAATTTCTGGGTCTTTTACCAAGGATGGGTTTAAAATGCCAAGTTTTAGTCCTGGGGATTGATTCAGAAAAAGTCAAGGTGATCGAGATCGAGTGATGGTCCGATATAAACACTGGTTCTATCGTTGCCTGGTTAAGATAAATTAGATCCGGCTGCGAGAGAAAGAAGTAGTCTATTCTTGAATATTTTTTAAATGGAATAAAGTAGAAAGTTTAATCTCTATCTGACGGAAACAAAGTGCACCAGGTGTCATGTAGAGCTAGGCCCTGAAGTTGTAGTTTGATCTGGCGTAGTGCACAATATGTCAGTGTAGAGGTGCCCAAAGAGGTGTCTATGTCAGGGTTCAATGGTACATTAAAGTCCTCTCCCAAGATGACTATTCCCTCGCTGAAGGAGGGTAGTAGATTGCATATTTTCCTAAAGAAGGAGACCTGATGTTCATTTGGGCAATAGATGTTTGCCAGTGTTACTAGCTTAGAAGCAAACTGGCCCTTGATAAAATTAAATCTACTCTCTGGATCTACAAGGGAGTCCAACATTTGAAATTGGTCATGCTTAGAAATTAATATGGATACTCCCTTAGTTTTGGCAAATGGGTTCGTTGAAAAGAAAACTGTCTGATAAAGGTGTTGATAAGTTTGGGAATGGAGTGAGAGTGAAAATGGGTTTCTTGGAGAAAAAGAAACTGGGCTTTATGCTTGGAAAGTGCGGACAAGACTAAGAATGTTTTATCAGGAAACAAAAATCAGAGTGTAGTAAAAATCCCTTTAGGGTATAATGTTTATGACTTGTAACTTACAGGGTTTTTGGTAACCCCCCCAAAGGGGCAATTAACCTTTTCAGACACTAAGAGGGAGATTTACTAAAGTTAGAAACCCCAGAAACAAGTTGCCAATACTACCATTGTCCAAAATGGAGGGCAGCTTTGTTGTCCCTCATCCTAAAATGTATTTTTTGGTGGCTCAACTACAGCATTGCGCAGGGTGGGACATGGCAAATCTGGCTTATCCTATTTAAGCAATCTTATTGGTGAGCTGGTCTAGGTATGGTCTTATGGTGCAACTGGAGTGCAATGCCTTGGCTGGTGCCAATTCAGGTCCTACATTAATGTTAATGCAGTGGGTCTGCCAAGAAATGAAACGTATCGTGAACTATAATAGATTATCGGCATAAACCCCCCTATGGGACAAGAGCAATTTAACAAATTAGGGGGGTTTGGATACTGGTATGCCAAAGGTATAAGTGTCGTGGATCAGATATATAACCAAAATATTATATGCTCATACCAGGACCTTTAGGAAACCTACCAATTACAGGCCTCCTGCTTTTTCCAATATCTCCAATTAAGGCACGTATTGGATTAGGGATGAGCTTCGAGTTCGAGTCGAACTCATGTTCGACTCGAACATTGGCTGTTCCCAAGTTCGCCGAACACCGAACAATTTGGGGTGTTCGCAGCAAATTCGAATGCCGCGGAACACCCTTTAAAAGTCTATGGGAGAAATCAAAAGTGCTAATTTTAAAGGCTTATATGCAAGTTATTGTCATAAAAAGTGTTTGGGGACCCGGGTCCTGCCCCAGGGGACATGTATCAATGCAAAACAAAATGTTTTAAAAACGGACGTTTTTTCAGGAGCAGTGATTTTAATAATGCTTAAAGTCAAACAATAAAAGTGTAATATCCCTTTAAATTTCGTACCTGGGGGGTGTCTATAGTATGCCTGTAAAGGGGCGCATGTTTCCCGTGTTTAGAACAGTCTGACAGCAAAATGACATTTCGAAGGAAAAAACTCATTTAAAACTACCGCGGCTATTAATGAATTGCCGGTCCGACAATACACATAAAAGTTCATTGATAAAAACGGCATGGGAATTCCCCACAGGGAAACCCCGAACCAAAATTAAAAAAAAAAAAATGACGTGGGGGGGTCCCCCTAAATTCCATACCAGGCCCTTCAGGTCTGGTATGGATATTAAGGGGAACCCCGGACAAAATTTTTTTAAAAAATGACGTGGGGTTCCCCCTAAATTCCATACCAGACCCTTCAGGTCTGGTATGGATTTTAAGGGGAACCCCGCGCCAAAAAAAAAAAAACGGCGTGGGGTTCCCCCAAAAATCCATACCAGACCCTTATCCGAGCACGCAACCTGGCAGGCCGCAGGAAAAGAGGGGGGGACGAGAGTGCGCCCCCCCCTCCTGAACCGTACCAGGCCACATGCCCTCAACATTGGGAGGGTGCTTTGGGGTAGCCCCCCAAAACACCTTGTCCCCATGTTGATGAGGACAAGGGCCTCATCCCCACAACCGTGGCCGGTGGTTGTGGGGGTCTGCGGGCGGGGGGCTTATCGGAATCTGGAAGCCCCCTTTAACAAGGGGACCCCCAGATCCCGGCCCCCCCCCTGTGTGAAATGGTAAGGGGGTACTTACCCCTACCATTTCACTAAAAAAGTGTCAAAATAGTTAAAAATGACAAGAGACAGTTTTTGACAATTCCTTTATTTAAATGCTTCTTCTATCTTCCTTCATCTTCTTCATCTTCTGGTTCTTCTGGCTCTTCTGGTTCTTCCTCCGGCGTTCTCGTCCAGCATCTCCTCCGCGGCGTCTTCTATCTTCTTCTCCTCGGGCCGCTCCGCAACCATGGCATGAGGGGAGGCTCCCGCTCTTCTCTTCATCTTCTTCTTCATCCTCTTCTCTTCTTCATCTTCTTCATCTTCTTCATCTTCATCTTCTCTTCTTAATTTTCTCATGTGGCCTGGTACGGTTCAGGAGGGGGGGGGCCGCACTCTCGTCCCCCCCTCTTTTCCTGCGGCCTGCCAGGTTGCGTGCTCGGATAAGGGTCTGGTATGGATTTTTGGGGGAACCCCACGCCGTTTTTTTTTTTTTTTTTTGGCGCGGGGTTCCCCTTAAAATCCATACCAGACCTGAAGGGTCTGGTATGGAATTTAGGGGGAACCCCACGTCATTTTTTTAAAAAAAATTTTGGCCGGGGTTCCCCTTAATATCCATACCAGACCTGAAGGGCCTGGTATGGAATTTAGGGGGACCCCCCCACGTCATTTTTTTTTTTTTAATTTTGGTTCGGGGTTTCCCTGTGGGGAATTCCCATGCCGTTTTTATCAATGAACTTTTATGTGTATTGTCGGACTGGCAATTCATTAATAGCCGCGGTAGTTTTAAATGAGTTTTTTCCTTCGAAATGTCATTTTGCTGTCAGACTGTTCTAAACACGGGAAACATGCGCCCCTTTACAGGCATACTATAGACACCCCCAGGTACGAAATTTAAAGGGATATTACACTTTTATTGTTTGACTTTAAGCATTATTAAAATCACTGCTCCTGAAAAAAACGGCCGTTTTTAAAACTTTTTTTTGCATTGATCCATGTCCCCTGGGGCAGGACCCAGGTCCCCAAACACTTTTTATGACAATAACTTGCATATAAGCCTTTAAAATTAGCACTTTTGATTATTCATGTTCGTGTCCCATAGACTTTAACGGTGTTCGCGTGTTCGAGCGAACTTTTTTCCTGTTCGCATGTTCTGGTGCGAACCGAACAGGGGGGTGTTCGGCTCATCCCTATATTGGATAAACAATCTTGGAAATCATTTTAAAAGTGCATCCTATGCCACTGATAACCTCCCTCATGAGCACTGAAAGAAACGTCTTATATACTCTTATAGTGTTTCTAAAGCCTCAAAGTTTTTTTTACCTTAAAGTGGAAATCTACCCTAACATTTAAATTTTCACTCTGCAATCATTAATGTGAGCCAAGTTCAGCCTTATATCTCAAAATGAAAAAACCCCAGTTTTTCCACCTTTATTTTGCAGAATCCAGTGCCATTACATGACTTCAAATCTACTTCCCTCTGAGACCAAAATCAGTCAGTGGGTGTGGTTACTGAAAGCTAGTGACATCACTTCTTGGGAGAGACACTGTTCCTGTGTAGCCAGTCGGCATATACATGATGGGAGGAGCTGATCATAGGTTCCTGGCCAGTGTTTTCTCATCAGTAAGGATGCATTGTACATCCTAATTCATGAGAAAATTAAGAAATTAAAAGCCCCATCCACACAGGACACAGGGGGTGGGGGTGGGGGGGTTTGGGTGCAGTGCACATATACAGTATAGCTGTGCACAGGAGAATGAAGCTAGACACAAGGGGGGAACTGTCAGTGTAGCTGGAAGTGCTCTGGGGTCTCAGTTCACAGTCTACAATGATCATAGTACAGGCAACCACACTAAGGCTCTGTTTCCACTAGTGCAACTTGTCGTGAGACTTTGTACACATAAAGTCGCATGACAAATCACATCCAATTGATTTCAATGGCACCCGTTCCCATCTATGCGACTTTGAAAATCAGTGACTTTGAAAAGGCACCTGCAATGCTTTTATGCGACTTTTAATGTGACTTTGATCCAGAGAGTGTAAAGTTGGATCAAACCTGCACTCAAAGTCACATCAAAGTTGCACTCTAAATCATGCAACTTTAAGATCGCAATAGTGGAAATGTAGACTAAGGCTCCTTTTCCACTAGAATGAATTGTCATGTGACTTTGGACACATAAAGTCGCATGACAAGTCACAGCCCATTGATTTAAATGGCGCATGTTCCCATCTATGTGACTTTGAAAATCAGTGACTTTTGAAAAGGTACCTGCAATGCTTTTATGCGACTTTGATCCAGAGAATGTAAAGTTGGATCAAAGCTGCACTCAAAGTTGCATCAAAGTCACACTACAAAGTCACACTCTAGCCTTAGGCCACATTTCCACTAATGCAACTCCAAAGCTATGCAATTTTTTTTTTTTTTTTTGCCACGTCAGTTAACTTTGTCCAGAGACTGCTTTCAGAGTGAAACTCATATATATCTCAAATCCAGTCACATCATTGTGGCCATTAAAGTTTTTTATTTCTTTTTTTTTTTTTTTTTTTTTTTAATATGTTACAATTTGCGTTTACAATGTAAAAATAGTAACAATAGTCCTTGACTACCAAGCAAGTACCGTACAACTTATACCTCAAAGCCAGTTGGCCGCATGCCCTATCGTTACCATTATAAATGTTTTTGTGCTATTATTTTTCTCTTATTTGAACCCGCCCCCCCACCCCCCTGTGACTCTCCCTTATTGGACCCCCATGGTTCCAGGACACACCCAATGAACAACAACAGTTCTGTACTTTATTCTCACTTATATCTGATCTGCGCTTAACTCGGCCGCACCCCCTTGCTGGGGAGGCGGATACTCGCAGCGCTAGAGTAGCACTGATTGCGGACATGGCATTGCTTGGACCCACAGGTTCCACAATCTCACAAACTTGTTGTAGTTACCCTCCCTAGTGTAAAATGTCCTTTCACTCCACACTGTGGAGTTGACGGTTCTAATCCAATCTTCCGGGGTTGGGGGGATTCTTGATTGCCAGGACTGTGCTAGTAATTTCCTGGCTTGAAACAGGCATCTTGCTGCTGCTATCGCTGTGCTCCTGTCTCTCGACTCGTTGTTGACATGTCCCAACACGCAGGTCTTGGGATCAAGCTCTAGGTTAATTTTGAACGTTATATTTATTTTCTTCAAGATCTCGGACCAATTCCTAATTAGTTTTGGGCACCTCCATACCAAAGCTATGCAATTTAGAGTGCGACTTTGAGTGCAGCTTTGATCCAACTTTACACTCTGGATCAAAGTCACATCAAAAGTTGCATCAAAGTAGTGCAGGCACCTTTTCAAAGTCCTATAGATGGGAATGTTTGCCATTGAAATCAATGGGCTGTGACTTGTCATGCAACTTTATGTGTCCAAAGTCTCATGACAAGTCTCACTAGTGGAAACGGAGCCTTAAACTCATTGCTCATATGTAGCTCCCTCATCTGTGCATGTGCCACACCATGCACACAGTGCCCATCACACCATGCACACAGTGCCATCACAGTGCCCATCACACCATGCACACAGTACTCTGCACAGTGCCCATCACACCATGCACACAGTGCCATCACAGTGCCCATCACACCATGCACACAGTGCCATCACAGTGCCCATCACACCATGCACACAATGCTCATCACAGTGCCCATCACACCATGCACACAGTGCTCATCACAGTGCCCATCACACCATGCACACAGTGCCATCACAGTGCCAATCACACCATGCACAGTGCCATCAGGGTGCCCATCACACCATGCACACAGTGCTCATCACAGTGTCCATCACACTATGCACACAGTGCCATCACAGTGCCCATCACACCATGCACACAGTGCCATCACAGTGCCCATCACACCATGCACACAGTGCCCATCACAATGAAATGCAAAAACAACATTGTGGTTGTACACTGTAGAAAATCTGCAGCAAGTTGCATTGTAATCTATCTTAAAGTTTCTAACAAACATAACAAACTTCCAAACCTGCCCCCCCTCTCTCTCAGGGGAAACTGCTATCCAAAATGAGGCAATGAAGACAGAGGAGATCTGAGAAGGAAAGAAGGGATGGGGGTGGGGCTGGGCAGGTCTAGGCATGTCTGTCTAAAAAGGAGAGGAGGGATGGGGTGGGGGCGTGTAGAAGAGAATAACAACATTTTCAGGAAGTGAGAGGCCCCCATGCAGAATTCAGAAATAAGGAAGTAAAGTTGTCCCTAAAGAACAGGAAAATGATTGTCTGGCTTTGATTAGAGTTTCTAAGCTACACAAACCGCTATACAGAAAATTCATAATGTCAAAGATAAAGATATTTTACATAGAATTAATAACAAAAGCTAATTTTTGACTGGACTTCCACTTTAATGCATTCTACGACTTCTATGATGATCAAGAGGAAGGCAAAAAACAAACAAATAATAAAGCATGATCCAATTTTCTCCAACAGGGGAAAAAATTCTTTCCCGATCCCCCAAGAGGCAATTGAATATTCCCTGGATCAACTTTACCTATAAGGCTTCATGTACACAGGACATTTTAAAGCCTATTCTGAACACTGGAACTTGATAAAAATATATATATATATATTTTTTTTTTTTTTCATTTTTTTTGAGAGAGAGAGATAGAACTGATATGATGGACTTTAACGGTACCAGTAAGGGACATATGAACAAAATTAATACTTAATGTCTTAAAAAGTGAAGATTATTTTTTTACAAACATAAAATCATTGAAAATTACTTGGGTATCAATACATTAAAGATCTCTGTTATTACAAATGTCAAGAGGTTGACACGTTTCACATCCTTGCTTCTTCAAGACCTTATATTATTGACTTAAAACAGAGATTCTGTTCAAAAACAGAGAAAAACATGTAAGCATTATTTACATTTGAATTACATAGGAGCATAACAGAATTATTCCAAAAAATCATCCAATAAGATGAAAAGTAGAATATATGGGGACTCACATCTAGGCAGAACCCGCAAAGCATTACGTGCCAGGTGTCATAAGAGAGTGATCCAACAACCAGTGTCTTTAAACACAGGATTAGTCACTATAAGTAAGACATCAAAAGATCATGTAATTTAGTCTGGAAATGCCACTCGGTGTGGAGTCAATAAATGAGACATAGGTTTGTCATAGCACTGAAGTACTCACAAAGGATGGAGTCTTACTGGAGAAAGGGAAGGAGAGGGGGTATGGACATCAATGAAACGGCATATCAGCAGGGACCCTGCAGTTCCTTCAATGTTAGGTCCCTAAGAAGTTTCCAATGTGCAATCAATACTCCATATAAAAAGGATATGGTTAGTACCTTTCTTTTACCATGTCATGGTTACTTGAGTGACTATCCTCACAGAGTCTAACTGTTTATTGGTTCCCTTCCCAAACAATAGATAATGCCTTTCTTTCTGGCATGCCTTATTAAAGGCCTTTTTTAAGGTTGTTTTAGGACAACCTCTTTCTAGTAGTCTGGATTAAGTAGATTGGATTCCTTTTTAAAGGTCTCTTCATCGGCGCAATTATGCCTGATGCGTAAATATTGTGACTATGGTATACTTCTTATTAATGGTTGGGGATGGGCACTGGATGCATGAAGTACAGTATTCCCCACTGTGAGTTTCCTATATAATGATGTTCCCAATGTTCCATTCTCCTGTTTGAATATAATTAGATCAAGAAATGCTATTGATCTCAAATCATGCTCCTTGGTAAATTTGAGATTATAACTATTAGTTGCCAACCTTTCCATAAATCTCAGGAGTTCCCCTTCACTCAAGTTCCATACCATAAAGATATCATCGATGTACCTGTACCAGCATAAAATGCTAGATAGGTATACAGATAAAGACTTATCTTTATCTTTAAACAAAGCATGCTCCCACCCCCCCCAGGTACAGGTTGGAATATGATGGGGCACAGCATGTCCCTTTTGCAACCCCCTGCACCTGGAGGTAGTGGGAGCCATCAAATACAAATACATTCCTAGTTAGAATATGATGCAACAGCTCAGTCACAAAGGTATTGAAGGGCCTGGCCGCTTCGTCCCCTTCCTTCAAAAATATTTCCTTTACACTACTGAGATACCAAATGAATGCGGTATACTGCAGTATATGCTTCTACATCAATGGAGACTAGTATACTGTCGGATGGAATACTCATATTATATAGTTTTCTCAGTAGGTCCATGTTATCTTGCATATAAGATAGAAGTTCCACGACATGAGGTTGCAGGAAAGCATCTACCAAATGACTTCCCCTTTCTGTTTTAGCCCCTATCCCAGAGATGATTGGGCGTCCTGGTGGCTTTATCAAGTTCGTGTGGGTTTTTGGTAGATAATAGAATGAAGGGATTCTTGGGTGTGGCACTTTTAAGGCCTCAAAGATTTCTTTATCAGTAATTCCATTAATGTGAGCATTGTTGATAATTTTGTCATATTCTTTATTGAATTCCTGGATATTTTCCTCAGGGATAGGGGCATACCAATCTTTATTTGAGAGGATATCGAGACACATTTCTTGATAACAACTTGTGTCCATAACTACTGCATTTCCATCCTTGTCAGCCATCTTAATAGTAATGTCCCTGTTATTTTGCAATTAGTTAATTGCCTGTTGTTGCTCAAAGGTAATGTTGTTGTCACATCGGGTACCAAAGTTGAATTTCTTGACATCCGATGGGACAAAAATGTCCAAATATTAGAATTTGTCTTTAAAGGGGGAAAGTTTGTGGATCTTTTATGAAATTTTGGAGTCCCTAAAGTGTACTGTGCTTGAGGGGGGACTCCAGGTATCATATCTGAGAGACCCCCCTCAGCAGAGCCCCCCTTGAAAACATCATTCTCATCAAGTAAATCCATAAGATCTTTCAAAGCCATGAAATCTTATATATAAATCATAAATCTTTAAACCATAAATCTTATATATAAATCAATCTTTATATAAATCATACATATATTTATAAGTTAATCGATTGGCGAAGAGATTGAGGTCCTTTACCACCTCAAAGCTGTCCGCCCATGCAGCTGGGCAGAAACTCAGGCTGGGACTGAGAACCTCAGTCTCCATCTGAGAAAGCATTCATGAGGATAAGTTGATCAACTGCAACTGGTTATCTATTTGCTTTTGTAAGCATATTGATCCAGACTGTGAAGGGCACCTTGCATGCTGGGTGGATCTTGAACTGGGGGGAACAATTAAAAATATTTCTCTTTTGGGAATAGTCCCCTGATTGTTGGGAGTGTTAGGGTGTATCTGTGTAGATGGCAGGGGGGACAGAGGGGTCTGGTTAGAACCCGTCAGTATCTCAGACCCCATGGGTCCCCTTATATTGTCTGAATCATAATTTTTATCATGTGCATATTCTTTTATTTTCTTACCCTTACCACCACCATTGTGACCATCACCAGTAGTTTGTCTTTTTCTATCCTCGTTGTCTATCTTTTCTTCTTCCAGAGGGCTATGAAAATTGAGAAAAATGTGAGATGTTTGAGACATATGATGAATCAGAGTCAGTCCCCTCAGCTGTTGTGTGGCCATTTGTATGTATACTTCCTATTAAACGCCATTTTGTCTCTAATAAATTTAATATCTTTTTTTATAGATGAAAACATTATTAAAGTTCTCTATATATTCTTTCAATAATCTATCCTTCTCTAAAAATTTTGGATGAGAACATAAAGATGTATTTTGTTTTTGAAACTCAATAATTTAATTGTCGAAATCCTTAATATCCCTATTATAATGTTCAATCAGAGAATTCATCATCTTTGCAGTACATTCCTGCAAATTAGCTACCTACTGTACTTTGAACTCGTTTTTGATCTCCCAGAGATTTGGGAATACCAGAATCCTCAATCCATGTGGATTCAGATCTTCCTTAATATACCTTTCCAAAAATTTGACCTGCCAAAATAGATTTGATATTCGTTCTAATGCCTGTTCGAGTTTGTGTATCAAGACCTCAATTTCTAATTCAATGCCATGATCATCCCCACATTCTTTATAAATTTTGGACATTAGTCCATCCCATTCTGATCCTGTATAGGAGGAGATATTGACGATATTGGCTAGAAAGTAACATCAACAGGGTGCATTGTTTCAGTTGTTTCTAGTCAGATGGTAAGTTGCCAACTTTCAATATTCGGTCTTGAGCTAATTCTTTTTGCTTCTATTAGTGCCTCTGTTTACGTTTATTTAAAGTAAATTGAAGTAATCTCATTATATATAATATTCTTTTTTTTTATCTGTAGTGAATATTTAATACTCTGTCTCTACAAGTGAGTGAGCAACTTCATATTAAACAGCACCATCAAGTTATATCTCTGTATCGTTGAAGTATATATATATATATATATATATATATATATATATATATATATATATATATATATATATATTTACTATTCTTTTCTGTATTTGTCTCCATATTTTAGTGGGGGTACTAACCATATCCTTATTATATGGAGTATTGATTGCACATTGGAAATTTCTTAGGGACCTAATGTTTAAGGAACTGCAGGGTCCCCACTGATATGCTGTTTTGTTGATGTCCATACCCCTCTCCTTCCCTTTCTCCATTAGGACTCCATCCTTTGTGAGTAATCAGTGCTATGACAAACCTATGTCTCATTTATTGACTCCACACCAAGCGGCAATTCCAGACTAAGTTACATGATCTTTTGATGTCTTACTTATAGTGACTAATCCTGTGTTTAATGACACTGGTTGTTGGATCACTCTCTTATGACACCTGGCACATCGTTCTTTGGGGGTTGTGCCCAGATGAGAGTCCCCATATATGCTACTTTTCATCTTATTGAATGATTTTTTGGAATAATTCTGTTAAGCTCCTATGTAATCCAAATGTAAATAATGCTTACATGTTTTTCTCTGTTTTTTGAACAGAATCTCAGTTTTAAGTCAATAATATAAGGTCCTGAAGAAGCAAAGATGTGAAACATGTCGACCTCTTGACATTTGTAATAACAGAGATCTTTAATGTATTGATACCCAAGTAATTTTCAATGATTTTATGTTTGTAAAAAAATAATCTTCACCTTTTATAATAAAGACATTAAGTATTAATTTTGTTTATATGTCCCTTACTGGTACAGTTAAAGTCCATCATATTGGTTCTATCTCTCTCTCTCTCTCTCTCTCTCTCTCTCTCTCAAAAAAAGAAAATCTATCTAACTATAGGATGAGGTACCCACATAGCCTATTCAATTTTCATATATATATATATATATATATATATATATATATATACAATAGCGGTTGTTGCAATACTTTCTGTCACAATACAATTAAATACAATTCATTTTAATTTAAAAATAAGACAACAGTAAAGTTAGCTGAATTTTTTTTTATATTGTGAAAGATAATGTTACGCCGAGTAAATTGATACCCAACATTACAACAAAATATACACAGGTATATTTTATAAGCAATTTGGAGATATCCTTAACCCAGTCCTGTGTAATCTATATAATGAAATCAAATCAAATTATCCATTTACTAAACAGGCACAAGAGGCACATATCACTCTTATAGCAAAATCCACTCAGTGTTCTAGCTATAAACCCATTGATAAATGTGGACCTAAAAATCTATCCTAAATTGTTGGCTACATGTTTACAAACGTAGGGCTAGACCAGGTGGGATTTGTACCAAATAGGGAAGCTCATGCTAATATTCTAAAAACAAGCCTTTTGTTGCACCATGCTAATAGATCAAAGAATCTGTTTTGTCTCTTAGCTTTAGATGTAGAAAAGGCTTTTGATTGCCTAGATTGGAAGTTCATAGTTGCATCATTGGAACAAATAGGACTTCCAGGAGAATTTATACAGAAAATAATGGCCCTATATAACGCTCCATCAACTAGAATAAAGGTTAACAGTACATTATCTTCGCCTGTTAAAATCTCTAATGGGATACACCAGGGCTGTCCGCTATCACCATATCTATATATTCTGTCCATGGAACACCTGGCGGTCGCCCTACGGTCCAATCCCTCAATTCAGGGGGTTTAGGTGGGCAATAATTCATATAAACTGAGTATTTTTGCAGACGATTTACTAATACATTCCTTATAAATTAGAATAATTCAGTCAGTATAGCAATTTTAAAGTAAATGCAAAATCTCTTTGCCTCAATATTACTCTATCAACAAAGGAAAAAGAAACGCTAGAAAATAACTTCCCGTTTCAATGGGAATTACAATCTCTTAAATATTTAGGAGTGAATCTTGCTCCTTTAGAAGAAAAAATTGAAAAGAATTGAATTATCTCCCCTTAGTTAATTCCACAATTAATAGATTGCAGCATATGGCCAAAGTGAAACATTTCTGGTTAGGGAGAATGGCAATATACAGTATAAGATGGATATCTTACCTCGCTTCTTATATATATATCAAACATTGCCTATAGCTCTTTCACAGACTTTCTTTCGGTCTCTGAGATCGAGCTTGCATCGCTATATCTGGCCGAATTCTTTGGCTAGACTTTTCTACGATTTTCTGGTAAAGCGGAAGACAGAGGGGGGAGCAGGTTTACCGCAGATGGAACTTTATTATATAGCTTCAGTATTGACTAGAATACTGGGTTGGTTCCATTGTGGGAGAACAAAACAGTGGGTAGCCATTGAACAGGAAATAATAGAGCAACCTCTGGTCTCTCTTCTGTGGACCATACCTATATTTCATTCACCCAGACAAATATTTCCACCTTTGACCCAGTCTCTATTAAGAGTCTGGGACCGGACTGGTCGAAAGTGGGGTGTCTCTTCAGTACCAGGCCCATTAACCCCAATAATGGGTAATCCAGAATTTTTACCTGGCTTGTTGTCAGATAGGATTTTAAGATGGACACTGCCGACTCCCTCCCCGATTACACAAGCCCTGTCATCAAAAGGACTCCAGGCATTGAACACAATAATGACTACTGAACGCAATTATGTGGGTCAGTGGTTTCACTATTTCCAGCTCCAACACTATTATAGACAACTATCTAAAATGACCTCACATCACAGAGATTTAATGTCATTTGAATCTCTTTGTAATGGGTCTATAGGATGTTCTAGTACTATTTCAATGCTTTATGGTATACTTCTATCCCACGTATTTCCTTTAAGCCCGTACTAAATCAGAGACCGGGAGAGAGAATTGGGCGATCTGATCTCCATAGAAGAATGGAGCTTTCTGGTTAACTGTCAAATCTAGTTCCTTGACTTACATACAAGAAAAGAACTTTAAAATACTAACTAGATGGTACAGATGCCTGTTGAGGCTGCATAGAATCTCCCAGATCTATACTGAGGAGTGTTGGCATAGCGAAAGAGATGTAGGTACAATGATTCATATATGGTGGACATGCCCCCAGATTATAGAATTCTGGGAGATTGTATTCAAAATTTGTAACTGGCATATCTTACCAGAAATCTCCGGAACTAGCTCTTTTATCCATATACCCGTGCTCTACGTGAGAGGTCACAAAAGGACTGCTCCCTTACCTAATCTCCACTGCCCGAATAATTATACACAGGCATTGGAATGCAAGAGTTGCTCCCACTATTAAAGAGTGGGTTGCTGAACTTAATCAATTAAAAAGAATGGAGGAAATAATGGCGAGTATACAGGGAAGCCATCATAAGTTTACGGAAGTGTGGACACATTGGATCGAATTCTTGTGCTCAGATACACTGTAGTGAGATCCTATCTTTGAAAAGTTAAGGTTTATGAGTGGGACCCGGACTTGGTGTGGTTTGGCTTGGCTGTTATGTTATGTTATGTTATGTTATGTTGCAGTTAATGGTCAAGAGGGGGCTTTGTGTAGGTTTGTTTACGTCTGGATTTGGTGTTTTTTTTTTCTCTTTCTCTTCCTCTTCTTTTTTCTTCTTTTCTTTTCTTTCTCTACGGGGCAGATATTTAGCTACGACAAACACTCAACAGTACAAAATAGTCATTATGAAAGAATAGGTAAAAATACCTAATTATATGGTTTTGGTTCTTTTTTAGCTTTTATGAATTGTTATAGAGGAAAAATTTGTAGCTATGTATTAACAATTATAATAGGTATATGTGAATACGCTATCTACGTGCTGTGAGTGGAACTTCTGTAAATACAAAATGCTTAATAAAAATGTGATTAATCAGAAATTGATAACCAACATGTCATGCTTCAAAATTGCGCCTGCTCGTGGAATGGCAACAAACTTTTACCCTTAAAAATCTCCATAGCCGATGTTTAAAAAATTATACATGTTGCATGTTTTAAGTTACAGAGGAGGCCTAGGGCTAGAATTATTGCTCTCGCTCTAAGGATCGTGGCGATACTGCACATGTGTGGTTTGAACACCGTTTTCATATGCGGGCGCTTCTCACCTTTACGTTCACTTCTGTGCGCAAGCTCAGCGGGACAGGCCGCGTTTACATTTTTTTTTCTTATTTATTTTACCTTTTATTTTTTATTTTTACACTGTTCTTTAAAAAAAAATGTGTCACTTTTATTCCTATTACAAGGAATGTAAACATCCCTTGTAATAGAAAAAAAGCATGACAGGACCTCTTGAATATTAGATCTGGGGTCAAAAAGACCTCAGATCTCATATTTCCTCTCCTGCCGTCGATAAAAGTGATCTAGCAGTGAATCCGCCACAGAGACCACTTTTATCTGAAAGCGGACCTCCTGCTGAAGAAGAATATACTCACAGGGGAATAAAACTAGGGAAGTCCTGACCCAGCAATATAAACGAAGAGCAGCGCAAAACGGAATCCCATTCCTTCTAAATGATAAGGGATTTAGCGCCTTTTATTCAAAACTATATAACCTCCCACTATCAATCTCTGAACCCCACCCCACTCCTCAAATAATACAAGAATTTCTTGACCCTCTCCAACTACCTTCACTATCCCCACCTCAACTCGAATCGGTATCCCAGCCATTTTCCCATCAAAAGATTCTCCAAGCTATCAAAGATCTCCCCTCCCACAAAGCCCCAGGGCCAGATAGTTTTATTAACAAATATTATAGGTCATATGCAGATGAACTAGTACCCCACCTATGTAACACTTTTAATGGTTCTTATCAACAGGTGAGATTCCACCTGAATCCCTTGAAGGGGTGATAACCACCATACACAAACCCGGCAAACCCTCCCATGATCCAGCCAATTACCGCCCCATATCTCTACTTAACACCGATCTCAAGCTCTATACAAAATTATTAGCTACCCGCCTTGAGATGTACATGCCTAACCTGGTCCACCCAGATCAAGTGGGCTTCATTACCTCCCGACAAGCTTCAGATCACCCATCACCAATGGGACTTGACAAGGGTTGCCCCTTGTCCCCCCTAATATTTGCGCTGGTGATTGAAGCACTGGCACAAGCAATTCGAGCACATCCAAATATTGCTGGACTATCAGTACCATATCCCCCACAAAATTGGCCTGTACGCCGATGATATAATCATCTGGCTCACCGATCCTTTACATTCCCTACCCCCACTGTGTGATCTCCTACAACAGTTTCGTAAAGTGTCCATGTATAGATTAAATCACTCTAAATCAGCTATGCTAGGAGTCTCCCTGTCCCCACAGCTTAAAGAAGCTATTACTACCTCTTCCCCCTTTTCCTGGGCTCCCAGCTCTTCCATGACCTATTTAGGTATTCAGCTGACTTCCCCCTCTACCCTACTTCTCCATACTAACATTTCTCTTCTGAGCCAGAAATTACAAGATATTGTCAAATCGCTTCTTTCTACCAACGCTTCTTGGGCTGGCCGAATAGCTCTGTCCAAGATGTTTGTCCTGACACACGTTTTGTATTTCTTTAGGACTTTGCCAATACTAATCCTACAATCAGACATAGCCATACTTCAGTGGATCATCAATCACTTCATCTGCGTGGCACGCAAGCCAAGCATCAAAGCCTCAACACACCCGAGGCCTATGCAGGCCTCTGTGTTCCTGACCTCCATATGTACTACAAAGCAATCATTTTGGATCAAACCAAAAAGCTATGGGACATGTCCCCATCACAACCTTGGACCCTTTTTGAAGCAAATGTCTTCACCCAAACCCCTTCACTTTTATTGGCTCCCATATGGCTGGGGTACCATCCTCCTCGCTCCTTCCTCCCAACGGTTAACCCTGCATTATCCACCTGGAGATCGGTTCTAGAATCCGTGAGAGGATTACATGTGAAAGCCCTTCCTCAACTCCCATTATCAGCCCTATCGTTCTTATCACCAGACCTTCCACTCCAGAACTAGTCCTCACAGGGTCTTCAACAGATTGGGGACCTGTTCTAATATAACCAACTCTTATCCTTCCTCCAAATTAAGGACCGTTTTGCCATCTCCAATAAGGACTTCTATGTACATAAGGCTCCGTCATATACTCACCTCAACCTCATACAACACTTGGACTAAGGACATCTGACAATTTCTTTCCTCTACCAACAACAAAGCTTGTGGCATATCCTATCTGTATGGTCTACTAACAAAACCAAATCTGGAGGAACACCCCAACTATAAACTACTGGGAATCCAAGTTACAAATCAAGATCCCTCCCCCTATCTGGTACCGAGCACTACATTCATCCACTCTAAAAACATTTCCTCATTTCCGTGGTACTCTAAAAACATTTCCTACTGGGAAACCTCAATTAAAATTTTGTATAGATGGTACTATACCACTGTAAAATTGGTTCGAATGTTTCCGACCTACGCTAGCAAATGTTGGGGAAATTGTGACATGGATGGACATATTTTCCCTATTTGGTAGGCATGTTCGTCTATGAAGGTCCATCTCCTGGAATGAAATGAGCTTTTTGGGTTTGACTATTGATAAGCTTATTATGTTACATTACCTTATACCACTGAGCACTAGCCTGCTTATCTTCTATCTCCTTTCTTCTTCCCCTCCTACCACCCCCCCCCCTTTAACCTACTCCTTCCTCCTTTTTTTTTTTAAATTTTTTATTTATAACAGAAAAGGAGGCCCACATGGACCGATACAGTACAATGTACAGAGAATTGACAGCAAACATAACAATTATATAACACATCAATATGCATTAGTCACTAAAAATAGGTGTAGGCTTCTCTCCACCCTGGAAAGGAACCTATATGCGTCTTACTATGTGTCATGTTAGGTTAGTACAGTCCCATGAGCTCCTTCCCTTCTATTTTTTTTTTTACCCACAATTTAATTGTAGGAGTATCCTACTAAGAGAAGGAAAGAAAAGGATAAGGAAGGGGGGGTGGTTGAGGGGCTAGGGGATAGGGTAGGGAAAAGGGAGAGAAAGGGGTAAAGGGAAGCATTCGCAGCGATCATGGAGTGTGTTAATAAGGTGTAACAAAAATGTAACTGTAGCGTCATTATCTGTTCTCTATGCAAAAGTTTAGAAGTTAAGATAAAATTGCCTAGTAAGAGGTCAATTAGTCTGTGAGGTTTCTCTCATAGCTTGGCCTTCACTGGAGTATATAAACATGTTCCACAGCTGCCATGTTTTGGAGAACTTTTCCTGTTTGTTTTGTGCAGTGTGGATAAGGTCCTCCATACTCTTAATTTCCTCCACCTTGGTCATCCAAAGGTCTATGGTTGGTGGTATTGTGGACTTCCAATGTAGTGGGATGCAGGCTTTAGCTGCGTCTAAGAGGTGTCGGGTCACTGAGTTTTTGTAAGTCTTTATCGGGATGTCTGATGCGTGTAGGAGGAAAAAGGCTGGGTCGTCACTGATGTTGTAATCTGTAAATTTACCTACTATCTCCCGTATTGTTTGCCAAAAGTTCGCTAGTCTGGGACATGACCAGAAGATATGCAATAATGTCCCTGGTTCTGTCTGGCATCGCCAGCAGAGGTCGGATGTCGTCGGAAAAAACTTGTGTAGCAGTGCTGGGGTTCTGTACCACTGAGTGAGAATTTTATAGTTTGTCTCTTGGGTTTTGGCGCAGATAGAGGACTTGTGCGTGAATCGGAGGATTTGTTGTCTCTTGGGTGTGGTAAAATTGCAGTCTAGGTCTCTTTCCCATTTAAGTAGGCCCGGTGGTACGAAGTCTGTCGGTGGTGTATTTAACAGGTTGTACATCAGAGAGAGCGTGTGTGGTACTACCCCCGAGGCGGAACAAAGTTCTTCTAATGTGGTAAGAATTTGGGCGTTCGTGGGAGGTTGGAGTGTTTTCAGAAAATGGCTTAACTGAGATGCCCTCAAAAAGTCTAGGCGAAATATGCCCATGGGATCAGAGAGTTCTGTGGCTGTTTTCCACCGACTTCCAGAGCTGAAGTGGGACGCTTGGTGTAGGCCTGACTCTGCCATGTTTCTAAAGACCGTGTCCTTCAAGCCCGGTGTAAATAATGGGTTTCCTAGTATTGGGTATAGAGGGGAATTCGGCGAAGTTAGTGTTGCCCGTGCGATATGCCTGGCACAGATTTGTGCAGTCGCACCTATTAGAGGGTGTCTCCTGGTCTCCGATGGCAAGTTTGAGTAACACCATGGGACCCTCTGGAGAGGCACTGTACTTTGATCTTGTTCCATTTGGACCCATAGTTTGGTTTCTCGGTGACGACACCAATCCACCATTCTTCCCAAATGAGTTGCCTGATAGTAAGAACGGGCATCCGGCAATGCCAGACCCCCATATTGTTTGGGGAGGACAAGTATTTTGTTTGAAAGTCGTGGTCTTTGTTTGGCCCATACGAATTCGGTGAATGTCGACTGTATTTGCTTGAGGTAGGATGAGGGTATGTTTACTGGCAGGGCCTGCATGAGGTAGAGGAACTTTGGGAGTATGGACATTTTTAGTATGTTACACCTTCCCAACCAGGAGTGTAGTCCCTTGCTCCAGTTATTTAAAAGTGATTTGACTGTTTTTAGTAGTGGCGGGAAGTTTAGTGTGTAAAGCTTCGAAAGTGTTTGGGGGATCCTTGTACCCAGGTATTTCAGTGCTGTGTTGGTCCATTTTAGGTGGAAGTTAGATTGTAGAAGTGTAAGCCCTGAGTGTGGTATTCCCACCCCCATGGCTTCTGATTTGGTGAGATTGATCCTCAGATTGGAGAGGGAACCGTATATGTCAAATTCCTTGAGTAGGTTCGGGAGTGATGTTATTGGGTTTGTGATAGAAAACATAAGGTCGTCCGCGTAAGCGGACACCTTATATTGTGCCTGGTTTATCATTACTCCCGAGATATTGGGGTTTAGTCTAATGTGGCACAAGAAGGGTTCGATTGATAGTGCAAAAAGAAGGGGAGAGAGAGGGCACCCCTGTCTCGTCCCATTGGTGATCGGGAACGTGTCTGATAGTACTCCATTTGCCCTGACTCTAGCCGTCGGTGTCGTGTAGACTGCTTTTATCCATCTCATCATGGTATTGCCGATCCCTACATGTCGAAGTGTTGCAAACATAAACGCCCAATTTACGCGGTCAAACGCCTTTTCGGCGTCGGTGCTGATAAAGACGCTTGGAGTGTTTGTGTTGTTGGCCGTGTGGAGTAGGTTCAAGACTTTAATGGTGTTGTCCCTTGCTTCCCTGGTTGGGACAAATCCCACTTGGTCTAAGTGTATTAGCTGGGGTAAGTGTAGCTGTAATCTGGTTGCTAATATTTTGGTGAACAATTTGAGGTCTGTATTGAGTAAGGAAATTGGGCGGTAATTCCCACATTGTGTCTGGTCCTTCCCTTCCTTGGGAATGACTGATATCTGGGCCTGTAGTGTAGAACTATGAAAGATGTCCCCCTCACTATGATTATTGAACAGTTTTAATAGGTGATTTCCCAGAGATGGTAGTAATGTTTTGTAATATTGAGTCGTCAGGCCGTCTGGGCCTGGAGCTTTCCCTGGTTTTGTGTTACGTATTGCTAGTTGTATCTCTGGCAGTGTAATAGGTTCCTCTAAGATGTCTCGTGTTTCAGTCTGTAATGTGGGCATTAGCGATTTAGTTAAGTATTCTGTCATCTGTTCCGGTGTCTGTGGTGTCGTGGGTAGGTTATATAATTTCTCGTAATAAGATTTAAAATCATTTGTAATTTGTTGGGGTAGACTCCTTTTCTGACCTTCGGGGGAAGTTACGTGTGGTATATAAGATGCTAACTTTTGTGTTCGAAGGGATTGTGCTAACAGTCTGCCACATTTGTTTCCTGACTCATACACTTTTTTCCGGGAAATCTGTAATGCCGCTTTAGCTTTGAAGTGGAGTAAGTCTTTGATTTGCATACGAATCGTGTCAAGTTCGGCTCCTATTAGTCTAGTCTGATTCTGCTTATGTGAGGTTTCGAGCGTCTGTAGTTTGTTGATTAGTAAGGTCATTTGTTCAGTCCTCATCTTTTTAAGTCTCGCCCCATGTTTTATGAGAACACCCCGGATCACTGCCTTGTGGGCCTCCCAAACTAGTCCCGTGTCACCGTCTGAAGATGTGTTAGCTTGAAAATAATGTGTGATTTCTCTCGTTATGTCAGCCAGTGTCTCCGGGTCTTGTAGGAGGCTCTCATTAAGTCTCCAAGGTTTCCTTTGTCCCCTGTGGAAGTCCGTCAAAGCATATCTCATCATGACTGGGGCATGGTCAGACCACGTGATTGACCCTATAGTGGCGCCCCTGACTGCCTGTAACTGTCCATGAGGCACAAAGAGGTAGTCTATGCGTGAGTAGGAATGGTGTGGTTGGGAATAGAATGTATAATCCCTTTCTCCTGGGTGCCAGAGGCGCCAGACATCTATCAATTGTGCTGCGTGTAAAGCTGCATGTATCATTTTACGTGTACCTCTGGGCGTGGAGGAAATCCCCGCCGAAGTATCTTCTGATGGGATCAGGGCAGTATTAAGATCGCCACCCATAATGAGCTGGCCTTCTGAGAAAGTTTGGAGTAGTTTAAGGTGTTTCCTGGTGAAAACATCTTGTTGGCAGTTTGGAGCATAGAGATTGGCTATGGTTACTTTCACCTCTCCTATCATGCCTTTAAGGAAGAGGTACCTTCCCATCGGGTCTGTTCGTATGTCAAGTAGAGACCATGGGACTCTAGCTGAAATTTGGATGGAAACTCCTCTAGACTTGGTTTCTGAGTATGTGGAGTGATACACTGTCGGGTAAAATCTATTTTTTAAAATAGGGAAAGCATTTTCCCTAAAATGTGTCTCTTGCAGTAACACGATGTCCGCTTTCATACGTTTCATGTCATTCTGCAACATTCTGCGTTTTTCAGGGACGTTAAGTCCTTTTACATTCAACGAGACGATGTGGAGTTCGTCCATAATCGCTGCGAATTGGGGGGGGGGGGGTTTAGAAAGTGGGCAAGTAGTAGGGTTAGGGGAGCGAGGCGGGGAGGAAAGTAGGGGTAAGAAGAGAAAAAGAAAGGAATAAAAGAGAAGAAAAGAAAGAGAGGGAAAAAAAAAAAAAAAAGAAAAAAGAAAAAGGAGAAAAAAGAGGGTGGTTAGCCCCCTAGTAATGAATCTAACGTAATTCTTCCTCCTTTTTTTATTTAATTATTTATGCTCTCTTCTTTGGGAGCATACAAGGGGTCAGTACTTCAAATGTTAGTATACGCCTAGTACTATAATCCCTAACTTTAATGTTGATGTCAACTACCAATTGTATTTGTCTTTCGAGTTACTGTACATCACGTTATTGCTTTTCTCAATAAAGAAATTTAAAACTAAAAAAAAAAAAAATAGAAACTTTATTTTAAATGTTCAATACTAAAAGCAATTTAACATCCAACATCACAGGATCACACAGATCCACAGAAAGTACCCTAAATAGGATGCGTACAAGACTGAAAACACAAAAAACAGAAAACAAAAAACATGGGACACAAAACACATAATGCTGATCATCCGGACCAAATAACAATACACACATGGGCTGTCATGTGATAAATAGGGATGGGCCGAACACCCCTCTGTTCGGTTCGCATCCAGAACATGCGAACAGGCAAAAAATTTGTTCGAACACGCGAACACCGCTAAAGTCTATAAGACACGAACATGAAAAATCAAAAGTGCTAAATTAAAAGGTTAATAAGCAAGTTATTGTCATAAAAAGTGTTTGGGGGCCTGAGTCCTGCCCCAGGGGACATGTATTAATGCAAAAAAAACGGCCATTATTTCAGGAGCAGTGATTTTATTAATGCTTAAAGTGAAACAATAAAAGTGAAATATTCCTTTAAATTTCATACCTGGGGGGGTGTCTATAGTATGCCTGTAAAGTGGCGCATGTTTCCCATGTTTATAACAGTCCGAGAGCAAAATGACATTTCTACAGGAAGAAAAAGTCATTTAAAAGTACTAGCGCTAGTACTTCATTAATAGCAATGAATTGCTATTAATGAATTGTCGGTCCCAACGATACACATAAAAGTCATTGAAAGTCATTGAAAAATTAAAAAAAATGCGTGGGGGTCCCCCAAAATTCAATTACCAGGCCCTTCAGGTCTGGTATGGACATTAAGGAGAACTCTGTGCCAAAATTTTTAAAAAAATGGCGTTGGGTTCCCCCACAAATCCACACCAGACCCTTATCTGAGCACGCAACCTGGCAGGCCGCAGGAAAAGAGGGGGGATGAGAGAGCGCCCCCCCTCCTGAACCGTACCAGGCCACATGTCCTCAACATAGGGAGGATGTCCCCATGTTGATGGGGACAAGGGCCTCATCCCCACAACCCTTGCCCGGTGGTTGTGGGGGTCTGCGGGCAGGGGCTTATCAGAATCTGGAAGCCCCCTTTAACAAATTGGACACCCAGATCCCGGCCCCCATGTGAATTGGTAAGACAATGATGCGGCACCAGCTTAACAGCTCTTATGTAGCTGAGGGCGGGGCCACCATGTTCCTCACTGGAGTTGCTGGAGATCATCCATCGCTGGAGATCGAGAATTGGATAACATCACTGGAATAGGAGCATGGATTTATTTGATTACATTGCTGGAATGTCTTTTTTATTTTTTATTTTTTTATATTTAATAAAGGACTTGTCCCAAGCCGTCTCCTGTGTTTTTTTTTAACATTTTGAAACTTTCTTTTTGCGAAATGGTAGGGGTACAATGTACAATGTACCCCTTACCAATTCACATGGGGGGGCTGGGATCTGGGTGTCCCCTTTTTTAAAGGGAGCTTCCAGATTCCGATAAGCCCCTCGCCCACAGACATCCACAACCACTGGGCAAGGGTTGTGGGGATGAGGCCCTTGTCCCCATTAACATGGGGACATCCTCCCTATGTTGAGGGCATGTGGCCTGGTACGGTTCAGGAGGGGGGGCTCTCTCATCCCCCCTCTTTTCCTGCGGCCTGCCAGGTTGCGTGCTCAGATAAGGGTCTGGTGTGGATTTCTGGGGGAACCCAATGCCATTTTTTTTTTTAATTTTGGCACAGAGTTCTCCTTAATGTCCATACCAGACCTGAAGGGCCTGGTAATTGAATTTTGGGGGACCCCCACGCATTTTTTTAAATTTTTCAATGACTTTCAATGACTTTTATGTGTATTGTTGGTACCGACAATTCATTTATAGCCGACACTAGCGCTAGTACTTTTAAATTACTTTTTTTTTCCTTTAGAAATGTCATTTTGCTCTCGGACTGTTATAAACATGGGAAACATGAGCTACTTTACAGGCATACTATAGACACCCCCCAGGTATGAAATTTAAAGGAATATTTCACTTTTATTGTTTCACTTTAAGCATTATTAAAATCACTGCTCCCGAAAACTTATTAAATTATAGATCTTAACAGATAAACGCTGACTTACTTCAGGTTTTAGTGACATCTGCAGTGCCATCTGCTGATTAAAGGCCTACAGTATGTTGGCAATGTTTACTTCAGTGTGCGAATCATCACTAGGTTATAGATGACAGAGTGATCACATAATCAGGAACCACTTTAATTGTTTCCTCATTGTCACTGGGGACCAAATTTGTCAGTGACAGCTGAGACTTAAAAACCACTACATACACATATGTAAAAAAACACTATATATATATATATATATATATATATATATATATATATATATATATATAGTGGTTTTTTACATATGTGTATGTAGTGGTTTTTAAGTCTCAGCTGTCAGGCAAGTGCAATTTTTGAGGGCTGATATATATATATATATATATATATATATATATATATATATATATATCAGCCCTCAAAAATTGCACTTGCCTGCTCACATTTTGCGAGTACATTTTGAGGGTTGGCGAGGAAGGGCTACCAGCGATCACAGATGGGAGATAGAGAGAGAGTGGCCTGGATGTTCAGAGCGCAGGGAACACAGCAATAACAGCTTTCATTTCACATTGCCGTGTTCCCTGTCGCTCGCTGTGAGGATACAGCCCCGCCCCCTGGTCCCGGGACTTTAATAGACAGATCTCAAGCCCAATTCCCGACAAGGGGATCTGTCAATCAAAGTTCCCCAGCCAGGGGGTGGGGCTGTATATGACGTTGAGCGGCAGGAACACAGCAATTTAAATGAAAGCTGTTATTGCTGTGTTCCCTATGCTGCGCTCTGAACATCCGGGCCACTCTCCTGTTCCTCTCCTCCCCTGTACAGGTAGGCTGCATGATGGGCACAAGCTGCAAGGTGGGCACAGAGTGGATGGTGGACACAGGCTGCATAGTGGACACAGGCTGCATGGTGGATGATGGGCAGGGGCTGCATGGTGAATGGTGGGCACAGGCTGCATGTGGATGGTGGGCACAGGCTGCATGGTGGATGGTGGACACAGGCTGCATGGCAGGCACAAGCTGCATGGTGGATGGTGGGCACAGGCTGCATGGTGGATGGTGGGCACAGGCTGCATGGTGGATGGTGGATGGTGGACACAAGCTGCTTGGTGGATGGTGGACACAGGCTGCATTGTGGAAACAGGCTGCATGGTGCATGGTGGACACAGGCTGCATGGTGCATGGTGGACACAGGCTGCATGGTGGACACAGGCTGCATGGTGGGCACAGGCTGCATGGTGGATGGTGGGCACAGGCAGCATGGTGGACACAGGCTGCATGGTGGGCTCAGGCTGCATGGTGGATGATGGGCACAGGTTGCATGGTAGACACAGGCTTCATGGTGGGCACAGGCTGCATGATGAATGGTGGACACAGGCTGCATGGTGGATGATGGACACAGGCTGAATGGTGGGCACTGGGCACAGACAGCTTGCATTGGTGGGCACGGATAAAGTTGTTGTTGTTGTTTTTAATATTTTTATAACTTAATTCTGCATAAAACATTTATCTGTCATTTAATGAGATAATTTATATACATAGATTTTTATATATATATATATATATATATATATATATATATATATATATATATATATATATATATATATATAAATAATCAACTGTATGTTCAGCTGCCATGTGGGATCCATGCCTGTAAGGCATGGGCTTTGATCAATAAAACCACTATCATATTTAACATTAGAATTTACTAGGAGCATCACCTGGATTGCATCCTGATCAGCATGTTAGTGAAGGCTCCACTGCTGCTAAGCAACCTGAAAGGAGCCTGAGAGCCCATTCACACAGGGGCAACACGACTTCCAGCGCGACTTTGGGAGGCAACTTGGACACGACTTGAGTATGAATCACAGCGCGACTTGGGGCAACTTACAACACAAATTGAAGTCGCCTCCAGGACAGGGAACTTTACAAGTGGCCAATCAGAGCTTATCAGCTGTGTGTGAGAAGGAGGGGGCTGGCTGTTTAGTGGAGTAAATTACTTTCTGTTTCTTTTCTGCTTCCTGTAAAGTTGCCTCAGTATGAACAGTGATCAGACTTGGAGGCAACTTCCATTGAAATCAATGGGTACAAGTCACCTTCTAGTCAGACTGAAGTAGGAGCGACTGCAGTAGTGTGCATTAAGACGGATCCATTCACTTACATTGATTTTTTCATGTAGCGCAACTTGAGGCGACTAGGGGCGACTTGGGGCGACTTGAAGTCGGATCCAAAGTTGCCCCTGTGTGAATGGGCTCCCACTGTCTACAACCATAAGAGATAGGCTCAGGTGTGTTTGAAATCCCACATGCCTGATCCCGCCAGGAAGCTGACACTGCACACTGCTAATCACAGGTAGTGAGACATTTCCTGATCTGTGCAGCTGTGAACCGGAAATGTCTCACTGCCTGTGATTAGTGGTGTTCAGCACTGGCTTCCTGGTGGGATCAGACATGTGGGATTTCAAACACGCCCGAGCCCATCTCTAACAACCAATTGTGCTGGCCTTCCTGTGCATGAGCCCATCAGCCCCATAAAGTAATCAGCACTGGGTTCTAATGTGCTGCTGCCACGGAGACAGAGACCAGCGCTGTCAATAGCAGGGACAGGACAGCAACCCTGGTAGTTCTTCCACAGGTCCACAGTGGGAGGATTCCACCATCCACCTGGAATTTGCAGATGGGGGAATTGGAACTTTTTTTTTTTTCATTCAACCTAGTAGTTAACTGAAAAAAGTGATCAATGTATGGGTTGCCTAAGACCAGCCATAGACAGTTTTAATCTTGGCCAATTCAGCAGGAATTGGCTGAGATTTAAACCATTAACAGCAGGCTAAATATACAAAGTTGATCGATCAAATTGGGTACAACCAGTCTGCCAGATTCTCTTATGATTATCGCTAGTGGTTGCTATAGCCACTAGTGATAATCACTGTTTGTTGGGAGAATACAGTTGCTCAGCGGGAGGGATTCCCCTGTCACACCTGTCTGTGTTGATGGGGGAATCATGCAAGTTTCTTTCCTGCAATCTGTGGTTGCAGGAAATAAATTCATACCATCTAAGTTTGTGAAGGTCTTGAAAGAAAAGGAGGGAGGAGGGAGACAGATGGGGGAGAGAAGGGAAAGGGAGGGAGATAGGAACAGTTCAGTGATCACAGTGTACTGCAGTGTACACACTCAGCCACAGGTCCAGTCTGGAAGCTCAGACATCATTGACACAGCCAGGAATCTGCAGCTGCTGATTTCATATTTCCCACCCACACATCCCCTCTCTTCAGATACAGCTGCACGCCGGGATAGTGTGGGCAGGGCAGGAAAAGGAGGAGCAGAGGTGGGAGGAGGAGGAGGAGCTGTATTCCTCTCTGATCTCCCGTCAGTGGGGGGGGTAGGTGTGTTCGCTGGGCTGTGTAAGAGTGTCACAGATACTCTTACAGAGCTGCAGCCACCAGTTTCAGGATTTACAGGATGATTCTCCTGTCCTACAGATGGGACAAATCAGTCTGTTTTTTCACTGTCGCTGAAATAATCAGAGGCTTGCCCACCCCTCCCCCCCCAGTGCTGGTGGAGTCCTTCCTCAAGTCGCTCTCCTCCCTGCCAATAAGGATGCAGGGGGAGGGAGTAGATCGGGCAGCCGTGGCTATGCAAATGGCTCTTGCATTATGCACAGTGTCAGCGAGCAGAGGTACTGTAGTGGGAGAAATCCCCCACAGGGACGCTCTTCCTCTTGGTAGAGCCTGTGTCAACTCGGCGGCAACCCGAGCAAGTTGCGGGGCACCCACTACATATAGAAACAAAAGGTGTTTTAATTAAGGGGGCACATGGCGGGGCACAGCATAATGATTGGGGGGTCAGGGCCCCCTCTGCCCCCCCCCAGTGATGCCACTGACTGACAGCAGTAGCCAATTAATTAAAAAAAAACAGATAAAGTCTTCTGATTCCTGACAATGGGATGCTACAGATGGTAACAATTCTTTCTAGCTAATTTTAAATTGTTTTGGAAGTGGAACAACTTGAGGTTCTTTAACAAGGAACATACGTTCCACATTAATTATTATGCACTAAAATAATGTGTGCTGTAAATTGCCTCCAGCATTGTTCCTGTTTCTTCTTGATGGACGCTGGCATTTTGCTGAAGTCCAAAGCCCATGAGCAGCAGCATATCTTTAGGCTATCAGCAGATTGCCTATTGAGCAACTAAGCATGTGAATAGCAGGGTAAGACAGTGTATTATTGAGTTCAACCACTTCAGCCACAAGCTTTTACCCCCTTCATGACCAGGCCATTTTTGTGATGTTGTACCGAAATAAAATTAATGTCCTTTTTTTCCCACAAATAGAGCTTTTTTTTGGTAGTACTCTCTGCGTTTTTTTTTTTTTTTTTTTGCGCTATAAACAAAAAAAGGGGGACAATTTTGAAAAAAAACAAAACAATATTTGTACTTTCTGCTGTAATACATATCCAATAAAAAAAATGAAAAAAATTGAATTTATTCATCCATTTAGGCCAATATGTATTCTACTACATATTTTCCGTAAAAAAATGCCAATAAGTGTGTATATTGATTGGTTTGCGCAAAAGTTCTAGCATCTACAAATGATGGGATATTTTTATGGATTTTTCATTTTTTTATTAGTAATGGCAGCGATCAGCAAGTTTTAGCGGGACTGCGACATTGCGGCGGACAAATCTGACACCTAACTGACACTTTTGTATCAAAAATAACAGTGCCACAGATATATGCCTTAATGGACAGCTGATGCTCTAATTATTGCAAGAGATAATAACTAA
Organism: Lithobates clamitans; assembly: GCA_037952925.1. Lineage (NCBI taxonomy): Eukaryota > Metazoa > Chordata > Amphibia > Anura > Ranidae > Lithobates > Lithobates clamitans. The sequence continues at coordinate 189,352 of JBBGZY010002081.1, read as the reverse complement.
ACCATGTACAGTAATAAGCGTTGTGCTCCTTGAAGACGTCACACAACAAAACGGACATAGGGTGAGGCAAGGATACTGATGAAAGTGCGTATGCTGGCTCACACTGGCGGTCTATGTTAAGTCCGGAGGTGAACGGCCAAAAACAGTTGAGCGTGTTACTCCCTAGTGCCCAGTAGAAACTCTTCAAATGTGAGTGGAATACTATTATTCTTTTAACAAGCCTGTGAGATGTTTTTACTCTATGGGAGCCTCCTTCTTTCTTTTTATCTCCCCCATGATATGCTGTGATCTTGGAAAGGGGAATCTGACCATAAATTGCATTAGTTCCCCCAATTTTTTATATTCCATTCTATCTTTTTTTTTTTTTTTTTTTTGCCACATCAGTTAACTTTATCCAGAGACTACTTTCAGAGTGATATTCATATATGTCTCTAATCCAGTCACATCATTGTGGCCATTCGAAGATTTTTTTTTTTTTTAAAGTAAGGTATTGTATAACCAAATGCATTTCAGAATGTAGCTAGTTATAGAGGTGCGGCAATACAAAGTATGAAACCAACATCCTACCTCTCAAAGCCGGTAGCCGCACGCCCACGTATTACTATTGTGCATGTTTATGCATTAATACTTCTCTCACTAATGCACCCACCCCCCCTCCCCCCTTTAACCCCCCCCACCCCCCTTTAGCCCCCCCTTGTTGAGCCCTCAAGTTTCCAAAGCGCATACAATGGCCAAAATTAGTTCAATACATTATTCTCTCTCAGCTCTAACCTCTAAGCTACTACTCGCTCAGCCTAGCCCCACTGATGGGGGAGGCAGGTGTGTTCAACACTAAGGTAACACTGCTGGCGGACAAGGCATTGCTTGAATCCACGGGTTCCACATTCTTGCAAACTTATTATGGTTGCCTGACCTAGTGTAGAATGTTCTTTCACTCCACACTGTGGAGTTGACAGTTCTGATCCAGTCTTCCGGGGTGGGGGGAGTTCTTGACTGCCAAGACTGTGCAATTAGTTTCCTGGCCTGGAACAAACATCTTGCTGCCGCTACCACCGTACTACTGTCTCTCAGTCCGTTAGTCACATGTCCCAGCACACATGTCTTGGGATCTAACTCTAAGTTAATTTTTAGCGTGGTATTTATTTTCTTTAAAATCTCAGGCCAGTACCTGGCTAATTTTGGGCACCTCCAGAACATGTGAATTAAGTCGCCTGTGTTTCTACAACTAGGGCACTCGTCGCTAATTCTACGGCCGAACATAAAAAGCTTTTTCGGTGTATAGTAGGATCTGTGCAGCAGCATCAGGTGAGAGGCTTTTTGTGAGGGAGAGACCGACACCTCTGGTCCAAGTTCCAGAATCCTTTTCCACTGTGTGTCCGTGATTTCCCCCTCGTCAGCCGCCCACCTGTCCCTACCCCCAAAAGAACCTACCTGTGTGTTTATTTTCTTTATTAATTGGGTATATATCACTGTGATTAACCCCTTAGAGGTCTCTGATTTTATTATTGCTTGTAATAATGGGATCTTGCACCATATGAGGGGTTGCCTTCCGAACTGTTTGCTCAAGGCATGTCTAATCTGTAGGTAGCTATAAAATACTCGGTTTGGCAACCCGTATTCATGCCTCAGTTCCTCGAAGGGTTTCAGGGTGTCCCCCTCGTATAGCTGCGTCAGCCGGCGTATCCCGCTCCTTTCCCACAACTTGTTCCTATCGACTGATAGTAATTCCTGCAGGAACCTATTGTTCCAAATTGGTGAATATTCTGAGATTCCCTTGTACCCCATTGCTCGCTTGGCTGTCTGCCAGAGCTTAGTAATCATTTTAAGTGTTGGGATCTCTCGTTGTAGCGAATCTGCCTCCAGTGCTTCAACTAATGAACCATGAGGGCTTCCCTGTAAAATAATTTGGACACTCTTGTCTCCCCCTCCATCAGTGGCACATCCACCAAGTTGTTGTAGCTGGGCCGCCAAAAAATAGGTAAACGGGTGGGGGATCCCCAATCCCCCTTCCGTAGTGGGACACTGCAGTTTTTGTAGGCCTATCCTGGCCTGCCCTTTTTTCCAAATTAATTCCCTGAAGAGGGACAGAATTCTTTGGAACCACTTCTCCCCAATCCACACTGGGGAATTGTGGAGCAGGTATAACAACTGAGGCAGCCATACCATTTTAATCAAGTTAGCCCGACCCGCTGTAGAGAGAGGGAGTCTACACCAGATGTCACATTTTTTTTAAAATTTCAATAGAAGAGGGACCAAGTTGTCCTCAATGAACGCGTCGGGGTCCCTAGACAACACAATGCCAAGGTACTTCATTTTCCCCGTGACTCTTAATTGAGGTAGGCTCGTTGGGATAGGGCTGGCCGATGGATCGACCGGCAGGAGCGATGATTTCTCCCAGTTGATGGTCAGACCTGAGAATTTACCAAAGTCCTCCACCAAATGGACTACTTTCTCTAATGAGGAGATCGTGTCCCCAAGGAAGAATAAAACATCGTCCGCAAAAAGCGCTATTCTCTCTTCCTCACCTTTCCTATGAAAGCCCTGCAGATCGGCTGATGATCTCACCGCTCCCTCCAATGGCTCCATAGCCAAGACAAACAACAAAGGGGACAAGGGGCAGCCCTGCCTAGTTCCTCTTTCGAGGGGGAAGCTTTCCGAGTAGTCATTGTTTACCTTGAGTCTTGCCTTTGGATGGTTATATAGGATTTTTAACCAGCTGATGAATACGGGGCCAAATCCAAACCTCTCCAGGACCCACCAGAGATATTCCCACTCCAGACTATCAAAGGCCTTGGCGGTATCCAAGGACAGTATGGCTCTAGACCCCGCATTCTCCGCCGGTACCTGAAGGTTCAAGTAGGCCCTTCTAATATAAGTACTAGTAGACCGACCGGGAATAAACCCCGATTGGTCTGGATGTACGAGTTTTGTAATGCATTTATTTAGTCTAGATGCCAGCACCCTTGCAACAATCTTAGCGTCCGAACACAGTAATGATATTGGTCTATATGAAGAGACTTCCGATAAATCTTTCCCCTCCTTTGGTATCACCACTATATCGGCCTCCGACATCGACAGAGGTAGCCTTCCGTCCTTAATCGACTGCTCCAGTACTTTTAGAAGCTCCGGAAGTAGCACCTCCCCATACTTTCTATAGACCTCCACTGACAAACCGTCCGGGCCTGGAGATTTCTGGCCTGACAGCTCCGCGACAGCCTTTTGCAACTCCTCCAGGGTCAGGGGAGAATCCATCTCACTCCTGTCCCTTTCCGAGAGCACAGGCAGCTCTACCCCTTCTATAAACCTGTTCATAACGCGCCGGTCCGACCCCCTGCGCGACCTGTACAGATCCCTGTAAAACGCCGAGAAAGTCTCTAGGACCTTGGCGGGGTCGGAAGTAATTTCTCCAGGCGGTGTCTTAATTGAGAAAATGGCCGATGGGGATAGGTTAGATTTAGTTATAAGTGCCAACATCCGGCCCACTTTCTCCCCTTCACCAAAATAATTTTGCTTCTGGAAGAGTCTTTTATTTTCTACTCTTCTATTGATTACTTCTCTATACTCTTGTTGTCTACTGAGCCATAGCGCCTGTTTTTCCGGGGTTGGGTCCGCCACGTATTGTGCTTCTGATTCCATAGCTTCCCTACTAGCCCTCTCCTCCCATTCCCTTGACATTTTCTTAGTTATGACAACCTGCTGGTGTAGTAGTCCCCTAAGAAACGCTTTTAAAATGTCCCACACTACCCCCACAGGGGCTGAGCCTGAGTTAAACATTACAAACTCTTTTAATTTAGAGGTTACTTCTACTGGGCTGTTTATTAAGTCCAACCATAATGGTTTTATTGTCCACCTTTTATGGCTAGATTTAGCAGTTAGGTTCAGAGTCAGTATCAAGGGTGAGTGATCTGAGATACCCCTCGGCTTATACTCTATATTCCCTATTAATTGCGTAGCTTCCCTGTTGCCTACCGCCATGTCTATGCGCGAGAGAGTAGAGTGTGTCCCTGAATAACAGGAGTACTGTCGGATGTTTGGGCTGTGGGATCTCCATAGATCGCACCACCCAACCTCCTCCAGGAGTTGGCCTAAGCGGCCCTCTGATAGCCTTTCCGCCCGGTTCATGGACGGGAACCGATCCAATTTATTGTCCAGAACTGTATTAAAATCCCCCACTAGTATGATCGGTACGTCTACTTTGCTTCCCACAAACTCCAGCAGGTCCAAAATGATCTCTGTTTTAAACGGAGGGGGGATGTAAATATTTGCTAACACCAGGGGCTGATTTTCCACAACGCAGCTCAGAAAAATATAGCGACCCAGTGCGTCTATTCTGGCTTCACTGCAGGAAAACGAGATACCTCTCCCCACCAATATGCTCACCCCTCTTGAGTATGAGGTGTGAACTGAGTGATACTGTTCTTGGAATTTGTGGTTCCGAACCTGTAGTTTAGTATCATTAGTAAGGTGGGTTTCCTGCAGACAAGCCAGTTCAACGCCGTGAGCTTCCATTGCCAAAAATACCGCTGCCCTTTTGGTAGGATCACCCATGCCCCTGATATTCCAGGAGCCTATCCTTAACGTTTTAAAAGGCATCTAAAAAGGAGAAACGGGAGAAAGCAAGAGGAAAAAAAAAGAAAAAAAAAGTTTGTTTGTGCATTTATGGGTACCAGGCTCGTCGTGAACTCTGTGATTGTGTAAGCCAAGAAAAAATACAGAAAAAAAGTGAGAAAAAATAAGGTGAAAGGGGGGCAGGGGGCCCCCGCGTCCGGGGGTCCCCCCCCCCTACAATTCCTAGCTGCAAATACAAACCGTTGTGCTAATATACATTGCATTTGTTTTTGTGAACCAACTCTTCATAACTGTATATGCCTTGCGTTTACGCCGTTGCCTATCCCTATGACTCACTGTGAACCCCCCTTCCCACCCGCCTACAGTTTTATCCCCCCCCTACTTCCCACCCTTATTCGTGATCCCCCCCCTGCCTAAATAGGCTAGCCCTGGGGGCTGCGCTTGTGACCCTATTCCCCCCTCCCAACCATACAAGAAGTGACTCCCCACACATATGCTGATAAAATACATTGTGACTCGCTACCACGCTCATCCCCCCCGCCCCCCCACCCACGACCCATTTCCAAGCCCACAAGACAACATACACAGCTAGTGGAATCACATCCTTCATCCGTGCTTCCACTCTCGTGCCCCCCCAGCCCCCCACCCCCGTGTCGGCTGCTAATTACTATGAAAAAAAAGGGAAGAAGAAAAAAAAGAAAAATAAAAAAATGAACAAAAATCGAAAAAAGAAAAAGTTGCATTTTCCTCCTTTCCTGTCCAGGTTTAAATAACCTTATTTAACCCTTAACTCTGTAGGCCCGTTTTGTTGTCTTCCAGCCATTTTGTTGCCCCTGCTGTTGTATCGAAGAAATGGGTAGATCCTAAGGCAGTGATGCGTAGCTGTGCAGGGTATAGCAGGGCGTATTCTATATTGTAAGTCCGTAAGTTACGCTTAATATCCCTATATTCAGCCCTTCGTTTCTGGAGGTCTGGGGAGTAATCAGGAAAAAATGAGATCTTGACTCCGTTGTACAGAATATCCCCCAGTTCCCTGGCCCTACGCATCAATGTTGCCTTATCTCTATAGTTAAAGAGCTTCATTATTATTGGCCTAGGGTGCCCCCCTAATGCGAGGCCCTAGTTGGCACTCTGTGGGCTCTCTCAATAGCAAAAAGATGAGAGAAAGTTTCCGTCCCAAATATACCCCTAAGCCACTTCTCCAAGAACTCCTCGGGGTGAGGACCCTCACACCGCTCCGGTAGGCCTACCACTCTCACGTTATTCCTACGGGACCTATTTTCGATTTCCTCCATTTTCGCTTTGTATAGTCCCATCTGCGTTTTTAGTGACTTGAGATCTTGCTTCAGTGGGGTTAAGTCGTCCTCCACCTGGCTTACTCTCTCCTCCAATTCAGATGTTCTAGTTATAACCCTTTGCAGTTCTTGGCTTACCCTAATTATCTCTTCCTTTAGTCCCGTCAGCTGGTCGCTCAGGTCGCTTAAAGAGGCTTTACAGGAATTGACAGCACATAGAACGTCCTTCAGCGTGGGTTCACCGTCTGCTGGTGCGTTTTGCGCAGCGGCATTACTGGTTGCTAATCCCACGGGGTCGCCCGTAGTACCTTTACTAATCGCCATTTTCGTTGTGTGCATTGCAGTTGGTCCTTTTCCTAGGCTCTTTCTGTCCCCTGAGCCCCCTACTTGCGACCTGTCCTGGTGCTGCTGAGTGTTTTTAGGTGGCGATGAAGTGGAGGGGTGAGCATATTTTTCCAGTTTGGCCGCTGCTGCGACTGCTGCCTGATTCGCCTTTTCTTTTGAAGTACGGGTCATTTGGGATCCAGTATTATCCTGTTGTTGTAGTTCCTCTCCCTTTTTTCTAGTCATGGCTTGTATGAGCCGGGGGGATATATAAAAGGGTTTGGCCGCTCGTGGGGTTAGTATTCCCCCCCCCCTCTCCAATCTCTTCCCCTGCTCCTCTTCTCTTCACTCAGTGCTGTTGCAGACTCAGTAGTATCCCTTATTAGTATAGCCCTCCACCAACCATCAGAAAATAGCTTTTCCCGAATATGCACAAATCGCTATAAAATAGTGCAACAGGTTGCTTGAACCAGCCTGAGCTCAGGACAGGTCACAGAATGGTGATATATCAGGCTGCCTGGGCTCACCTGTACCTCCTCTCCCCCTTCATCCACGGCATTAGGCTAATCCCTGGGGAGAGGGGAGAGACAGTCCACTTCCAGCACACCCGCTAGTATAGCCACAAAAGCTGGTACCTTAACACTGCCGGGTACCTGGGCAGCACAGGGACGCTCCTGTTAGTGGCTCCTTTCTCTGTGAGCACACGCCGTCCCCGCCGTCTCCTTCCTCTGATTAGCCTTAGCCGTCGCCCAGGCAACCGCCCCAAGCAGGGAACCAGGGCTCCTCCTCTCCACTCCAAAGGATCAGGGCACAGCTTCTCCCGAGCGGCTGGGCTAGTGTTCCAGCGTCGCACTCTGGGGGAGGCAGGGGCAGGGGGGCCGAGCAGCTGGGTAGGCACCGGGTCCTGTAGGGGGAGAGAGCGCTCGCAGCCAGGTCGGAGGCGCTGGAGCGAATTCCTATAGACACGGAGGCATCGAGCTGGGGGGAGTTCGCTCACCCCTCCTCTCACTCCCATTTTATCTTTATTTACTTGTGCTGCAAACCATGGAAGTATTCAGTTTTTTAGAAAATAGAACCATTGATTTAGGTGACATCTTTGAGAAACAAGAATCTAATCATGTTGGAGACATTTAAAATTGGATAATTTGCCATTTGATGGAAAAAAAGATCAATGCATGGTGGGATATAGCAATCCATGAAAAATATATAAAGGATAAATTAGTACCAAGAAGACTGAGATGGGGTGTACCCATTAATGATGGACTTACAGATAAAGAATCTACAGATGAATGGTTCCATTTCCTTAATGATAAAGGTCTTGAACTATTATGCCCCGTACACACGATCGGACATTGATCGGACATTCCGACAACACAATCCATGGATTTTTTCCGACGGATGTTGGCTCAAAGTTGTCTTGCATACACATGGTCGCACAAAGTTGCCGGAATTTCCAATCGCCAAGAACGCGGTGACGTACACCACGTACGACGAGACTGGAGAAGGGAAGTTCTGAACCAAGCGCGGCACCCTTTGGGCTCCTTTTGTTAATCTTGTGTTAGTAAAAGTTTGGTGAGAGACGATTCGCGCTTTTTCAGACTTTTCAGACTTCAGACACCATAAGTAAAAACGTGGTTTTTACTTATGGTGTTTTCTGCTGTTAAGTTTGTGCTTGTGGGTTTGTATCTGCTCTTCAGTGCGTGCAGTCAGTTCGTATTTTACTATTCAGTGCGATCTTGTCCGCTCGTTGCTGTTTTTCAGGTCGCTCTTCACAGACCTTGCTGTTCTTCAGTGCATTCTGTTACTTCGTTCTGAGCAGTCGACCGTTTTCTAGCCATGTTGCATATATGTACTCCTCGTAGAGTTCGTGCTGTGCAGGGGCTTGGTGTTGGGGTCCTTACCTTGACACAAACCCAGTCCATGAACAGGGTGGGGAGGAGTTCATGGACCAAGAATTGGTTGCTTCAGCGTGACCAGTTCTGTCATATGCCTTTGCTCCGTGAGATCCGTGAGAATAATCCTAATGATTTCAGGAACTTTCTCCGGATGACGGACCCCGTATTTTACCGCTTGTTGGCTTTGCTGACCCCTTATATTAGCAGGCAGGCCACCCTGCGGTACTTGGCGACGGGGAGAAGCCTGCAGGACCTTAAGTTCTCGACAGGCATCTCCCCCCAGGCTCTGGGGATCATTATCCCAGAGACCTGTTCTGCCATCATCCAGGTCCTGCAGAAGGAGTATATGAAGGTAAGATTTTTATCCTTTAATATCACATTTTATTGTATTTAATGTTTGATAATATATTGTATTTCTTTCCTCATTCCCTAATTACCATAATTGGAATATGCTGTGAATGACCCCTTTGTCCTCGTGCATGCTGGATTTTTATGTAATAATTTTTTTTGTCCTTCATACATATTTGCCTTCACTAACCTCCCCAGCATGCTCTCCTGACCCTATATTCACCTCATGTAGTCACTTAACAATGTATTTTGTCAGCTCCATAGTAGTGCTTTACCCTAAATATCCCCTAAAATGTGTAAAAATGTGATTTGTGCTTTAAATTCAGGCAGAGTGCCAGAGGCTTTTTTTTGGGTCCCCATGACACTTTTTACCTGTCCAGTGGGCTGCCAATAGTTTAAAGTAAGGAGGGGCTGGCCAAAGTAATACACATTATTTAGGCATTCATCTCTCAATGAAGTGGGGAGGGTTACCTGTCCAAAAGATCTCCCCCCAAAAATGTTAGAAATGGCCTATGAGAGGGGGGAGGATCTGATAGGTGGACCTAATACCTTGGTCTTTCAAAACTCACTAAAATAAATGTTATATTGATGTTGGGCAAGAATGTTTGTGTTTAATCTGCTTTCTCTGTTTAGGTGCAAAATTATTAATTTTTTTTCTTGTTTGACTCCACAGTTTCCTTCCAACCTACAGGAATGGCAGACTGTGGCCACCCACTTTGCCCAGCAGTGGGACTTTCCTAACTGCGGAGGGACAATTGATGGGAAACACGTCCACATCGTCCCACCACCAAACTCAGGGTCATACTATTATAATTATAAGGGGTTCAATAGTATTGTGATGTTGGCAGTGGTGTCGGCTACTTACGAGTTCCTGTATGTGGACGTGGGGAAGAATGGCCGGATGTCTGATGGTGGAGTCATCGCCCAGACGGAGTTCTACAGGCATCTCCAGAATGGCAGCTTGGACTTGTCACCTCCAGAAGACAATGTGGAAGGACTCCCATTCGTCTTCATTGCTGATGAAGCGTTTGCACTGGGGGACCATCTTATGCGGCCATTCCCGATGGGGACCCTCACCCCAGACCAGAGGGTTTTTAATTACCGGCTGAAGAGTGGTGGAGAATACATTTGGAATCATGGCCAGCCAGTTCCGCCTATTTCTTACACCCATACACATGGCGGAGTACAGATTAAATCATATCATCCTGGCGTGCTGTGTTCTACACAATTTTTTAAGGCAAAATTCTGCCAACTATGCTGCCTCAGTTGGGCCTGAGGCTGGAATTCAAGCAAATGAACCAACCCTGATGGCGCTTGAAAGTGGCCATCCTGGCTTGCCCCCCCGAGTGCCAATGAGGTCCGTCTTAGATACCTTGATTACTTTGCGGGTAGGGGGGCCATCAATATGCCAGACGATGTCTGAAACATTTTTAAAATAAAAAAATAATTTTAACTACTAAAATCTTTGGTGACATTTACTGCTTTTGTTTCTTTTAACTGACCCTGACAGAAATGTGGTGAGTCCTGAAAAAGGCATGATTGTGTAACATTACAAAGCACTGTTGGCTGTTATTTACTAAAGGCAAAGACACTTTGCACTACAAGTGCACTTGAAACTGCACTTGTAGTGCAAAGTGGATTTTCCCTTAGGAAATAACCCCCATTGTCACAGAAAACACCAATTTGAGCACAACAAACGTTTTGGAGCGTTGAAAAAATAATCCACACATTCTTGATTATCAATCTTTTTAATACCAGCACAATCGCATGTGCATTTGTAAAAGGTTTTTAAAACAAACCAACATGTTTGTTGTATAACATTTTTTTTGGGTCACATTACTAAAAGTAGAAATGTCCATTTAAGGTAAACAGGCATGTTTAAATCCAACAAGAAAGACACAAATCTGGAACTTACAAAGTTCAATTTTTAAAGAAGATGAAGGCAATATTAAACATTAGTATTTCTAAACTGTGTTTGATATTGCGTTCAGATGGGTTGAAGTCATCCCTGGAAAAGCCAAATTTTGAAGATGCACACAAATTGCAGAATGTCAACATGTGCGACCTGCCATCACAGGGGATCAAGGGACATGTTTTGGGGGTGCAACTCCTTCCTCCCATCTACTTTATTATTGAGGAAGGGGTTGCACCCCCAAAATGCATACATTGATCTCCCATGATGACAGATAGCACATGTTGACACACTGTGTGCATCTTCAAAATTTGGCTTTTCTCGAATATGTCAAAAAATGTTAGAAATTTTTAGATCCCAAAAAGCACAAAAAAGGAAGGGCTTTTGAGGGGTTTTAAACTCTCCCTAAAACATCAATGATGTCCTTCATTTTTTTTGAACATTATTGATGTTTTTCAGGATGTTTTCCAAGTCGCTATTACACCCCATGATCCAACCAAAAGACCCAGGAAGGGGAGTAACGTGCTTCAGCACTCAGGCTGATACAGGAGGCTTCTGTGTCCCTCAGAGCCACCCCCACTCCTAAAGAGGCCTTTGTCTGCATGGCTACCACCAAACTGCAGGGCATGCAGGAGGGCCAACGCCTCATGTGTGAGGACCTTATTTATAAAGTCTTAACTAAGGGGGTGAGGGGCGAAATCACACACAAAACCCACCTGAGTGAATTGGACCATCCTCCTCCTCCTCCTCCTGCCACAACTCCACCACCAAAGCCACAGCGTGGAAGGAAACGTGGAAGGATGACCAGAGAGTGATGACCCTGGGTTCAGTCTGGTCTGGCAAAAGATACAGGCTCTTGTATGACCACAGCCTGGGGACACAGGTGTCATCTGCTGCTGTTCAGAATCTCTGGGACTTCTGGACCAGACTGCACTCCCTTATATATGGACTCCTCAGGCCACCAATTTTGCAGTAAAATAATTGATGTCTGCCCTGGGGGCCAAGGGCTTCGCCAATTTCTGCTGTTTCTCCAGCATTGCCTCCCTCTTTGTTTGGTTCTGAGCCCTTAATGAAGGATTTTTTATTTCAATTAGACTTGCCTATGTGTGTTTTCCTTCAAAAAGGACAGTTTGCTTGTGAGGAGGCAGGTACATTTCAAAAATACAATGTGAAATTAACAAGAGACACCAACACCAAGCAATCTCCTTGAGATTAAATAATACAAGATAAAAATGGTGTTGTGGTAACTTGACATACAAAACACACACAAAAATATTCAGGATGTAAAATCAAAAAATAAAAATAATTAACAACAAGATCAGGCTTGAAAACAATACAAACCAAAACAAATAAAAAAATAAAATAAAATCAGGCTTGAAAAAAATACAAACCAAAAAAAAATAATATATATATTTTTTGTCAGATGTGACAAATCAAAATGAAATCACGAGAAATAATAAAGAAAGAAGTTTGTGAGAAGTCTGTGTGAATATGAGCAGCAAAACTACTTCATTCTTCTAGCATTATAAAGAAGAAGAGAGTGCGCTGCATTAAACTATTTTAAACATTGCAGCCTGACGAAAGTGCTCTATCCATTCCGAACGCTAATTTTACCAGACCGAGCTGTTCCGTCTCGGAATTTCTTCTGAGCATGTGTGGCACTTTGTGCGTTGGAATTGTCCACACACGGTCGGAATTGACACGATCGGATTTTGTTGTCGGAAAATTTTATAGCCTGCTCTCAAACTTTGTGTGTCAGAAAATCAGATGGAAAATGTCCGATGGAGCCCACACACGGTCAGAATTTCCGACAAGCTCCGATCGCACATTTTCCGTCCGACCGTGTATACAGGGCATTAGAGTTCCTAATAAAGAGAAAACAAAAGAAAATCAGACTCCTGGACAGGACTATAGAAGAATTAAGAACTACTATGAAAACGTCCAAAGAACCCTGAATTTATTGCATTATCTAAACAAATTAATAGGGATATGGAACAGAAGGATAAGAAAACTACTGTAAGAAAGAAAAGAAAATATCAAAGAGATGTTAAAGATTATGAAGATGACCTTGTATTCAAATTGGCAGAATAAAATAGAAGAGACATCGATTAAATCAAATAATAGCTCCCTAGAGAAAGAAGTGAGAATAAATGAGAATCAGAATGGAGGAAAAAATGGAGGGCCGATACCTATGAATTATATTCAGGGAAATAACAATTCATATAACACTCCAAATCAAAAACAGAAGTGGAATGGCTATAATAATTGGAAAAGACCTTTCTGGAAGATTAATTGGCAAAATAACAATCCCAATTATCAAACAAGACCCTACTATCAACCCCGAGTCTCACCGTGAAAGCACGAGCTAAACCGAGTCCCGCCGAGTCCTTCCGATTCGAGCTCCACCGCATTCATTCAACTGCTCGGAGAGAGGGATCCCACAGACCGGGTGGAGGGAGAGTCCGCGTGTGCAGAAAGTTCTCTTCTATTTTTTTTTTTGAGAGAGGAAGGAAGGAGTGGAGACAGAAGAAAAAGGAAAGAAAAAGGAGGAAAAGAAAAGGGAAAAACTAATCCCCATGGAGTGCAGAGGTAACAGTGTTACTGATATAACCCTGGATGATTTTTTCTCAAGAGTCTCCATAACAGCAGTGGGGAATAGTGTTATTCCAGATATATACAAGGTACTCTACTAGAGACTATAAGAAGTCGGATATGGCAAGGTAAAAAGTGCCTTTTATTAATTAATATCTGATCTGATCTGATGAACATTACCTGATTTGGTTCTGTTAAATGAGGTAAAGGAATATTACATTTGTTGAAACGAACTCTAAAAGAGACAGTGTACATAGTGAAATAAGGGCGGTAAAATTTGGGTACAAGTGAGAGCTTTACTCCCTTATAGCTGTATACCTTAAATATAGCATGCCTCCTAAAAGCATGCATTCCCAGAAAACAAAAAGGGGATCATTGGGGGGTCAGCTAAATATCCCCCTAAACCCGCATCAGCACAAAAGTCAGATATTAAAGGTTTTTTTCAACAACCACAGGATCAACAAAATAGCTCTATTCTAACTGAGCTAAATTTCTCATCTCCAGCTGGAGAAGTAGAGCATGGAACAAGTATTAGCCCTAGTGAGCACACACAGCATCTTATGAAGGATATGGAGGGAGCAGAAGGAGGCCCCATGTGGAATTTACAGACATATATAAAAGCTCTACCAACCAGGGAAGATATGGATAAATACATACACAGATTAGAATCCTCTTATAATCTGAAATACAAACGTTGAAAACATCTCTGACTGATACGCAAAATAAGATCATGGACATAGACGCTAAAATTGTAAATCTGGATCAAAAAATGATTTTATTAGAAGAGAAAAAGATAGAACACGATCGATACTTGAGCTACATAATAAATATCACAGACAACCTCGAAAATAGAAGTAGACGAAACAATATAAGAGTCAGAGGACTTCCTGAGACTGTGAATGTAGAGAACCTTAGGAAAACTCTCCAAAATATATTTAATTCATTGCTGGAGCGTCCAGGGGAGACAGAAATAGAGATCGACAGAGTCCACAGAATCCAAGGCCCTAAAGTCAATGATTCAGGAAAACCTAGAGATGTGATTTGAAGAATACATTTTTTTCAGGTTAAGGAAAAAATTATGATAGCGGCACGGCGGCACCGGGATTTTGAATATGAGGGTGCGCAGATTATATTTTTGCAGGACCTGTCAAAATACACGCTAATAAGAAGAAAAGCAGTGAAACCATTGTTGGATGTGTTGAGGGAAAGGGAAATCCTATTTAGATGGGGTTTTCCTTTCCAGGTCATTGTTCACCAAGGCGGCCGAAGGGTTATTTTTCGGGACATTAATGATCTCCCTGAATTTTCTAGACTTCTGCAATTACCCCTGATTCATTTGCCGGACTGGCCATATTCATATCAGGGATTGGATTGGAGACAATATAGAGGAAGATAGAAAGCTTTAGTGGTGGATGGGAGGGGGGGGGGTCCTTGTTGTTTTTTGTTTTTTTTTCCCACTTAAGGTATTGGAATACGTTTTGGTGTATACCGGGGCAGGGTTTAAGTGAAGAAAAATGAAAATGTTGTTTTTTTTTTTTTTTTTTTGCTTTTTATTTGTTAGTTAGTATTATGATTGAGATGGTTGAGATGGACTATATGTTATAAGTCAAAATAAATGCACATTATCTTTATCATGTTTGATCGGTGGGGTTTTTTTTTGGTTCTGGTTGTTTTTTTGGTTTTTTTTGAGTATTGTGGATTTAGAAGATAAGACGGTTTTATTCATGTCCAATATTGAGAGAATTAAGGCACATTAACTTACTAGGGTAGGGTGGTGGGTGGGGTATCTATTTTTTTTTTTTTTTTGCAAATGATTGAGATGGATTATTTCCTGACAGACTCCATGGCAGCCTACGTATGGGTTAATCCCGCCTCTCATACCTCATAGGACCCCACTCCCATAAATCTTTGCTTCCAGCCATAGACCGTGTTCCTTTTTTGTCCTCCTCCTAGGACTAAGGTGTATCTTACCTTATGAAGTTTTCTGCGGTCCGGTTCTGGTTGCACGGTGGTTCTGATGGCGGTTCTGGAGTCCAGCAGTCCCAGCTATTAGCAGGGTGGATACGGGCAGCTTTTGCGATGCCATGAAGAGCTTACTAGCCTTGCCATTGGCAGGCAAGCGGCAACTGGGCCAAACGTCCTTGCTATTAGCAGGAGGCCCCCCCCTTATTGAAGCCTGGCCGTGCAGTGGATGATCGTCCCCAAATCAGACTGGACCAGGATCGTGCGGTGGTATCGTATTTTTCATTGTTTCATTCCATATATGGCAGCTGTTTTTGTGTGTATTGTTCGTTTTGTATCTCTTTTTCTGGCCTCTATGGCGGCTGGAACGCATCTGCGTCCTACTCCACCGCATCTTCCGGGTCCCTGCACATTGCGAACCTCGTCTGAAAGTGAGGCTTGGTTCGCGCATGCGCAGTTCCGGGAAAATGGCGATGGTCGCGCATGCGTGCGAGCCCCGCTTGTCGACGCTGGGGGGCGCGGTGACGTCATCGGCGGCGCCAAGTTTAAATAGCTGTCAGAATACAGCTATTACTTGGGTTGTCTGCGGGTGAAAACAGCGGCTTCCCGGTGCAGTGCTTATTCCCTGGCAAGGTAGGAAACTTCGCTGCTGGCTGTCCAAGCCTCTCTCTCTCTCTCTGATCCCTGTGTTTGACAAGGAATTGTTCATTTCAGATACCTGGTTTTCTGCTATGGACGTGTCACCGCCCCCCCAGTGGCCAACCCCTAAGCTGCAGGTAGGAATTGTTTATTCCTTCTGCTTGATTGTTTTGGTATTGTTTCTTTCTGGATCCTGTTTATTTCCTTTTATTTTCCACAGCCCTCCTAGGTCTGAACATAGACCCTCAGCACGTGAAGATACCGATCGTTCCAGATCTAGCCGCTCTGATAAAAGGGCTTGCTGGGGATGTAAAGCTCAGGTCGCAGAAGGTAAATCCCTCTGTGAGCTATGTTATGCCCGAGCTGCAAAAGAAAGAGGAGCTGGAGACCAGCAGGTGGAAGCTATGGTCCGAAAAGTGGTTCAGGAATCCCTGATCAGAACGGATTCCAATTGTTCAGCTATCTCTCCTTCTGCTCCAGTGCTAGCTCCTGGCGGAGTCGACCTTGGGGCTCCTGGTCCCTCTAGACGCAGTCCCTCCTTAAGCGGATCCTCGGAAAGCGAGACTGATCTGAATGATCCTGGCGCGGGCTTTGATTTCTCCCTGGTGCCACGGTTGGTCAAGGCGGTTAAAGACGCATTGAGATGGGAAGAACCAGTAGAAGCACCCTCTAAACAGAGGAAATACTTTAAACATCTCAAAAAGGATCAACCAAATTTTCCCTTCCTGGGAGAGCTTGGCGAAATCATTTCAGATGAGTGGAGTAAAGTTGAGAGGAAGAACTCACTAATCTCCAAAGTGGCCAAGATGTATCTGTTTAAGAGTGAAGAGGTAAAGCATCTGGAGTCAGCTCCGCTCATTGATGCTGCTTTGATGAGGTTGGTGAGGCATGTCACCCTCCCTCTAGAGGATACCGTTTCATTTAAGGATGGTCTGGAAAGGAAGATCGATACTGATCTTAAACGCATCTATATTACGGCAGGTATGGCTTGTAAACCAGCCTTGGCTCTCGCAGCTCTGTCGAAAGCTATGGAGTCCTGGTCGGATGATGTGGATGCGGCATTAGCGAGTGTGTCTGAAGATTTGGTCAAGAGTTCACCAATCCATGAACTAAAACTGGCGTCAGTCTTCTTAGGGGAAGCATCCCTGGATATTATCCACCTAGTAGCACGGGTCATGCTTTCCTCAGTCACAGCCAAGCGCGCTTTGTGGCTGCGCCCGTGGGTTGCAGATCCTGCCTCTAAACAGGCTTGGTGTAGAATTCCCTTTGAGGGTTCCTCCCTCTTTGGGAACAAACTTGATTCCGCCATTACCCATGCTACAGGGGGTAAGTCAGGGTTCTTACCCCAGGATCGTCGCCTTTTGGGTCAGAGGAGACCCCAACCCAGGCAAGACCAAGAACGCGCTAGAGATGCCCGTCGCTATAGACCGGGCCGTGATTTCAGGAGAAACTGGAAGAGGAATCAACCTTCTGGCCAGAAGTCCTCAAAGACATCCTCTTCTGGTGGACGGGAGGCTTCTAAGTCCTTTTGATATGAAGCCTGTCCAGGCGGAGCAAGTTGGGGCTCGGTTACTCCTTTTTCAGCACGTCTGGGCAGCCTCGATCAGGGACTACTGGACGGTCAAAACAGTCTCATCAGGCCATTCGTGGGTGTTCTGCAATCCACCTTTACACCGGTTTGTTCCCACAGTCCTTCCTCACCAGGAAGAAAAGAAACAAATTCTTCTGTCATACACGGATTCTCTGATAGCTCAAGGGGCTGCCGTCCCGGTGCCCTCGGAAGAGAAATTTCAAGGGGTGTATTCCCCCCTTTTCATGGTCCTCAAAAAGAGTGGTTCCTGGAGGCCAGTCATCGACCTGACATACCTGAACTCCTTCATCAAGAAGGAAAAATTCAAGATGGAGACACTGCCAACAATTCGTCAGATAATACAGCCAGGCGATTGGCTAGTCTCCATAGACCTGAAAGATGCCTACTTTCACGTACCGATTACGAGAGACTTCCAGAAGTTCCTACGTTTTGCAGTGGGTCAGAAACACCTCCAATTTACATGTCTCCCATTCGGGCTTACAACATTGCCTCAAGTGTTTTCGAAGCTCTTACTGGCTGTCGTGGCATTGATCAGAGTCAAGGGTATCCGATTACACCACTACCTGAACGACCTACTCTTGCTTTCGCAGGACAGGGATCAACTAGTGTCACACCGAGATCAGGTCATTTCTACTCTGACAGAGTTCGATTGGCTGTTGAACAGGGAAAAAAGTCATCTAGATCCGACACAGTCTCTGATATTCCTCGGAGCCCAGTTCAACACGTTGGAGAGTACCATCTCTCTGCGTCTGGAGAAAATCCCTTTGATTCGGGACAGAATTCATCTGGCAATGTCATCTCCCCTGCTCAGAGCTTCTCAGTGTCTCAGGATAATCGGCACCATGGTAGCAACAGCCCCCATGGTGAATAGGGCTCAATGGAGGATGCGCCCTTTTCAGAAGGGTTTTCTTCAACAGTGGGATCCGGGTTCTCGAGACCATCTGGTTCGGATAACTCTGTCCATGCGGGAGAGTCTCCCCTGGTGGTTGCAGCGGAGGAATCTCCTCAATTGCCATTCCATAGCACCCGTTTCCTGGATCACGGTGACAACGGATGCCAGCAGCAGAGGCTGGGGCGCTCTCTTTCTGATGGAGATAGCCCAGGGCCAGTGGGATTTCCCATCCCGGGGCGTAGTTTCAAATGTCCTGGAGCTCCGAGCTGCCCTCTGTGCGCTACGAGCCTTTCTCCACTTAACATCAGGGGCCTCAGTCCTCCTGAGGCTAGACAACACGACAGCGGTGTCTTATATCAAGAGACAAGGGGGCACACGCAGTCTCTCCCTACTGAAGGAAGTGAGTCCTATCATGTCTTTGGCTCAGACAAATCTGACGGCTGTCTATCTTCCAGGAGTTCAAAATGTCCAGGCGGACTTCCTCTCGAGGTTTGTCCTGGACAACAACGAGTGGTCTCTCCACACGGAAGTTTTCAATTGGATCCTGTCTCTGGGAGTGTCACCAGAAGTGGGCTTGTTTGCGTCTCCTTGCAACCACAAAATGGAGAAGTACTACACGAGATGTCGTTGTCCCCAGGCTTTCGGAGTGGATGCTCTGACGGACCAGTGGAGATTCCACAAGGCTTATGCCTTTCCACCAGTTCCGGTCATTCTTCGCTTCCTATCGAGGCTCAGGTGGGAAGAGGTCGAAATAGTGGCAGTTGTTCCATATTGGCCCAACAGACCGTGGTTCCCCCTCTTACTACAACTCAGCTACCGGAATCCAATTCCTCTCCCAGCCAGATCAGATCTCCTATTACAAGGAACATCTCTTCACCCATGTCCGTCCCAGCTCCATCTGACGGCTTGGTTCTTGAGAGGGGAAGGTTGGAAGCCCTAGGATGTCCAAGTGCGGCTATTTCGACTCTACTGAATGCCAGAAGACCAGGTACCAATAGAGTTTACCAAAGAATTTGGTCGAAATTTGCGGATTACGTTTCCACCACTGATGGTTCCCGTACTGACCCAAGGATTCAGGATATTCTTGGTTTCTTACAAACAGGCCTGGATCTATCCTTATCAGTAAGTTCTCTACGGGTTCAGGTTTCCGCAATCTCTGCCTTTACAGGTATATCCTGGGCCAGACATCCCCTTACAAGGCAATTCTTCAGAGGAGCGATAAGACTCAGGCCTCAAAGAAAGCCGAGGTTTTCCAAGTGGGATCTTCCCCTTGTCCTAAATTTCTTTTCTGAAAAGGAAATACGTGTGGATCAAGCAGCTATTAAAGATCTCTCTCTCAAAGCTGTATTCCTAGTGGCTATAACATCAGCCAAAAGGGTCTCCGAAATCAGTTCTCTAGGATGTAAAGAACCATTCCTTACCTTCTTCCCTGACCGGGTGGTCCTGATTCCTATGCTCGGATCAAATCCTAAGGTAACATCGGTTTTTAATGAGAATCAAGAGATTGTTCTTCCAATTTTCCTGACAACTGAGGACTCTAGCATTCACCCTTTGGATGTGGGAGAAGTTTTAAGGCAATACCTTGAAGTCACTGCCTCTTTCCGAAGATCCAATATTTGTTTGTTTATTTTCAAGGAAAGAACAAGGGTTTGCGTGCTTCCTCCAGAGTCATTGCAGCTTGGATCGTTCAGGCTATACAAGGGGCTTATGCAGCCAAGGGTCTGGCTCCTCCAGAAGTGGTGACCGCCCATTCTACTAGGAGCGTTTCTACGTCATGGGCAGCTTTCCGTCATGTATCCCCAGAAATAATCTGCAAGGCGGCCTCTTGGTCATCGATCAACACTTTTATGACACACTATTGTGTAGAACCGGCTTCTTTGTCTTCGGTTAATTTTGGTTTGCATGTCTTGTCTGTTGACGGTGCCAAATAAACCTTTTTTCTTTGAACCAGCAATTTCCCACCCGGGAGTGTATGGCTAGTCATTTCCCATACGTAGGCTGCCATGGAGTCTGTCAGGAAAATGGAAAATTTATATCAAATACTTACCGTAATTTTCCTTTCCTGATGGACTCCATGGCAGCAGGAGTTCCCTCCCATTTGCTGGAGTAGGCTATGTTACGGAACACGGTCTATGGCTGGAAGCAAAGATTTATGGGAGTGGGGTCCTATGAGGTATGAGAGGCGGGATTAACCCATACGTAGGCTGCCATGGAGTCCATCAGGAAAGGAAAATTACGGTAGGTATTTGATATAAATTTTCCATTTTGTTATAAGTCAAAATATGTTCTTGATAGTTTTTCAGAGTTTTTTAAATGCACATTATCTTTATCATGTTTGATCGGTGGGGTTTTTTTTTGGTTCTGGTTGTTTTTTTGTTTTTTTTTGGTATTGTGGATTTAGAAGATAAGACGGGTTTATTCATGTCCAATATTGAGAGAATTAAGGCACATTAAATTACTAGGGTAGGGTGGTGGGTGGGGTATCTAATTTTTTTTTTTGCAAATGATTGAGATGGATTATTTGTATATAAGTCAAAATATGTTCCTGATAGTTTTTTAAATGCACATTATCTTTATCATGTTTGGTCGGTGGGGTTTTATTTTTTATTTTATTTTTTTGGGCGTGGGGGTCGGGAGATCCCCCCCCTTTTTTTTTTTCCTCTCTTCTCACTAAAGGTATTTGTACATGGTTTGATGTATATGGCGGAAGGGGTTAAGGCAAGAAAATTGAAAATGGTGTTCCTATATGTGCACTATTTTGTGTATCACTTTAGATAGCTGATGCGGTTGAGGGTTTTTTAACTCACTGGGTGGGATAGGGGGACCATTTTGGGGGTTCATGTTTTTTCTACACTGGACAGTAGATATAGCTGACTGTCCTCAAGTTTACACTTTACTGGGTGGGACAGGGTTTTTTTTTAGGGTTTACATGTTTTTCTTTTATGTTTGGCAATATTCCACTATAACTAGCTAGGCACCAGTGATGCACAAGGTTTGACTGGTATTTGGCGTGGGGAGGGCATAGGGGTTGGGGGATTTTTTTCCCTTTTTTTTTTTTTTTTTTTTTTTAACTTAAGGTATTCGTACAAGGCTTAATATATTTGGGGTAGGGGTTATGGCAAAAAAAATAAAAAGTTTGTTCCTATATGTGCACTATTTTGTATATCACACTAGATAGTTGATCCGGTTGAGGTTCTTTAACTTACTGGGTGGGATAGGGGGACTATTTTGGGGTTCATGTTTTCTTTTTTTTTTTCTTTCCCTCTCCCACTAAATTTTGTAATGGATACAGAATTTATTTATTAATCTATTTCTTTTATATAATTTTTTTTTTTTTATTTAAGGATATATGGGCTATAACTGTTTATATAATATGCCCGATTAGAGGAGTTTCTTTTTTAACTGATACGGTGGGGTATTTTTTTTTTTTTTTTTGAAATAATAAAAATATAGCCTGGGCTAGGCACGTTCAATCCTGGGGAGGATATCCTTTTATTCCCCAATCTAGGGAACTTACTTGGTAAGGTTAGACCCGAAGGAGTCGAATAGATAGTGAGTAGATAGGTTGTCTGGCTGGGTTGATTGGGGTGAGTGGTAACAGATTTGTGGCTTTTTTTTTTTTTTTTCTTTTCTTTCTCTCTCCTTTTCCGTATGGACTCAATTAAAATATGCTCTAATAATGTTAGAGGTTTCAATTCAGCAGCAAAGAGGGCGCAGGTTCTGTACTCTTTCCACAGACAAAAAGTAAATGTGATTTTTTTTCAAGAGACCCATTTTCGGGCGGACCATATACCCAAGTTGCAAAAGGGATATTATAACGCTTGGTATCATGACTCCTTCGCATATTCAAAATCGAGAGTAGCCTCTATAGCGATACATAAGTCATTACCACATCAGGTTTTGGAAGAATGGAGAAATAGAGACAGTAGGGCAATATTTCTTGGGCTCCTAATATTTGGTAAGAAATATACATTTATTAATGTATATTTACCTAACCAGGGACAATCTAAAGTAGGAGCACAATTGATCACAGATCTTATGGAAAAAGCAGAAGGGATTACGATAATTGGGGGAGACTTTAATTTTATATTGGATAATGATAGGGATACTTCAGCAACATTAATAATGCAGAAGGCTAAGGATAAAGTCAAATTTAGGGAAGTAATGGCTAAGCATCATCTGGTCGATATATGGAGGGCGCTCCATCCCCTGGAAAGGGACTATACGTTCCACTCCAAGGTTCATGGTACTTATCACAGAATCGATTTCTTTCTGATGAATCATCTGGGAGTAGCTGTGACTTCCTCCTCTGAAATTGGCAGTGCCATATGATCAGATCATGCACCAATATTTCTAGTATTAGATATTTCCAGGGAGAGGAGCTCAAGAGGTACCTGGAAATTGAATGATAATTTGCTATTTGATGAGGTATGCGTTTCAGAAATAAAGAGGGCAATAATAAACTTTTCTAAAGATCATATAAGCGATACTACCTCCCTTTTGATCCAATGGGAAGCGTTGAAATGCGTAGTTCGGGGCCTATTCATAAAGCATGGGGCTAGACTAAAAAAGGCAAAAAGGAATAGAACGACCCACCTCCTGAAGGAGATATCTAAACTGGAAACTCAGCATAAGAAAAATCCTCTTGGAGAAATATTATTAGAATGAACAGAAAAGAAAACGGAACTGCAAAATCTACTTAATGAGCAGACATTACAAAGTAGGAATAATAATTGTACGTTATTTTACCAACATGGCAATAAACCGGGTAAATTACTGGCAAGAGCTTTACGTCAGCGAATTAATGCCTCATCCATTGTTAAAATCAAAGCAGATAATGATGAAATGATATATGATCCAAAAGGTATCTTGAAAGCATTCCATACTTTTTATAATAATCTATATAATTTACCAAACCAATTAGCAAATACAGATCCGATAAGATATCAAGAAAATATACAACAATATATCAAAGACACAGTATTACCATCACTAGCAACAACAGATATAGAACAGCTAGAACAAGAATTTTCAGAGATAGAAATACAAAAATTAATAGATTCATTAGTGATAGGGAAAAGCCCAGGCCCGGATGGTTTTACCCCACGGTTTTATAAAACATTTAAAGACGTCTTAATCCCTATTATTAAAAGAACGTTTAACTCTGTATCTACCTCTCAACCGTTTGTCCCGCATAGCCTACAGGCATATATCTCACTCATACCTAAACCGGAAAAGGATCCCTCTTTCTGTGGTAATTATAGGCCAATATCCTTGACTAATATTGATATTAGATTGTATTCAAAGATTATCGCTAACAGACTTACCCCAATAATACCGGCACATATACATCTAAACCAGGTGGGATTTATAAAGGGGCGAGAGGAGAGAGATAATACGCTTAAAACATTGACACTGGTGGAATATGCCCGGAGACGCTCCATCCCATCCTGCCTGTTGGCAGTGGACGCCGAAAAAGCATTTGACAGGGTGGGATGGAGCTTTCTCAGGGAGACATTAAAGCAGTGGGGGATTGGTCCCCTACTGCAGGATAAAATAATGGCCCTTTATCATAATCCAATGGCCAGAATACAGGCAAATGGGGAGTTATCGGATACAGTAAATATCACCAATGGAACTCGTCAAGGATGTCCATTGTCCCCAATTTTATTTGTATTAGTTATGGAACACCTTTTAATAGCGATTCGGAAGAATAATGACATTAAAGGCATCAAGGTAGGGCAGATTGACTATAAAATGTCAGTATATGCAGATGACTTGTTATTGTACATCACAAATCCGGTGGTGACAATACCAAATCTAATAGCAGAATTTAAAAGATTTGGAGATTTGAGTAATTTTAAGGTGAATTATAATAAATCTGAGGCCTTAAATATTTCTCTGTCTAACTCTTTGGTTGAGCTCCTAAAAAAAACTTTTCATTTAAATGGCAGGAGGAGGCAATTAAATACCTCGGAATTTTTATCCCTAGAGAGATAAATAAGATACAGGAACTTAACTATCTTCCACAAATACGTAAAATAACAAAGACACTACAACTTTATGATAGAGGGACCTTTTCCTGGATGGGAAGGATAAACATTGTAAAAATGGATATACTGCCTAAAATCATTTATATACTCCAAACGATACCTATATATCCCTTCAGAACCGTAATGAATCAAATCTGTAAGGCTATAGGAAGTTTTATTTGGGCAAAAAAGAGCGCCAGAATAAATAGGAAAACATTATATAGACTAAAAAAGGATGGTGGACTGGCTCTCCCAGACATTTCGTTGTACCTCAGATCAATATTTATAACCAGGATTGTGGATTGGTTCCATAATATGGACAACAAACAATGGGTGAAACTGGAGGAAGAAGTCACAGACATAAAACTGAAATCATTACCTTGGATTAAGAGGGAATATAGACCCCGGGAAGGGGATATGCCCTCCTTGGTCGTATCAACCTTGAAAGTGTGGGACGATTTGATAAAAAGGGGGATAGGATCTACATTGAGAGGTCCAATGACCCCCCTCTTTAGCAACCCGGAATTCCCACTTGCTTTTAAAGCCAAGACCTTCCTAAAGTGGCAAAGGAGGGATGATACGAGGATAGTGGAAATAATGAAAGAAAATAAACTCCCCCCATTGGAGGCCCTTGGTACCGAATATAGAAAGAAATGGTTTCAGCATGGACAACTCCAGCAATACATTTCATCTTTGACGAAGGAGTCCATAATGAATAGACCATTGTTAGGGTTAGAAAAAATACTGTTACAGAAACATAGACCTACACATATCTTATCTGTTGTGTATAAATATCTAATTTCAGAAAACAAGGAGGAAGGGTTACAATACATAAAAAAATGGGAGGAGGAACTAGGGATGGTTATCCCTAGAGCTAAATGGGAAAAAGCAATTACAGTAACTCATAAATTATCAATCTCTACTAGGCATCAAGAAAGAAATTACAAAATACTAGCCAGGTGGTATAAATGCCCAGTTGATATGAACAAAATAAATTCAGATAATACAGACAGATGTTGGAGATGTGAAGTAGCAAAAGGCTCAGTGTCGCATATCTGGTATTTTTGTCCAGAAATTCAATCATTTTGGGAAAAGGTATTTAAAATATACAGGGCTACAACCGGGGTAAAGATACAACCAGATATATATGTGGCGATATTGTCAATGATCCCTGGATCAATAAAAAAATATAAAAGAGGGAACTTTGAAGTACTATATAACTGCGGCACGTACCGTCATAGCTAGAAATTGGAAAAATAAAAAAGCCCCCTCCATAAAAGAATGGGAATGTGAAATGGGAGTGATGCGATCCTTAGAGGAGAGGATGATATTAGAGGGAAGGAGATGAGTATGTACAGGAAGAGCGTGGGAAGAGTTAGAACCTCGCCGTGATAGGGGAACGAGAAAAAGGGGATAAAGATAGGGCAAATACTGTGATGAAGAGTTGGAGAAGGGGGGAGAGTTCTTCTAAATTGGAGACATTTTTTTTTTTTTTTGCTTTTCGGTTAGCTGAGTGGTGTTGTGTAAGAGGATTGGTTGAGGGTGTATGATGGGTATGGATGGGGGGTACTGGGATAGTATTGTGTTGCATAGGGGCCGTGCAAAGATAGAGTAACAAATTATATCCAGAAATGTATACAGATGATGCTAGTATAGACCATGGGGATATATAAAATGATCTGAATATTAATTGTGAATGCCCCTATACACCATGATTTATTTTTTTTTCTGTGTAGATGTATGTATGTGTACATGTTTTATATTAAAATTTGGTAAAAATGTTTGATAAATAAAGATTGTAAAGAACCACAGAGGGATCAAGACAGAGAAGAACGTCAGAGAACAACTCCAAGAAGATCAGTGGAGAAAAGATCAGGAAGAAAAGAAAACCGAGAAGAGGATGCTGAGCAGGGGTCAAAAAACAAAATAAAAAGAGAATAGTAGGAGAAGGGATTATAAATATTAGTGGAATAGAATTGACAAAAGAGGAAATTAAAGTTTTAGATAAGGGACTGAAGTTTGCCCTTAAAAAGAACTTTAATAAATTCAGCACGTATGTTGATATTCACAAATTTTCTAGACGTCTCCACATAAACAAATATATGCTGAGTAACCCGGGGGATGGCAGAAGATGGAAGAAATGTTCCTGATACTAATGGGATACTTTTTAGTAGTCTCCGTAACAAATCCCTCTTTGTTCCACCAATAGGAAAGGATGGACACAGTGATGTTTTTAAAAAAAATGATTCTAAAGGACCTCAAAGATCTGAAAATTAAGAAAGTCTATAACCCTAGAGATATAAAAATTGGTATAAAAAAACTGGAGGACAGAAAAGAGATAGTGATAAGGCAGGCAGATAAAGGAGGAGCTATAGTTATTCATTCAAAGGTTGCCTATAAAGAAGAACTAAATAGACAATTGAGCGATGAAACCACGTACCAGAAATTGCCCAGTAATCCCACAACGAGATACAGGAAGGAATTGGCTAGGGTGTTACAGAAAGGATCTCAAAAGGGTCTATTGATTAAAAAAGAAACTAAATACCTCCAACCTAATATGTATAGGATTGCCGAAGATTCATAAGGATAAAAATAAACACACTGGAAGACCCATTGTCAGTGGAATCCAATCAGTTGGTGTGAGGATTGGAGAATATATTGACTGGTTCTTACAACATGTAGTGAAAAAAAACAGGTCATACCTCAGAGACACAAAACATCTTATTCATTAAATGACATCACTCTGACCGATGGATAGGTATATATGGCAACAGCCAATGTCACGTCGCTTTATACAATTATCAACAATGAGGAAGCAATTCAATCGACCAAATGGGCTCTGAGAGGTTTAAGTGACCTGAAATGTAAACAAAGGAGGTTTATTTTAAACTGCTTGAGATATAGTCTAGATTCTAATTATTTCTGGTACGAGAAAACTTTCTTCAAACAAGTATGCAGTATTGCAATGGGAGCAAAATATGCGGCCAGTGTAGCCAACCTGTATATGGCTGAATAGGAGGAAGAGGCTCTATATAAAGAATTCCCACAGCAGTTAGTACTATTCAAATGCTATATAGATGATATCATTGTTATTTTGAGTGGAAACAGAGAACGTCTTACTGACTTCTATTTCAACCTAAATAACAATGATGAAAATATAAAGCTCACCTGAGATAAATGTCGAAGAAATCCACTTTTTGGACTTACTGAAAGAAGACAGAAGTATAACCACCCATACCTATTTCGAGCCTGTAGACAGGAATAGCTACTTACCTTTTGATAGCTGCCATTATGCACCCTGGCTGGACAACATACCAAAATGCCAATTAATTAGAATAAGACGGAATTGTACCATGAAGAGAGATGTTTCTCAAACAGGCAGAATTATTTGGAGAGAGATTTGTTCAAAAGGGCTACTGTCCTGATTTTATTGATGAAAGAATAAGTGACGCTGCATTGGATAGAGATAAACTGATACAGGACACAGTGAAAAATACAGAGAATAAGAATACTCTATCATTGGTGATGGATGGATTTTAAAAGCCAACACAAACAAATCAAAAGAATTTTAAGGAAACATTGGGGCATTGTAAGAGCAGACTGTTATCTTAGTGCCATTCTCCCTGAGAAGCCCAGATTCACGTATCGGAAAGCACCGACCCTTAGGGACCGCTTAGCAAAAAATGTACTCGATACCCCTAAGAAGAAGTTTTCTTTTTTTAAGGGAAAGGGATATTATCCCTGTAATGCCCCGTACACACGGTCAGATTTTCCGACACACAAAGTTGGAGAGCAGGAGATAAAATTTTCGGACAACAAAATCCGATCGCGTCAATTTCGACCGTGTATGGCCTGTTCCAACGCACAAAGTGCCACGCATGCTCAGAAGAAATTCCGGCACGGAGCAGCTCGTTCTGGTAAACTTAGCGTTCGCAATGGATACAGCACCTTCGTCACGCTGCAATGTTAAAAATGGTTTAATACAGCACACTCTCTTCTTCTTTATAATGTGACAAGAATTAAGTAGTTTTGCTGCTCATATTCACACACACTTCTCACAAAGTTTTATTTGTGTTTTTTTATTGGTATTCCCTGAATATATTGTTATTAGTTGTCACATCTGACCTAATTTTTTTTTTTTTATTTAAATTTTTTTGGGATTTTAAGCCTTTTTTTTTTAAATGTTTAAATGTTTGTATTTTTTCAAAGGCTGATCTTTGTTCAATGTTATTTTTATTTTTACTACAGAATATTTTTGGGTGTGTTTTGTGTGTCAAGTTACCCCCACACCATTGATATCTTTTATTATTTAATCTCAAGGAGATTGTTTGTTGTTGGGGTCCCTTGTTAATTTCACATTGTATATTTGAAATGTACCTGAATCCTCACAAACAAACTGTCCTTTTTGAAGTAAAACACATAGGAGAGTATAATTCAAAACAAAAATACTTTATTAAGGTATCAGAACCAAACAAAGAGGAAGGCAATACTGGATCAACATGAGAAATTAGCGAAGCCTTGGACCCCCACGGCAGACATCAATTCTTGAACATCAAAATTGGTGGCCTGAGGAGTCCATATGTAAGGGAGGGCAGTCTGGTCCAGAATTTGCAGAGATCCGGAAAGCAGCAGATGACATCTGTGTTCCCAGGCTGTGGTACCACAAGAGGCTGCATTTTTTGGCCGAGCAGACTGGATCCAGGGTCCTCACTTTCTGGTTTTCCTTTCACGCTTCCTTCCCAGCTGTGGCTGTGCAGTTGGAGATGTGGCAGGAGGAGGAGTAGGACCTGGAGGAGGACTGGGAGGACCTGGAGGAGAGGGAGGAGGAGGACCATTGCAAAGGTGTGTCTGAACTGTAATTTGGCCCCTCATACCTTTGTTAAGAGACTCCAATATGAGCGCCTCACACATGACTTGTTGTCCCTCCTCCATCCTGCATTTTATATGCAATGACGGCAGCAATGTCCTCCTCCACGGTGTGTGGTGCTCCCAGGACCTCTGTAGCCCTCCAAAAGAGTCCTCTGCCAGCCTCCTCTAGGGCACTCCTCCTACTGCCACTTTCTCTTTTCAGGGGGGGTGGAGGGACCTGCAGATCAGCCAGCTGGCTCGGCCCGGCCACCTCCTGGCTGAGACTTCCCTGTGTATGAAAAAGGGACATGGTTTTATTTTTTGCTTCATCAATCACAATCCTAAATTAGTACTCCCAACTAACATCTAGTTAACATCATTGATTGGACAAGCAGAAATATTTAGAGGAATGCTATACCTGGCTCAATCTGGGCTCCTCCATGTGTTGCCTGGAAGGCCCAGGTTGGGCGTCAGAAGCCTCAGCCGGGGGGGAAGGAAGCGTGGAAGGAAGACTTGAGAGGGATGGCCAGGGTTCAGTCTGGCCTGCCAGAAAATGCAGCCTGTCGTAGTACAACATCCTGGGGACATAGATGTCATCTGCTGCTCCTGATCTCTGCGAATCCTGGACTTTCTTGCGCTCCCTCAGATATGTACTCCTCAGGCCACCAATTAAGATCTTTAAATAGGTGATGTCTGCCGTGGGGATCGCCTGCTTTGCAATTTCCAACAATTGCACCAGTGCTGTCTTCCTCTTTGCTTGGTTCTTGAAATGGGGGTGTTTAATCTCCCACAGACAGGGCAGCTCCCTTAACATATCTACGAATACTGACATGAAGTCATTATCTTTCATTAGCATATCCATGTTCACTGCAAGACACAACACAAGACAAAGCCTAATGTCAGACAAAACTCTCCTAATCTTGTTACAATATAGGCCTCAATGTAGAAGCAGTATAGGCACAAGTTTGTCTCTTACCTTCGTTCTTACGATCGGCGCGTCCAATGCTTCTTCCTCCGCTCACAGATCGTACGTAATACGCACGTGTGTTACGCTTTATATACACTGCGCATGCGTGTAACTCTGCCCGCCCCTGACGTTCTTTCTATTCTATTCCCTGACCCTTTTCGTTTGGCGCAGTGGGAAGAGCACATGGCGGAGTCACAGCAGGTGCGTGATAATTGCAGGAACGAGGAGGAGGAGGAGGAAAGCCCGGATCCGGACACGTCCCGATCCAGAAGGAGACGTTTTAAGGCCACAAATATGTCCTTTGGGGAGATGTTGGAGATGGTCGACATCATGAAGAAATCCGACTATGACGGAAAGTATGGGCCTTACCCCAACCCCAATATCAGAAAGGCAAAGATCATGGCGAAAGTGGTCAAAAGTATTCACAAGAATTTCGGGGTACGAAGATCGAAAGATCAGCTCAGGAAGTGGTGGTTGGACCTAAAATTAAGAGAGCCAGAGCAGTACCGAAAGATCCGGAGAGTGCTGCAAAAAAGTAAGTAGTTGTGCTGTGTTCCTATTCTTTCTGTCTTTATTCCGTTCGTGCTGCTCCATATGCTTTTCTTAATTGTAACATTTAAAAGGGCAACTTTAATGTTCATGGGCCCATTATTCGTTCGTATCCAACATTTTTCTTTCGGCCTCTAAAACACCATTGTTTAGGCCATATGCATTTTCCCACATTTTTTTAGGGCCTACTTGGATGCCAAATATTTGTTTGTGTAGATGGGTTTGTTACTCGAATGAAATGCCAACTAGATTGTGTGTAAGGAGAGGACACTGAGCAGCTGTTTTCACCTCTGGACACTGGAGCACTAGTGTGGGACCCCAGAACACCATTTTTATTAGGGGGGCCACACAGGTGCTCCAGTGTATACTATAGGGGGGGCTACATCTGTGAAGCTTGTACTAAACAGTTAAAGTATTGCAGCTTGACAAAGGGCAATAAAAAAAATACATCTTGGAACTCGGCTAAAATAGACAATTGTACCCCACTTCCAAGCAATGTTTCCTATTTCTAGTTCTCCCATCAAATATCTGTGTGCTAATTATACCATTTTTGTTTTACATAGGGGAGAAAAGACTCGGAGGACACCCCTCATCCGAGGAGACCACAGACCCCCACCTATGGAAGAAGGGGAAATAACATCAACCCAAGAAGAGCAGGAGGAGGAAGACGATGTGGTGGAAATTGGCACCACAACAGGTGAGTGTCTGCGACCACAGGCTCAGGTAAGAGATGGATGGTGGCAGATTTTTGATACCTGTTTTTGTTTGGTTTCTCTCTTTTTAGGCGATCGTGATCCAGATCCTTTCACATCAGAAAGTGCCCAGATCCTGATCGGGGAGATCATGGGGTGTAATGTCGAATTGCAAAACATACAGCAAAAAATCAATGATGTGATTAAAAAAAATAATAACATCATTGATGTTTTGGGGCGAATTTAAAACCCCACAAAATCACTTTTTGGATTGTGGTCCAATCTTTTAAATATTTTTGCAATGTTTTGAAAAGCCAAATTTGGAGGATGCACACAGTGTGCCAACATGTGCTATCTGCCATCACGGGAGATCAATGGACGCGTTTTGGGGGTGCAACCCCTTCCTCAATTATAAAGTAGCAGTGAGGAAGGGCTTGCTCCCCCAAAACACGTCCCTTGATCCCCCGTGATGGCAGGTCGCACATGTTGACATTCGTAAATTGGTGTGCATCTTCCAAATTTGGCTTTTCCAGGGGGGATTTCCCCCCATCTGAACGCTATATCAAACCCTGTTCCTAAATACTGATGTCTGATATAGCCTTCAGGTTTTACCTAATGTGAACTTTGTAAGTTCAAGTTTTTTGGCTTTCTTGTTGGTTTTACACAGGCCTGTTTTATCCTAAATGGATATTTTGATTTTTGATAATGTTACTCCAAAAATTGTTATACAACAAACATGTTGTTTTGTTTTAAAAACCTTTGGTAAATGCACATGTGATTGTGCAGGTATAAAAAAGTTGGTTAGTCAAGAATGTGTGGATTATTGTCTCAACACTACAACACTTTTGGGGTGATGTAATTGCTGTTTTCTGCGAAAATGGAGGTTATTTCCTAAGGGCAAATCCACTTTGCACTACAAGTGCAGGTTCAGTGCAGTTGCAAGTGCACTTGTAGTGAAATGTGTTTTTGCAATTAGTAAATAACAGCCAACAGTGCTTTGTATAAGGTTACACAATCATGCCATTTTCTGCACCCAAAACATTTCTGTCAGGGTCAGCTAAAACAAACACAAGCAGTAAATGTCCACAAAGAATTTCTTTTTTTTTATTATAAAAAGGCTTCACAGGGGGGGCGTGGCTTGACCTTGTAGAGAATGGCCGCTTAATCTCAGAGCTCCGCTGACAGGGATAGAAATCTGAATTCCACAGACAGTCAACGGCCTCCCAAACACCCGAAAAACGATGGGTACTTCATCCAGAACTTCGTCAATCTCCCGGTCCTGTTCTCCCCGTGAAATACCGGCAAGATCCAGTCAGAACATCCCGGAGATGTTCCGGGCACAGAAGGGATCTTTGGCGCCGGCTCCCACCTCACGGAGCCAGCATCAGCATCCTCCTAACTCTAATGCTGCTGCCTCTCCATCTCACGCTGAACTCAATGACGGGGGAATTCTCCTCACTCCTCATCAGCATCCAAGCCTGAGCGATCTCAGATCCGTAGCTGAGGACATTAAGGACACTCTGACAGCAGCTATTTCAGATTTAAAAATTGAAATCCAAGCTATTACAGGCAGAGTTCAGGCGGTGAAACAAACGACTGCCCTCCATTCATCCAAAATCCGTCACCAGCATCTGACGATTGACACACATACACGGCAATTAAGAGATGTCAATCGCCACTTGGAAGATTTAGACAATCGCGGCAGACGCCATAACCTCAGGCTGAGAGGCCTGCCTGAAACCGTGGATGCAGATTATCTTCAAAGTGAAGTTATTCATATCTTTAATAATATACTCGGCAGACCCAGAGATGTTCCTATTGCTATGGAAAGAATCCACCGTGCTCTGAGACCGAAGGGAAAGGACTCTGACCCACCTAGGGATGTGGTATGCTGCATTATTGACTACCGTTTGAAGGAAGACATCCTGAGGA
The DNA here is from genome assembly GCA_037952925.1 of Lithobates clamitans. Lineage (NCBI taxonomy): Eukaryota > Metazoa > Chordata > Amphibia > Anura > Ranidae > Lithobates > Lithobates clamitans. The sequence continues at coordinate 156,313 of JBBGZY010002081.1, read as the reverse complement.
ACGCACGTACCCTGACCCCTTTACTACATAACGGCACAGAACTTCGTCTATTCCAAGATTTATCAAATATAACCTTGCAGCGCAGAAGGGAACTGCAACCCCTTCTGACAGTACTCCGGGCCAAGGGTATAATTTACCGCTGGAAGTTCCCTTTTGGTTTGGCGGGAACAGTTCAAGGACGCTCAGCTCTCCTCAGAGTCCCTGAGGATCTCTATTCCTTCTGTGACACTCTCGGAATCCCTCTCATGGAGATCCCAGAATGGTACGCGGAATTTCATACCCCTACAGCATCTAAAGCACCTTCCAGGAGTGAAGCAATGGAGACCCAACACACAAGCTACCGAAGAAACCGTTCGCCATCGGAACCAAGATTTCTTCAACCTAATCCGCAGTCTCCATCCATCTACAGCCCGACGAAACCTCCACGCTCCAGAAGAGCTAGAAGAGATCGGTGAATACAATTGGCATCTGCAACATAGGCTGAAAGATATCCTCTGACTGTTCATTTCCTGTTTTTAAAGTATTGAAAGTTCATACCCCAGCTGGTAATATGTTCCTTAAGTTTTTCAATATGTAAAGTTGAATTTATGTAGATCATAGCTCTTACATACAGGCGTAGCTTTATTCCCCTTAATGCTGTCTACCAAAGCAGCGTTTGCCTTCCTGATCTGTTCTATCACACCTTACTCTCCAATACAGTCCTACACTAGCAGTATCACTCCTCATTAGAGCTCTATTTTAATTAAACTCTTATGTGACTGTATATATAAAAAGGAGAAGAAGATCCTGAGAATATCTCTCCATCCTCTAGCTGATCGGTACACTGTCAGTTTGACAGGGTCACATCCCGCTCATATTACACGGATGGATAATTCTAATTGCATTTATGCCTTCCTTTTCCACACAACAGGATGCTAGTACTATTCAATGACATCCTGGTTTTGCTCCTGTATAAACTCTCTGTCTCTCTTAAATAGCAACTACATTATTAGGTGCTTACTTGAACTACCACATAATCTTAGTGCCATGACAACCAGCTGCCCATTACACTATTGGATGCCGTCTTTCGGCGCGAATTCATGAGAGGAGCCAAGGTCTGAGGTAACAAGTTCTCCCTCAACATGACTCATGCAGTCGCTCATTGGCTCTCACACAGATCGAGACCAGACTAGTTACCGTGGTGACACACTGCAGACCTTTCTCCCCCTGCCTTCACACACGCACCTCCCATAGGAGGATGCCTGTGTCATCTCATCCCGAGATAGTTGAAACACATGATTCATCTCCTTAGTCGTCCTAACATCACTTTATCTATAATGAAGTGTACAAAGATTAGGGCACTCACTATCCTGTAAGCTTATATAAATGTAATCCTTACGATTGCCTTTCTCTGCCTAGAAAGCTGTCTACATGCCTAAACGGAACTGACAGGCTTATCAGACAAAAGCACTCTAAGGGAATTTCAAAGACACTTAACTTTCTCTTACAAACACCACCTCCTCTCCAATGAGCTATGCTCCTTATTAGCCTAACGATCTACATAGATACTTCGTTATATTATTATTTTTTTTTTTTAGATAAGCTTTTTAATAGCCTTCAGGGGTAATTAATTTTTAAATGGTTCAGGCACGGTTTCTCTTTTTTTAAGAGATAATGCTTTATACCTATGTTGCTTACTTTGCCATGCAAACTGTTCAAGTTTTACTGCTGCATGTTTAACTGACTTATTACATAGACTTTTGCAATCTGAGAATCTGCTAATCCCTAGATGTTTATTTTATGTGCTACTCTTGAGGTTTTTTATTTTTCAGTTTTTTCGTTCTCTCCTCTAATTTCACGATCATCAGGAGAACGTTCTCACAAAATATGTCATTCACTCACTGTTTAATCTGACCATACACCTCATTTTTCAACTGCTTTTCGCAAATCTGACCCATGCTGTTTTTCTAAATTCAATGAGAAAGTTAATAGTCAGCATTCACAGCACCCTCAGTACACCCATTTCACACATGGATCGTCTTCAGTCCATGCCATCTTCTTACATCTATCCCATGCGTCAGCGGCTCTTGTCCCTTACTGACAGGTTTTTCTATTCTCTACGTTACCGTTTGGTCACCTTCCCAAACAGTGGTTTCATTTGTTTGCCTGATTTCTTCACTCAACCCTCCTTTAAAATGCCACTGACCCATTCCGGTTCCAGATATCACGAGTGTACACTCGTACATAGCCTAGCGAGCAGGCATCGCTAGTCTCCGGATTACTTACCACTACCTATAACCCCTAACAACACTACACAGGGGTCTTCACAGTTTCCTCACTCCCACAGTCCCGGTCCCCCTCACATCATTCCCTACTCCTGAACAAACTAAGCTCATCCTGCATAGAATTTCATCACTCTCCTAGAGTGCACCTCCCACAAGCAATAGCATAAGGCACAAATCCCACTATTGTGCTTTTTGTGCCATACATACACCTTCAACGCGGACTATACTCAGTAAACACCACTCCAGTATAACACACAACACCTCCCAAATTACAGAATGACACCGGTATCCCACAATTCTACATCAATTTCTCACCACAACGCCACTATTAAAATAGTCTCGCTCAACGCTAGAGGACTTAATGTCCCTGAGAAACGTACACAAGTCCTCCTTTCTATGCATAAACTCAAGGCAGACATTATATACATCCAAGAAACGCATTTCAAATCGGACTCTATCCCCAAATTCTCCAACTTACATTATCCAACAGCTTTTCACGCTACCAACAAACAATCAAAAACAAAAGCAGTCTCTATCCTTGTCTCAAAACGGTGTCCACTCATAATCAAAGACACTCTAGCGGATGAAGATGGACGATTTCTATTTGTCAAAGGTTCACTCTTCGGTAAACCTTTAACCTTAGCAAACATATACGCCCCCAACATTAAACAAGTCCCATTTTTCCGACACAGGGAATTCTATTAACTGGAGGAGATTTTAATGTTCCCTTAAACCCAATACAAGATACATCTTCGGGTTCCTCCAAATTACCCTTCTCTGCACTACGAGCAATTAAAAAATGTTTTCAAGATTTGACATTACATGACGCATGGCGTACCTTAAATCCCTCAACTAAAGATTACACTTTTTTCTCCAATCCACACGGGCGTTATTCCAGACTTGACTATTTCTTTATTTCACAAAGAGATCTCACCATGCTCAAGAACACCTCCATCGAACCAATGTACATATCAGATCACCACCCGATAACCATGTCCTTGGAATTTCCATCCAAACACACTCGTTCACAAATATGGCGCCTTGATCCCTCACTGCTTACAGACATTTCAATAGTGTCTACTATACAGGACAATCTAAAACTTTATTTCCAGGATAACGATTCCTCAGAAATTTCCCCAATGATAAAATGGGAAGCCCACAAATGCACTATACGGGGAAAACTAATAGCTATCGCTTCTAAGAGAAGACGAGAAAGACAAGCACATATCTCTATCCTTTCCAAACGCATACAGGATTTAGAAAAAAATACATAAGAAAACTAGAGCTATCTCCACACTTGAGGAACTTACTCAGGTGAGGACAGAGTTGAAAGAAGTGCTACATAAACAAATAAAACGCAAATACATATTATCACAAAAAATATTTTACGAACACGGTAACAAATCCGGTAAAATTCTAGCCAGAGCCCTACGTGCAAAAAGATCATCTACAACACTTCATTCCATTAATGACCCTTCGGGTTCTAAAGTAACATCTAATACACTGATAGCAGACCAACTTGTGAATTATTTTTCGCAGCTATATAATATCAATCCACATACACCCATGATAAACAATGATCGTAGAACACGCTTGATTAAGGATTTCCTAGCCCAACACAGTTCCAAACCCATTTCTGACGCAGAAGCATCGCATCTAGAACGTCCCATTTCTAAGGATGAACTAGATATGGTGCTCAAACAACTCAAAACAGGCAAAAGTCCAGGTCCAGATGGCCTAACAGTAGGATACTATAAGGAATTCAGTGCTACGCTTTACCCTCACTTCTTAAATGCTTTCAACTCCCTTTCATATGAGAACCCCCCTCCCAGAGATCTTCTCACGGCCCACATAGTGGTTATTCCAAAACCTGATAAAGATCCAAATTTAATTCCCAACTACAGACCAATATCTCTATTAAATGTTGACCTGAAAATATATGCAAAAATTTTGGCTAATAGACTTTTACCCCTTCTCCCTGGCCTTGGACCAAGTGGGTTTTGTCCCAGGTAGAGAAGCAAGGGACAACACCCTAAAGGCAATCAGTATTCACAAATGGTTAACTTCAATGAAGCAACCGGGATTTCTTCTTTCCCTTGACGCGGAGAAAGCATTCGACAGGGTAGCTTGGGACTACCTAAAAGAGGTCCTAATACACATTGGCATACGAGACCGCATGCTTCAATTTATACTTGCTCTATACTCCACCCCAACAGCCAAAGTCTGGATAAAGGGACACCTGTCGAATGCCTTCTCCATATCTAACGGTACAAGACAAGGATGCCCACTCTCTCCGCTTATTTTTGTCTTGGCACTGGAACCATGTCTAACGCATCTAAAAAACAACCCAGACGTTAAGGGAATAACCATCGCAAAATCTACCTATAAACTAGCGGCATTTGCGGATGACATCCTACTATTCCTCAAGGAACCGCACATTACACTGCCCAATCTCCTCAAAGATCTTACTCTGTTTGAAAATCTCACCTACCTTAAAATTAACTTTGCTAAATCAGAGGCCTTAAATATCACTCTGCCTCCAGACATAGTGATACAATGTCAAAATATTTTTCCCTTCAAATGGAAACCGAGCGCCATTAAATACCTTGGGATCTATATTCCAACCTCCCTATCAGACTTATACAGCAAAAACTATACTCCCATTATTCAAAATATTCAAAAAGACCTAAACACTTGGTCAACGGGTATGTTCTCATGGTTTGGCAGAATTTCCATTATAAAAATGACCATACTACCAAAATTTCTATACTTGCTTCAAACAATCCCAGTCTCACTACCACAAACTTTTTTCAACTCATACCGCAAATCCTGTATGAAATTCATCTGGAACGGTAAGCGACCTAGAATGAGTTTCAACAGAATGACCATACCCAAAATGAAAGGTGGGTTGGGCCTACCGGATCTTCGAAAATATTACTGGGCCTGTCAACTTTCACGAATAGTGGACTGGAATGTTCACCCTAAAACTAAAGCATGGATTGCAATTGAACAAGCCTTCTTACAAATTCCGCTCCATAATCTACCCTGGATTCACCCTCGTCACATCTCTCCACATTGCAAACAACATCCCCTTATCGGTACAACACTGAATTCCTTTAATAAGACATGTAAACTTTTGCACATTTCCTCCTCTCCAGGACCTCTCACGCCTATCAAACATAACCCAGACTTTCCACCAGGCATTGATGATTCTTTCCTTCAAGGAATAGGATCCCAGACAAAGATGTTAGCAGGAGATTTCTTTACTAAGGGGAATATTAAACCGTTTTCCTCATTGAAATCCCAAGAAACGAACCACCAGATCTCTTTCTGGTCATATATGCAACTCAGACATTTTCTCCTTGATCCCCAAAATAGTGCTGCATACTCAAGAAACCAATCACACTTTGAATCCCTTTGCTCTGCCACTGAACCACAACGACACCTGATTTCCACCATATACTGGAACCTCTTTCTCGAGCATACTCCTAAAAAAAATATAGCTAGTGCAAAGTGGGAAAAAGATCTTTCCATCCATCTCTCTGATAAGGAATGGGAAAAGATATACTCTAATATCCACAAAGGCTCAATTAATGTAACAACTCAAGAAAACGGATATAAGCTTTTCTCCAGATGGTACAAAACGCCTCTCAAGTTACACACCATTAATCCAGAGATCCCATCCAATTGTTGGAGATGTAATGACAAAAACGGATCACTCCTTCACATATGGTGGGACTGCCCTGCGATTTCTACCTTCTGGACTAAAGTTTTTCACATCACCTCCCAAATCACCTCACTTCAGCTAGATTTCTCTCCTGCCCAAGCCCTTCTACACCACTCTTCCCTACCGATGAAAACTTACCACAAATCCCTAGCACTACATCTAATCAACGCTGCCAAACTCTGTATCCCAGTTCTTTGGAGATCTCCCAACCCACACACAATCGCAGAATGGTTCAAAAGAATAAACAAAATATCTGAAATGGAACAACTTGTACATCAAGCACAAGACTTCTATACTAAATACAGGAACATTTGGGCCTGTTGGCTACATTTCCGCACAACATCTGATTATACCCAATTAATCATTTAGGAGCCCTCCTCCAGCACATCTTACGAAACATCATACATCCCAACTGTCCATATCCCTTCCTATAGCCTTGTATGCAACAAAAATTCAGGATGCTACTATAGCATTGATCCTACAGATATCATTTTAGAAGATCTATTATGCTTTCCTTTGTGGGACATGGTTCTTCTGAAAAGATATTTCCCGTTAGACCCATGGCTGAGCCAGGGACGGGAAAGAACTCTCCCCTACCGTTTTCATATACTTTTCACTATACCTTGACCCACATTTAATCGACACTTGACTATGTTAGGTATCTATTGTTGTATGCTATGATTATATCTCTATCTTCAAACATTATCTGTCTTCTGAGCACCTTGCCCCAGGATTATTTTCAAATTCCCACACAGACATAGTAATTAACGGTTATCCCAAACATTATCCAATGAAAATCTTAGACTTGTATACTAATGCTATCATTGGCGTTTTATTATAATACTTTTTGCTCCTTTCTCCTTTTTATTCTTTTTCGCTCCCAAAAGTCAACATGTTTAAAAAAAATTATTTTCCTTGCTTTGATATATGTGCTTTATATTTTGTGTTTACTCTTATCTGTAATCCCATACGTCCACACCCCAGATGTAATGTGTTTTTCAACAACTTCAAAGTTTTATATTTGAATACTTGTTAAAATATAACGTTGTACTTTCTGGACTGTTCCCTCTATATAACACTGTTATCATTTTATCTAAGACCTTAATTTTTCTGTAATATTTTGCTGTATGGATTTAACAAAATAAAAGCTTTCTTGAAAAAAAAAAAAAAAAGCCTTCACAGATTGTCTGGCATATTAATAGCCCCCCTACCCACAAAGAACTCCAGGTAGCGTAACCGGACATCACGGGCACTCAGGGAGGGCAAGCCAGGACGGCCACTTTCAAGCGCCGTCAGTGTGGTTTGATGTATCATTCCGGCCTCAGGCCCAACTGAGCCAGCATAGTTGGCCGAATGTTTCCTTAAAAAGTTATGGAGAACACAGCACGCAAGTATAACATGGATCAGTTTATACTCAGCCATATGGATGGGTGTCATAAATAGGCGGAACTGGCTGGCCAGGATTCCAAATGTGTTCTCCACCACTCTTTGGGCTCTGGCCAGCCGGTAATTAAAAACCCTCTGTTCCGGGGTGAGGGTCCTCATTGGGAATGGCCGCATCAGGTGGTCCCCCAGCGCAAACGCTTCATCAGCAACGAACACAAATGGGAGTCCTTCAACATTGTCCTCTGGAGCTGGCAAGTCCAAGCTGCCATTCTGGAGATGCCTGTAAAACTCCGTCTTGGCGATGACTCCACCATCGGACATCCGGCCATTCTTCCCCATGTCCGCATACAGGAAGTCGTAATTAGCCGACACCACCGCCAACATCACTATACTATTGAACCCCTTGTAATTATAATAGTACAACCCCGAGTTGGGTGGTGGGATGATGTGGACGTGTTTCCCATCAATTGCCCCTCCTCAGTTAGGAAAGTCCCACCGCTGGGCAAAGTGGGAGGCCACAGTCTGCCATTCCTGTGGCGTGAAAGGAAACTGTTGAGGAAAAAACAATAAACATTACTATTTTTTCACAGAAACATGGCAAGCAGATTAAACACAAACATTATGGGGCAACCTCCAGATAGCATTTAGTAAGGGAAATTTAACAAGGCCAAAGTATAAGGTACACCTATCATATTCCCCCCCCCCCTCTCATGGGCCATTTCTAACATTATAGGGGGGGGGACTCTTGGACAGGTAACCCTCTTCACTTCATTGAGAGATGAATGCATAAATAATGGGTATTACTTGGAACAGCCCCTCCTTAGTTACACTATTGGCAGACCACTGGACAGGTAAGAAGTGTCTTAATACAAAGATATAAATACACATTGTACACATTTGAGGACATTTGGACATTCTGCTATTACCTATCAAGATAATAATAGAATACAAAAACTTGAAACAGTACCATTTGAAAGTATACAGGCAGACCCTTGCACTACATGCTTTGGGCAATTCATCCATAAATCTGACCAGTAAAGAGGTGGGTATAGTGTGTATGCGTTTGGCAAAGTCAGCAGATAGATGATTGAGGATACATAGAGAATTGGGATCAGCTGACTTAGCAGTTGGGGGAGGGAGGGTTACTAAAAATTATTTGGGGACACCAACAAAAAAAAGCCTCTGCCACTCTGCCAGAATTTAAATCAAAAATAACATTTCCAAACATTTTAGGGGGTGTTTGGGGTAAAGCACTACTATGGAGCTGATAAAATACATTGTTAAGTGACTACATGAGGTGAATATAGGGCCAGGAGACACCATGCTGGGGAGGTTAGTGAAGGGCAAATATGTATGAAGGATCTAAAATAATAATTACATAAAAATCCAGCATGCATGAGAACAAAGGGGACATTCACAGCATATTCCAATCATGGTAATTAGGGAATGAGGAAAGAAATACAAGATATTAGCAAACATTCAATACAATAAAATGTGATATAAAAGGATAAAAATCTTACCTTCATATACTCCTTCTGCAGGACCTGGATGATTGCAGAACAGGTCTCTGGGATAATGATCCCCAGAGCCTGGGGGGAGATGCCTGTCGAGAACTTGAGGTCCTGCAGACTTCTCCCTGTCGCCAAATACCGCAGGGTAGCGACCAACCTCTGCTCCGGAGTGATGGCTTGCCTCATGCAGGTATCCTGCCTGCTAATATAGGGGGTGAGCGAAGCCAACAAACAGTGAAACACGGGGTTCGTCATCCTGAGAAAGTTCCTGAAATCATCAGGATTATTCTCACGGATCTCACGAAGCAAAGGCATATGAGAGAACTGGTCACGCTGAAGCAACCAATTCTTGGTCCATGAACTCCTCCCCACCCTGTTCATGGACTGGACTTGTGTCAAGGTCAGGACCCCAACACCAAGCCCCCGCACAGCACGAACTCTATGAGGAGTACGCATACGAAACATGGCTAGAAAACGGTCGGTTGCTCAGAACGAAGTAACAGAACGCACTGAAGAACAGCAAGGCCTGTGAAGAGCGACCTGAAAAACAGTAACGAACGAACAAGAATACAATGACTACTTAAAGTCACGCGGAACTTGCTTGCACGCACTGAAGAGCAGATACAAACCCACAAGCACAAACTGAACGGCAGAAAATGATCTGAAAGCCACGAGTCTGAAAAAGCGTGAATCGTCTCTCACCAAACTTTTACTAACACGAGATTAGCAAAAGGAGCCCAAAGGGTGCCGCGCTTGGTTCTGAAGCGGCCTTTTCTAGTCTCGTCATACCTGGTGTACGTGACCACGTGGTTGGCGATGGGAAATTCTGACAACTTTCTGCGACCGTGTGTAGATCAAAAAAGTTTGAGCCAACATCCGTCGGAAAAAATCCTAGGATTTTGTTGTCGGAATGTCCGAACAAAGTCCGACCGTGTGTACGCCCTATAAGAGTTGTAATGCCTGTGTACACACCAAAGAGAGCAAGAAAAAGAAGTCTAATTTTACCTCCACTGTAACCACCAAAGAATATGTGATTGAAGACTTCATTTCCTGCTGAACTGAGGGGTTGTCCATTTGTTAGAATGCCTGTGTCAGATCCAATATATCGGCAGAACAAAAAGGGAATTATGGAAGAGATTGAGGGAACATGTCCAGAATATAAAAAACAGCTTTGTAAAACATAGCCTGTGAAGGCATAATGCAGAAGTACATAATAGAGATCCCTCATCTTTATGGATATGTGGCATTGAAAAATATAAGCCACATTGAGTGAAGGATTCACACAGCGGTTGAGCACTTGGTGCACTTATATAAAGAGTTATACGTTTTTATAAGTCATAAGTTTTAAATACTGTTTAAATACTGTTTGAATTTTTTTCTACATATTTGTATATATTTTTCTTTTTCATACATCATGGGACACAGAGTCAAGCTAATATTCATTACCTGCTGGGTTATACTCCATCATTAGGTGAATGGACACTGGTAGACCAAAGTTCTTCAGACAGGAAGTGATCCCCTATATAACTCCTCCCATACAGGAAGTACTTTATTTTTTTACCAGCGTCTGCAAGGTGGATGGCACGGTTTGTTTGGGCTCTCTGACCTCCAGATCTCTAGTCCCACAAACAGTTCCAAAAATGAATCAAAGGATTGACCGATCTGATCCATTTGACACAGGCTTTTATGCTTAGATAAATGGTACTTAAGCCTCGCAAAGAAGACTCAAGATCCTGCGAGGTTTTGCTTGTAACGTGGCCTCCAAACGCTGACCCTACGGAGTGGAAATCCTGAACACTACAGCGCTAAGGCATTTCCTGCAGGGTGCTGTACAGGTCCAAGTGAGTGGACCCTAAACATGAAAGGGTACCCAGTCCTTGGAGGTCCAAGTGACAGGAACCCACCGTGAAGGGTGAAGATTGGGCCCTTAGCTTCTAAGTGGCCATTCGCCTGGACGGGTAAGTAAAAAACATTTTTATTTTATTATTGCGGGGTGCCCCAGTGATTGTAACAATCAGTCAAGCTAGCTAAGGGCTGGACACCTGTGTGTGGTGACCATATGGGGAGTTCTGGGCTAGCTGTGGATGTTTGCAAAGTGTAGAGCCAGAAGGAATGTCAGCAAAGCCATTCTTTAAAAAGGAATGCAGGAGATGTTTCTTGTGATGTTGACCAAGGTGAAGGCAGAGCTCCTCTGAACTGGACGGCTTAACCACTAAGCCACCGCCCACCGTCATATGACGGCTGGACGAGGCTTCTATTGTTCTGGGAGGACGTCATATGACGTCCTCGCCCTCCCGAGCCACTAGGGGGCGCGTGCGCGTCGCCGGCAGCGCGCACGCGCGCCCGCTGCATCACTCGGGACCCGGTGCGCGTGCCCGGCGGCCGCGATGTCCGCCGGGCACCCGCGATTGCCGGGTAACAGAGCAGGAGCGTGGATCTGTGCATGTAAACACAGATCCACGTCCTGTCAGAGAGGAGAGGAGACCGATGGCATGTCCCTTGTACATAGGGACAGCGATCGGTCACCTCCCCCAGTCAGTCCCCTCCCCCACAGTTAGAATCACCTCCTTAGGTCATACATTAACCCCTCGAGCGCCCCCTAGTGTTAACCCCTTCCCTGCCAGTCACATTTACACAGTAATCAATGCAATTTTATAGCATTGATCGCTGTATAAATGTGAATGGTCCCAAAAATGTGTCAAAAGTGTCCGATGTGTCCGCCGCAATATCGTAGTCACAATAAAAATTGCAGATCGCCGCCATTACTAGTAAAAAATAAATAAATAATAAAAATACTATAAATCTATCCCGTATTTTGTAGACGCTATAACTTTTGCGCAAACCAATCAATATACGCTTATCGCAATTTTTTTTTACCAAAAATATGTAGAAGAATACGTATCGGCCTAAACTGAGGAAAAAATTTGTTAAAAAAAAAAAAAAAAATCGGATATTTATTATAGCAAAAAGTAAAAAATATTGTGTTTTTTCAAAATTGTCCCTCTTCTTTTGTTTATAGCGCAATAAATAATAACCGCAGAGGTGATCAAATACCACCAAAAGAAAGCTCTATTTGTGGGGAAAAAAATGATAAAAATTTAATTAAGGTGCAGTGTAACATGACCGCGCAATTGTCATTCAAAGTGCGACAGCGCTGAAAACTGAAAAATGGCTTGGGCAGGAAGGGGGTGTAAGTGCCCTGTATTGAGGTGGTTAAATAGGCAGGATTGACGAGCAGGATCATCAACAGCTGAGTAACTGTGGAGAGAGATGGGAGCTGGCAATTAGCTGACAGCTGAGCGGCCAGCTCAGAGAAGGAAGGGCTGAGCCCAGCCCTGACAGTACCCCCTCCTCAACAACCCCTCCCCCTCAGAGGACCACCAGGCTTGAGGGGAAAACGTCTATAGAACTCACGGAGGAGGACAGGTGCATGTACGTCCGAGGATGAGACCCAAGAGCGTTCCTCTGGACCGTACCCTTTCCAATGCACCAGGTACTATATGCGCCCACAGAACCTACAGGAGTCAACAATGGACTGTACTTCATACTCCTCATGGTTCTCAACCTGTACAGGGTGAGGACGTGGTAACGAGGTGGTAAAGCGGTTGCAGACCAAAGGTTTTAATAAGGAGACATGAAATACATTCGAAATACGCATATCAGAAGGAAGGTCTAATGCATAAGCCATTGGGTTAATCCTGCGAAGAATACGGATAGGCCCAATAAACCGAGGTGCGAATTTCAGTGAGGGAACACGAAGTTGGAAGTTGCAAGATTACAGCCAGACCCTGTCCCCAAACTGGTAGGAAGGTGCAGGCAGGCAATTGTGGTCAGCATGGAGTCTGTACCTATCATTAGCATGACGCAAAGCCTCCTGGACTTATGTTCAAGTGGAACGAAGACCACAGAGATGCTCCTCTAACGCAGGAATACTCTGCGGTACAAACGAGTTTGGCAACATGGAAGGTCGGAAACCATAATTCGCCATAAAGGGGGACAATCGGGAAGCAGAATGCAAGGCAATGTTGTGAGCAAACTCTGCCCACGGTAAAATATCTGACCAGTTATTATGATGGTCAGAAATATAGCAATGTATGAATTGCTCCAAGGACTTATTGGCTTGTTCTGCAGCCCCATTAGACTGCGTAGAGGAGAAAGCAAGCTGAATTCCCAACTGTGCACAAAAGGCTCGCCAGAACCGGGACACAAACTGACTACCCCTGTCTGAGACAATCACCTTGGGTAGCCCATGTAAGCAAGAGATCCCCCGAGCAAAAATGGAAGCCAGTTCCTTAGAAGTGAACAACTTCTTAAGTTGAATACAAAGACACATCTTTGAGAACCGGTCAACCGCCATAAGGATAACAGTGTTGCCTTGGGAGTTCCAGATTTTGTCCAGAAAAGAAGTACAAATATGAGGGGTGCTGCAAGTCAATTTCTCTTAAGTGCAGTCCTGCTTACTCATTCTCCCTATTTAGTTGCCTGTTACAGTACATTTGGGAGCCATTTGAACCAAGGCAAAAAGGCCACAATAGATGTAATTGAAGCAAGTATATTTTCTGAGCCGTCCCCTCCAACTGGACTATGATAGGAGCAGACACGCTTTAAGTGTTGGGAAAATCCATAAAGGTCTTACTGAAGAAGATAGTTCTGTTTTATAATGAGATTTAAATCATTTGATGTCTATGAAACTCACTGGTTTGCTATTATTTTAGATCTCTTCCCTTCCATAGTAGAGACTGTACTGTAGTCATAATGATGGGGTTTTTTGACTAAGTGCCAATTTGCTGGAATAAACTCTGACCTGTAATGTCACGTGGTTCTATTGTTTCTGCTCTCTGTATGACTAGGCATGGCCTAATTAAACCTCCCTCACTTTGAGTGGAATATACCTGCTACACTCAGTTAAACCCCATCACATGTGGAGGCTCAGATACATTACCCTTTTCAGTAGCACTGAATGAAAGAGCACACAAAGGGCTCACATTGTGCATTACCTAAGGTACGATTAATTTGACTATGGAAAAACAATGCAATATACTTTCAAACCTAGATCGACCAAAAGTAAATCTTTTCACCAGTTGAGAAGCCACAGGTGCTGGCAATGCATATAGCAGATAGATAAAAAGTAGTTCTGGACAGCTGCACTCTGAATATGCCTTTTATTCAAAAACTACAAACAAAAATACGTGCCACAGCAGAACAAAAGAGCTAACGCGTTTCACACTATATGTAGTGCTTAATCATTAAGCACTACATATAGTGTGAAACGCGTTAGCTCTTTTGTTCTGCTAAGGCATGTATTTTTGTTTGTAGTTTTTGAATAAAAGGCATATTCGGAGTGCGGCTGTCCCGAACAATTTTTTATCTATCTACTTTCAAACCCAGTTGGGTATTGGGCTTAGATACACTCTACACAATGAATGCTCAGCACACTGAAAGGGCATGCATACCATGCTTTTCCTTCACGCTGACAGCACCGTTCAGGCTCTACACTAACTGTGATCTGCTGTCAAAATTCCAGTCTGCTTTACCTACTCACCCCAACTCTGATTACAAGCACTATTCTAAATACTACTTGTTTAACATGTAAGTGGATACTATGTGTTTTGCTATTTAAAGCTATTAATTCCACAGCTACAACACATCCCTGCGCCCTGTCTTTTTACATATTGCCTGTGTCAGTTAGATCCGCCCTGATCCTTTTGAGGTGCTGCAGGATGTCTTACCCCTTGATGAGCTTTATGCTGCATCCAAGATGACAGCTGTACTCCCCGGTCTACTGTCCAGCTACCTGTACTCCACTCCACTTTTACAAAAAATATTGACTATTTCACTTTCTCTTTTGGACTCATGTATGGCATTGTATGTTTGATTATTGCTACTTTGGACATTTAAGGTCATCACATGTAACAGCTGATTTTGTGTATTAGGAGTACCAATTTCCTCTATTTAGTGAGTCTATGTATGCATTCATTATATTCAAGTGCAAAATATGTTAAGGTGGTAGTAAAATTAGCTGTTGTAATAAAATTAACAATGAGTAAAAAGCAGCCCCAGAAGTCCCCAAAAGTGTCAGCTCTTCTGTAAATGCCAAGCTGATATGTTGTAAGTCCAGGCCTAAATAACTCTTGTGAAGAGAGATTGGTATTTCACAATCAGTTGTTGTTTAAAAAGGCATTGATCAAGGTTGTATTTCTTTATTTTTGTACTTGTGGCATAGAGCGGCATACCATTTCATTTTGTATTGTATTGTTGAATCCATTCTGTTAGGTCCATTCAATAACAGTTTGCAATCTGGCTATACTTTCCTGAGAACAATTTTCAATTTTTCCCCTTTTGGCTATCAACTAAATGCTTTCAGTAACAAACAAGTTGACAGTACATGCTAAGAAATGCTGTGTGCACTTTAGCTTTCCCGTTCACAACAATCAATTTGTTAAATAGACAGAAACCATGCAATCTGATGTATTTTCAAGGCTACTGAAAGCATCTTTGTTATAAGCAAAACAATAGAACAACATTTCTAAAGAATATTGAGGGAATCTGAGTTTAGTATTTAGTCTTGATTTATACAGGTAATGCAAAACATTCAAAATATGTACTATATATATACAAAATATACATTTATCATCAAGAATGTTAATCTTCATATGAATTCCATTACTATTGTTTAAAGAGAAGAGCATTATTCCAATGTTATGGAGGTGATGCCTACAAGCACGTAACACTGCACAGCAAAAAAAATTGCCGATGTCAGTGGAATTCAAATATAATCACAAACAGAGCAGGTGGCACTTAAAATGTGTGCATTGCTCTTGTTAATCTGATATTTCCCAGGGGTGTGGTAACACTAAAGCATCATTAAAGGGTTGACTTTGACCTATGGGGTTGGCATGGTGGCAGATAAGTTTTTTTTTGTCCAGACATGCATTTACAAAAATGTAAAACTTAATTAAATGCAGAAGTCAAATAAACAGGAAGCATTCAGAAAGAGATATTTCTGAGCATGTACAGTATTAGCTGCACAACAGCAAAGGATCATTTAGAACAGGTGTGGGAGAAATAGAGCAATGGAGAGTGCACTCTAGCACAAACAGCAAATCATCAACAATTTTTGAGAAACTAGTTTTTGTTTGTTTTCTTCAGAAAAAAAATATATAAGATAAGAAAAATTGAGGAAATTACTTTTAGACATTTGCTAGGATGACATCCAAGCACTGTCAAAGAAAGAAGCCACAAAAAATAGCATTTTTTTTTAAGGTAAACCATATTTTATTACAGAAAAGCAAAATCATATTTGGCTTAAAGTAGAACTATGAACAAAAAAATAGTATAATATGCAGTTTTCTACTATCTTTAAAATAAGCAGTTGTTGTTTTTTTGAGTCTCTTTGTAACATATTTGTATTACTTGTTGAGCCTGTCAGTAGATCCATTATTTTTTTCAATTCTTTCAATGGGGTGACTACACTGTTCATTCTGTACTGAAATCACAACTACTTTGGACAGGGTAGTTTAAATGGACTTTAAAATGACAGTAAACAATATACTTATTCACTGGGATATTCACTGGAATATTCACTGGAAGGACAGATCCTGAAACTGAAATGTGAATACTTTGGTCATCTAATGCGAAGAGAGGACTCATTGGAAAAGACCCTGATGCTGCGAAATATGGAAGGAAAAAGGAGAAGAGGATGACAGAAAACAAGATGGATAGATAGCATCATCAAAACAATGAACATGAAGTTAAGCAAGCTCTCGGAGGCAGTGGAGGACAGAAAAACCGCGCAATGACCATAAGGTTATGAAAAGTTGGATACAACTAAATGACTGAACAACAACAAATGATACACTTATTCTTCAAAATTAATGCATACATGTCCACTATTTAATAACTTTGAAATCAATTTTTACTTAAATTATTGCTTACTGTGTTTTTCTGCCTTTTTGTACCATTCTCCTTGAGCTCCCAAACCCTCCCCCCCTCACTTTTATTTGTTTGAAACCAACAGTGTGCATTAGTGACCCTCATGTGCATTGTTCTATGCACAAATACAAATCCCATAATTTATAGTCCCTCGTCCTCAATCAATCTGGGGAGTGAGCAAGAGAGAGTGGCTATGTTTCTAAATACTGTATACTGGAAAGGGAGAAACACCACCACGCACCAACCTGGCCCAAAAGGTGAATCAACAAGACAACTTCACCCTGAGTCCAGAGCCAGGGTGGGTTGGTGTGCAGCAGTGCTTCTCCCTTTCCAGTATATGCCACAAAGCCAATAGATGAGTGTCAGGAACCATGAATCAGACTGAGACAGAAGTGCAGTAAGAATCAAACTTTGATAAAATGGTAAAATGGTACAAACAGAGCAAACATAGTCAAAACATAGCCAAGGTTAAGTAAACAGAGCAGGTAGTCAGAACAAGCAAGTAAAACAGGAGTCCAGAGATCAGCATAGTCAGAGGCAGCACACAGGAATCAGGAACCAGAAGGGAAGTTAGCCAAGCAAAAGTCTTTAACAGGAAAACACAGCAGATAGTATCTGGATATGTTGACCAAGGAGAAGGCACAGAAGATCTGAAAAACTGTTGCGACAATGCATCAGCCCTTACAGTCTTAGTACCAGGTAAGAATGAGACTATATAATTGAACCAAAAAAGCAGGGAGATAGGGGATGGGGGGATTTTTGCGGTGTCTAGCATAAATTTATACACTTGACTTATTGTAAGTAAAAAATATTGATTTTATTAACATATTAATTTTAAAAGAAAAAACAGAAAATGCAAACTTTTGAGTTAGCAGTAAAAGATTATATACAATTGGTGGTCATCGTCTTATACAGGTGGATAATAAATCGCAGCAAGAGATATTGCACATTAGCCCGACGTGTTTCGCTACTTTAGCTTCCTCAGGGGATGTGCAAGAGATTTATTAAATTGAGACCACTGAATAAACAAAAAAGAACAGTTCTTTTTTGTTTATTCAGTGGTCTCAATTTAACCTGTATAAGACGATGACCACCAATTGTATATAATCCTTTACTGCTAACTCAAAAGTTTGCATTTTCTGTTTTTTGTTTTAAAATTAATATTTTAATAAAATCTATATTTTTTACTTACAATAAGTCAAGTGTATAAATTTATGCTAGACACCGCAAAAATCCCCCCATCCCCTATCTCCCTGCTTTTTTTGATTTATTGTTCTTCGGGATGAGGTGTCTTTAGAATGGGTGTTTTCATAATTCGGACCAAACTATTATAAAACTTTATATAATTGAAGCTTGACAAGAAAAGGGCACACCACGCCCTTCTGGGAGAGAAGCGTTTAGCCTCAGACAAGAATGTGAGATTCTTATGGTCAGTCAGAATGAGAACCGGCACAGTGGTACCTTCGAGGAGGTGCCTCCATTCTTTAAGGGCTAAAATGGTTGCTAACAATTCTATGTCCCCAATCTTGTAATTGCACTCCGCAGGTGACAATTTCTTGAAAAAGTAGCCACCAGGATGCATAGCGCTCCCAGAGGTAGGAAGCTGAGACAAAGGGTGCCAACTCCGTTCTCAGATGCATCAACCTCAAGGATAAAGGGTAACGCACGATCAGGATGTGCCAACACAGGAGCAGAAACAAAGGCAGCCTTGAGACTGTCAAAGGTCTTAATGGAATCCGGAGACCAATTCTGTGGGTTACCATCCTTTCTGGTCATATCAGTAAGGGGTTTGACCAGAGATGAGAAGTTAAGAATATACTTCCGATAATCATTGGCAAAGCCAAGAAACCGCTGCAGTGGACGTAAACCCACGGGTCGGAGCCACTGTAGGACTGCCGAAAGTTCCTCTGGGTCCATCGAAAAACCAGCAGTGGAAATGACATAACCCAGGAATTTAACCTGTTGACGATGGAACTCGCACTTCTCCAATTTAAAATACAGGTTATTTTCTCTCAGCCTCTGAAGCACATGACAGATTTCTATGTGGTGGCTCTCTAGGGATTTGGAAAATATGAGGAGATCATTAAGATAAACCACCACACATAGCTGCAACAAATCTCAGAGGACATTGTTGATAAATTCCTGAAAACTGCCGGAGCATTGCAAAGGCCAAACGGCATTACAAGTTACTCGTAATTGCCTGTTCTGGTATTAAATGCAGTTTTCCATTCATCTCCCTCATTGATCCTCACGAGATTGTATCATGCCTCTCTCAAATCAGGCTTTGTGAAAACCGTTGCTCCCTTGAGGCGATCAAATAACTCCATAATCAATGGAATGGCATAAGCATTCTTAATCGTGAAACGATTGAGACCCCTATAATCAATACAAGGTCTCAGTTCATCACTCTTCTTCTTTACAAAGAAGAAGTCAGCACCAGCAGGAGACGAGGATTTGCGGATGAATCCTCAAGAAAGTATGTCGGCAACATACTCCTCCATGACTTTGTCCTCCGAGACAGACAAAGGGTAAACCCAGCCACGAGGTGGTATGGCACCAGGTTGAAGGTCAATTGCGCAATCATACGTTCGATGTGGAGGCAAACTACCGAATTGACCTTTGTCAAAGACATTGCTAAAATTGCTGTACTCCTCCGGCAGGGAGGAGAGTCAAGAGGTGTACAAGACATTAGCCACTTTCTGAAAACATGTATTACTGCATTGTGGCGACCAGGAAAGAACTTTAGCACAAATTCAATCAAAGGAGAGGTTGTGCCTCTGTAACCAAGGATAATCAATAACCACTAGGATGGGTCGAGCGGACCCCTGTTCAGTTCACACCAGAACTTTCGAACACTGCGAAAGTCTGGACCCGAATAATGAACCCCATTAAAGTAAATGGGACCCGATCATCATAAATCAAAAGTGCACATTTTGAAGGCTTATATGAAAGTAATTGGGCATACAATGGTTATGGGGGTCCGGGTCCTGCTCTGAGGGACATGTATCAATAAAAAAAAAAAGTTTGTGAAAAACGTCATTTTTAAATGAGCAGTGATTTTTTTTACTTTAAAGTGAAAGCCTAAAAATGAAAAATGACCCGTTTGTTTGGCTGTTCACCGAACGTCCGAACAGCGACGTTTGGCACAAACTTATGCTCAGGCCGAGCTGTTCGCCCATCCCTAATAAAAACTTGGAATTGGATTATCTCATGGTGAAGAGCCCCTACGGCCATGGTCAATGGAACAGTCTCATGAGTCACATTGGTAGGCTTTAGAGGTCTCCCATCAATAGCCTCAATGGCAAGTGAAGTTGAACAAAGATGCAGCAGAAGAGCTTAGACACAAAGGCACCATCTATGAACAGGCCTGCAGCCCCAAAGTCAATTAAAGCCTGTATCTTGATGGACGAATCAGACCAAGAAAGGGTAACCTGAAACAGGGGCTTATCCTTCCGGATAACTGGGGACGTAACAACGCCACCTAAGGTTTGTCTTCTACAGGACCTCAAGGTGCTGGAATTTTATGAACAAGTAGGACGAGACTTTAAAAAGTGACCTGCCTGGCCACAATAAAGGCACAATCTCTCCCTCCTCGTAAAGGCCTTCTCATCCACAGAGAGATGTGTGAAGCCCAACTGTATTGGCTCTACCTCACTGACAGACTCAGTACCAGGAGGTATGGGAGGTGAGGGAGGCAAGGGTGGGACTACAAAGCTGGGAGCCAAACATACAGGAGGCTTCCTCAAGTGCTCCTTAAAGGAAGGTCTCTTTCGGAGTTTGGAGCCAATGAGAATGGCAAACGTGATCAATTTTTCCAGCTCAGTGAGAATGTCTTGGGTCTGCTTTCTCATCTTTGATGTTATCCGAGAGACCATAAGAAAAGGCAGCCATGAGGGCCTCATTGTTCCAAGCAACCTTTGCTGCCATTGTACGTAATTCAATGGCGTAATCGGCAATGGTTCTCATAGTCTGCTTGACGTACATGAGGCTTTTGACAGTATAATTGGAGCGTGCGGGAATGCCAAATGCCCTTTTAAAAGAAGCCACAAACTCTGGGTAACTCAGGACAATGGATTTTTTTGACTTCCATAGAGGGCTAAGGCTCTCTCAGAAAGCAAAGATATCATGAAGACTACTTTGCTTCTGTCTGTGGGAAACACCTGGGGCAGCATTTCCAAATATATCCCAACCTGGTTGAGAAACCCTTTGCATTGCACTGGATTGCCCTCAAATCACTGGGGAAGCGAAGTGGAACCAGACATACCTCTTATAGAGGTAATGTTCGAAGCGGGTGCCTGCACAGAGACTAAAGCATCAGCAGGGACGGCCTGCAACACAGGCTGCACCAGAACAGCCAGAGTGGGAGGATCCAGGTGAGCAGTGCAAATCAGGAGCGTCTGTAATACTATGGCAAACTGATTCATGCGGTGATCCTGCTCATCCAACCTGGATAAAATATTACCAGCAAGTGGATTGTCTGCATCTTCTGAATTCATGGCCTCCGCCTACTGTCAGGAACCATAAATCAGACAGAAGTGCAGTAAAAATCACACTTTACTAAAATGGTAAAATGGTACAAACAGAGTAAACATAGTCAAAACATAGCCAGAGTTCGGTACCCAGAGCAGGTAGTCAGAACAAGCCAGTAAAACAGGAGTCCAAAGATCAGCATAGTAAGAGGCAGCAAACAGGAATCAGGAACCAGAAGGGAAGTCAGCCAAGCAAAAGTCTTTAACAGGAAAACATAGCAGAGAGTATCTGGATATTTTGACCAAGCGAAGGCACAGAAGATCTGATCCAAGCAACTTAAATAGCCATCAGACTGATTGACAAGCAGGATATAATCATCAGGTGAGTCAACATATCCACCACTGTGGAATGATGAGTCCTGGCAATTAACCGACAGCTGAGCAATCTGAGCTCTGAGAAGGAAGGGCTGAGCCCAGCCCTGACAATGGGCTCCTTAGCAGCCTGATCCCGTAAGTAGGGGTCACCGGAGTTGGAGGATGGTTGTCTGGAGTGGCACCCCAGGTGCTTAGGGTTACATTTCTACATTCAGTGGGACCATGGAGAAAGAATGTAGCCACCCTCTTAAGAAAATAAGATCGCAGCAGAAAAAATAAATAAATATGAATTTGGAGGTTACTATTAAAAGTGCTCTTGCGCTACTATGGATCAGTGATAAAAGTGGGATAAAACAGAAAATTCCTATCAAAATACTTATCGTAATTCTCCTTTCCTGATGGACTCCATGGCAGCAACGTGTGGGTTAAGTCCCGCCCCTACTACCCTATAGGACACTACTCCCATAAATCTTTGCTCCCTGCCCCCGGCCGTCTTCGATAACTAGCCTACTTCAGCCATTCGGGAGGGAACTCCTGCTGCCGTGGAGTCCATCAGGAAAGGAAAATTACGGTAAGTATTTTGATAGGAATTTTCCATTTTCCTGACAGACTCTATGGCAGCAATGTGTGGGAAATAACTTGCCATACACACCCGGGTGGGCATAAATGCTGAACAAAAAGATTTATTTAATACTGTCCACCGACAGCACTTTTAAGCCAAAATCAACAGAAGATAAAGTCGCTGGTTCAACGCAATAATGAAACATAAAGGTATGAATCGTTGACCATGAAGCTGCTTTGCAGATAACTTTAGGCACCACATTACGTGAAGCCACCCAGGAGGTAGAAAGACTTCTTGTGGAATGCGCCGTAACCGCCACAGGGGGAGCCAAGCCCTTCTCTCTGTAAGCCCATTGGATGGCTTGGACCACCCAAGCCACGATGGTTCTGACAGAAGCCCTAGAGCCTCTATTTTTCCCATGGAATAGAACAAAGAGAAAGTCAGATTGACGAAAAGAGGCCGTAACTTCCAGGTATTGTTTGAGAGTATCTCCCATATCAAGAGGGTGTGGATCTGGACTTCCAGCAGAATTGAAGGTAGGGAGTGTGATTTCCTGGTTCTCGTGAAAGACCGAGGTAACTTTGGGATTCGTCCCAAGCATTGGTGTTAGGACCGCTCTGTCCGGGAAAAAGGTGATGAAAGGTTCCTTAGACCCCAGAAATTGAATTTCTGAGACCCTCTTCGCCGAAGTTATGGCTATCAGGAACGAAGTCTTGAGGGTTAATTCTCTGACTGATAGTGAACTATTAAGTTGTGAAAAGAAATCCAGAACTAACAGAAGATCTAATTTGGGGAATCTGGATTTCCTTTGTGGCCTAAGCCTGACTGCCCCTCTAAAAAACTGTTGGACCAGAGGATGCTTGGCCCATGCGATTCCAGAGAAGGCTGAAATTTCAGAAACCTGGACACGAAGAGAACTGACGGATAGTGAGATATTCAGACCTGTCTGTAGAAAACTTAGAATGTCTTGAACCACCAGACTATTACAGGAGTTGGACCTGGAAGACATATGGCTGGTAAACTTTGACCAAATCCTCTCATATACCCGATTGGTACTGTTTCTTCTTGCACTAAGGAGAGTGGAAATGACCTCATCCAGGCAGCCTAGTTCCTCCAACCTTCCCCTTTCAAAAGCCAAACCTTTAAGTGCAGGTGATCCGGGCAAGGATGAAGTCTCGATCCTTGAGACAGAAGGTCTGGACTGGATGGAAGAGGAATCGGATCCCGGACACTGAGGAGTGTTAGGAGAGGAAACCAAGGAATGTTGGGCCAATAGGGAATTATAGTCAACACTTCCACTGTCTCTGCCCTGAGTCTTTTCAGGAATTGAATAATAATAGGAGTTGGCGGGAAGGCATAGGCTCTGTTGAACCACCATCTCTCCATCAGGGTGTCCACCCCGTAAGCTTGAGGGTCCCTGTACCTCGAATAGTATCTCGCCATTTTCTTGTTGCAGGAGAAGGCTAACAGATCGACTTCTGGGAAGAACCCCAACGTTAGAATCCATTTGAATACCTCTTCGTGGAGAGACCACTCGTTGTTGTCAAGGAGTCTCCGGGAAAGGAAGTCTGCCTGAACGTTCTGAACCCCTGGAACATATGTCACTGTCAAATCCTTCAGGTTTTTCTGAGCCCAGGACATAATTGGCTCTACCTCTTGTAATAAGGAAAGACTTCGAGTACCCCCTTGCCTCCTTATGTATGCCACTGCTGTGGTATTGTCTAGTCTGAGTAGGACCGAGGTTCCCTGAATGAGATGACGAAACGCCAGCAGGGCCTGGAAGGCTGCTCTCAACTCCAGGATGTTTGACACTATTCTTCTGGAGGGAAATTCCCATGTCCCCTTAGCTACTTCTGCCAGACAGTGGGCACCCCAGCCCCTGTTGCTGGCATCCATTGTTATAGTTACCCATGAGATGGGAAGGATGGAATGGCAGTTGGAGAGGTTCTCCCGCTGGAGCCACCACAGGAGAGAGTTCCTCATGGACGCAGTAATTCGAATCAGCTGGGCCTTGTTGCCCTTCCACTGGTGAAGAAAACCCTTCTGAAAGGGCCTCATCCTCCATTGGGCCCATCTCACCATCGGAATCGTCGCCACCATAGTGCTGATGATCCTTAGGCACTGGAGAGCATGAAGATGGGAAACAGAAAGAGCCGGGTGAATCCTGTCTCTGATTGTCGAGATCTTCTCTTCTGGTAACGAAATGGTGCCTTTGACTGTGTTGAACAGGGCTCCTAAAAACACCAGAGACTGAGATGGGTCTAACTGACTCTTCTCCAGGTTCAGAATCCACCAGAATTCCTGTAATGTGGAAATCACCTGACCTCTGTGTGTTATGAGTTGATCCTTGTCCTGTGCCAAGAGAAGATTGTCTAGGTAGTGATGTAGACGAATCCCACTGGTTCTCAGGAGAGCTACTACTGCCAACAGCACCTTTGAGAAGACACATGGAGAATTTGATAGCCCAAAGGGAAGGCATGTAAACTGTAAGTAAATCTTGCCCACGGAGAAGCGGAGAAATTGTTGAAAGTCTTCCACGATGGGGACATGAAAATAGGCGTCCTTGAGGTCTATGGACACCATCCAGTCCCCTGGTTGCACAGACTGTTGAATTGTGGAAAGTGTTTCTATTTTGAACCTCCCCTTTCTGATAAAGCGATTTAGATGAGTTAGGTCTATGACAGGCCTCCAGGCCCCACTCTTCTTCTGAACCAGAAAGAGGGGGGAATACATTCCCATGCCTCGCTGGTTGACTGGAACTGGGCTGACAGCGCCTTGAGCCAACAAAGATTCTACATAGGCTAAAAGTATTGTCCTTTTTTCTTCTGATGCCAGAAGAGAAGTGGGAACCCACCTGAGTCTGGGGGCGTCGATGAAGGTCCAAGCATGACCAGAGGAGACTGTCTTGATTGTCCAGAACTCGTGAATCGAAGCCGCCCAGACATGCCGAAAGTGGAAAAGACGAGCCCCCACACGGCATGTCTGAGCGGGCCCAATCTCAAAAAGATTTGGAAGGTTGCCTCTCCCCTTTCGACTCACTACCTGCAGCCTTCTTAAAGGACGATTACCTTGACTTCCAGGACCTGGAGAATTCCCGGCCTGGCTTGTAAGTACGAGCCTCTCTGGTTCGATCTTGATATTGTCTCTTCAGGAAGGATCTTCTTTGGCTTTGCAGATGCCTATCTTGAGGTAGGAACCCTGACTTTCTGCCAGTAGCCTGCGTAATGGCCTCTTCTTATTTGTTGCCGAAAAGAGAAGACCCCCATAGGGAATTTGGTACCATACCTGTTTAGAGGCTGGGTCAGCCAGCTAGGGACGGATCCAAAAAGCCCACTTGGTGGTGACCAACAAAAGCATTACTCAGGCTGCAAGGCGAATGATATCAATCGAGGCCTCCCCCAGAAAGGCTGATGCTAGCCTCAACTCTTGAATAGGTGAGCTTTTCGCCGTGTCATCTGAGATATTCCTTAGCGTATCATGAACATTATCCGTCCACACTTCCATAGCTTTGGACAGAGCTGCCAAAGCTAAGTTTGGCTTGCAAGCCATGCCCACTGTAAGGTACACTCTGCTCACATAAGCATCAATCCGTCTGTCCAAGACGTCCTTAAAGGACACTGTGTCCTCCAAGGGGAGTGTCACATGTTTAACTAGCCTCATCACAGCTGCATCCACCAATGGAGCTGATTCCAAATGCTTCACTTCTTCCTCCCTGAAGGGATAGTGCTTTGAAACTTTAGTAAGCATGGAGTTTTTCTTCTCCACCTTGCTCCATTCATCTGTGATGATCTCGCCCAATTCAGAAAAGAATGGAAAGTTAACCCGTTCCTTCTTTAGCTGTTTGAAGAATTTCCTCTGTTTGGGAGGAACAGCCACCAGATCCTCCCAATTTAAGGATTCTCTAATGGCCTTGACCAAGGGAGGCAGCAGAGCGAAGTCAAATCCCACACAGGGATTATCTTCATCCGAGTCACTGTCAGAGATGGCAACTGAAGGGTGGCTAGGTAAAGAGGACTCCCAGGTGTCCTGCAATTGAGTTTCCCTTACTGGGGAAAATGACAGCTCTGCCTGAGGGACGTCAGACCGGACTACTTCAATACCTTTAAGTGATTCTTTAACAACCCTCTCAACTAGGCTTTTAAGTTGTTGGTCCGTATCTCCTCTTTCCTTGGATGCCTTGGCGAAGCAGGGATCGCACAGCGATTTACCCGCAGGTACTTGTATTCTGCATCCCCAGCAGACACTTGATGAGTGGCTGGAGTGAGACACTGAGGAGTGCGAGCGATCCTCGCTACGGTGTCCTGATTTTGAGGAGGAACCGTAATGTTTAGATTTGGGAGAGGATTGCCGGTGATGCGATTTAGACGAATCACTTCCTTTGTGTGAGCTGCGATGCTGTTCTGACCTAGAAGGGCTAAAGCAAAAGACAGAGAATCACAGAAAACAGAATAGTTAGAGAAACAATCACCTGCGGAATTACCCCCCACCCGACCAACAGACCCTCAGGGATGGAACCCGCCCCTGTACCTTTTGAGAGGAGGCTGGCCACAGGCAGGCAGTGGGGAATCCATATCTCCGGTAATATCCATCCGGGCTGCAAAGTTTTATGAAAAAAATTTAGTATTGAAGCCAGGGGGCGCCTGCCCTTCTGTATATAAAGCTACTTACCAGTAGCTAACTCACTGGGGCATGGGGAAGACCCTATAACAGCCTGCAGGCATTCCCAGAGCCTGCAGGCTATTTGCCCTGTTTAAATAGAGCACCCCGGTGACGTCACCGCCCGCGCCGAGCGCACGCCAGTGCGCATGCGTGATTAGCAGCAATTTGCCGCTATCGCGCATGCGCGAAACCAAGCCTCAGCGCAGTATGGCCGATCTCGAAAATTAAAGTAAAACGGCGGCTGGAACGCAGGAAGTACCAGCCACCATGCCAGTACTCAAGACAGGTTTCAGAAGAAAATGGAAAGGAAAAGGACAAACAGGGGGAAAGAAAAAACAAGCATTATACAGAAACTGCTGCCATGATCAAAATAGGAACATCTCACCACTCCCAACACGATCATCAAGGCCGAAGGTAAGCACCGCACTTTCCAGGGGCAAAAAGGGGTCACCTGCTAATAGCTGGCTATCCGACCCATGCACGGCCTTGCCTGCCAGTGGCCAGGGAACCGGCTTCTTCCAGCGCCTCTTCCAATGCCCCACTCCATACCCTGCTAATAGCTATTGCTTAGCGGAGTAATTCGACTATCATATCCAAAGTCGCAGCTCGACCAACCATGATCGTGGGGATGAACATCTTCAGGTAGAAAGACCACCACTAGGTCTTGCGGAGGAGGACAAAAAAAGAACACGGCCAGGGGCAAGGAGCAAAGATTTATGGGAGTAGTGTCCTATAGGGTAGTAGAGACGGGACTTAACCCACACGTTGCTGCCATGGAGTCTGTCAGGACTCAGGGATAAGATATTTTGATTCTTTTTTATTGAGGATTTCTTTTTTTGTACCCAAATTAATGAGGAGTTCCAGCTCCTTCTTGTATTTAGACTTAGGGTTACCTATTAATTCAATGTAAGTTGTTTTCTTCAGACAATTGTCCATTTAATTTGCTTAAATATTGCTCCTTTGATTGAAGAACCACTGCCCCTCCTTTATCGGCTGGTCGTATTATGATATCTTTTCTTTCTTGAAGTGATTTGATCCCATTCTTTATGTGGATCAGGTCTGATCTTTTCTTAAGTTTTAGAGACTCCAGGTCTTGTAAAACAAGTTGTTTAAAAACATCTACATGTTGGTTATTTGATATTTGTGGATTATAAACCGAGTTGTTGCGTAGTGTACTATGTGTCATGTTTGAGGTGGTATTTCTTACTTTATTCTCAATGGGGTTGTTCATAATACTTTTTTGGATGTTTATTTTTCTGATGTATTTTTGTATACCTATATAGGTATCAAATTTGTTGAGATTCTTTGTAGGTGCATGTTTAAGGCCTTTATCCAGTACAGCAAATTCATCTATCGTAATGGACTTTCCACTCAAATTGACTACATTTCCTCCTACTACTCTCTTTTTCGCTTGCAATCTCTTGCCCGCTCTGTGTCCTCTCTTCATTCTGGGCTGTTTGGCATTCTTTCGTCTTGGGGTTTTCTCCTGGGTGATCGATGTGGGTCTGTGCTGGTCTTCCGGGAGAGTAATTTCTCCTCTCCCTGTCTAAAAAGGATGCTGCGTATTTTGATTGTAATGGTAGTCATTATACTGTTGGTCATTACGTTGATCCTGATGATTTCTAATAGGGTCAAATCTGTTGTATGTTGGTATTGGTGTCCTGATTTGTCCTCTATATTCACCTGATATATATTTTCTGGTGATTCTGTTGATAGGGGGAATCTCTATAGTTCCTATCATGATATTGTTGATTGTTTTTACGGTTTTTTGAATTGTTTCTTAAAGGGTTTTCTTCCTTTATTTTTAGGAGTTTGATATCCCGCATTCTCATAGTTGCGTTGGTTCATCTGTTATCCCCCATAGTGGTTGCCTTATCGGTCTTGAATTTGTTGGTCCATGTTATGTCCATAATGATGTCTATCTTGTTGGTCATAATGGGATCTACTATTATCGGTTTCCAATGTTCTTTATTAACAAAATATAGTACAATACACATATACCAATGCAAGCACTTTTACAACAACATATAAATTGATAACTAGTAAGTAATGCAGTGGGTAGCTATAAAAACAGTTTTCATTACCTTTTCACCCCTTTCTTACTTTATTCCCCATCCCATCCCTCCCTTATATTGTGTCTATCCACCCCCCACCCGCTCTCATCCCGCCCAAAAATACCCTCCCTCCATCCCACCCAAACAGGGAGCTTAACAGGAAATGTTTTTGGTCTGATTAGTATTTTATCCCAAATCCATTTCCTCACGACACCATACCTCTATATTCCATGTTCTCACCTACATAAGATAACATTTAAGTTCCTCTGTATCTCAAGAGGAAACACCCATCCAGGCTAGCCATTGTCTCCAAATCTTTACAAATTTACCATAACTACCCTTTCTAATATACGTTGTTTTTTCCACCCACACCAACTTATTCATCACTTCGATCCACTCCTCCGGGGTTGGGGGTGTGGCAGAGAGCCAAGCCTGGGCTATCAATTTCCTTGCCTGGTAGCGGCACCTCCCTACAGTGATCTTAATATAATTTCTCCCTATATTCTCCCCTGTCAGGCCAAGAATACATACCTTGGCCTCCAGGGCTAAATTAATTTTCCACCTAGTTTCTATAATCTTTACTATCACTCCCCAGTATCTTGCTAATTTTGGGCACCGCCACATCATGTGTATAAGGTCACCTGTATCCAGACACCTGGGGCATTTATCATCTAGTCTATTACCAAATTTATGTAATCTTTTTGGGGTATAATAGGCTCTGTGCAGCAGGAGGAGGTGCGAAGCTTGCTGCGACGGAGAGACAGACACCAGCGGACCAGACTCCAAAATCTTCTTCCACTGGTGGTCTGCAATCTCCCCCACATCTGCCTCCCACCTCGCCCTAACTCCCATGGTCATCTGTGGGGCAAGTAGTTTTTCAGTCAATTGTCCATATACCTTTGCTATCAGGCCTTTGGTGCTGTTTGTTCTGGCAATACATTTGAGAAGAGGGATCTTACACCATACAGGCAGGCAATTCTTAAGTTGACTGCCCAAGGCATGCCTAACCTGTAGGTAGCAATAGAATGTTACTTTTGGGATTCCATATTCACTCCTAAGCTCAGTAAAGGATTTTAGTGTTTTATTATCATCATATAGCTGAGCCAACCTACTTATTCCAAAATATTCCCAAGTCCTGTTTTTTCCCAAGGCCGCCAGTTCACGCAAAAATTTGTTGTGCCATATAGGCGAAAATTCAGTGAACCCTCTATACCCCATGATCTGCTTAGTCGTCTGCCACACTTTATTACCTAATCTGCATGTTGGGGGCCCATCCTGCAGTGAACCGGCCTCCAGTGCCTCTATCAGGGATTTATGCAAGCTATCCTGTAGCATAATTTTTCCACTAGGGTCCCTCCAATACTGAGTCTTACATCCCCCTATATGCTGTAGCTGAGCAGCAAGGAAATAGTTGTATGGTTGGGGCACTGCTAACCCCCCCTCCCTGGTAGGGCGCTGTAATGTTTGCAGACTGACCCTTGCCTGCCGTTTCCTCCAAATTAGTTCTCTAAATAAAGTATTTAAAAAAACTATACAAGAACCCCCTAACGGGGCTTTAAAGCAGCCAGAAAAATGCAATGTTCATGGTTGAAAAAATTCAATTTTATTAATACAAAAAGTATCTAAATAGCATATTATAAAAATCACTGAGGATAGGTACTGACTAGTCGAGTCATGACATGATCTGAGTATGGCATACCATTATAATAGGCAAAGCATACAATTAAACCAAGCACTAGGCACAATGCATTAGATGGCGGCCAAAATTATCTTTAAAGTAAATTCTCAAAAACAGTAGCAACACATATTGCCTGTGATACCATACATGTATGTGGGGTAACAGAAGTTGTATACGTTAATCCTGACGCGTTTCGACCCTTCCCGGGTCCTCTTCAGAGGATAGTTGCCCCCTATGAAAAAGGTCAACATGTGTCAGACATAGCATCAAGACCAATAGTACCAGACTTATGTGCCTGCACCATCATATTAGAGTTGTCTAAGTCATATATTTACCTATTGTAGAAATCATGACGTTTTCACATGTAGTTTAGGTATTGTGAGTTGTTATGTTTTTAGGTGGTGCAGTTTCTCTTTAGCTCCCCCGTCTCCCCCACGTCAGAGCAGCTCCCAGGAAAGCGGGCGGTGGGCCAAGTGTGTCTTGCAAGGGATCACATCTGATGGCCCCCGTGTGGGACGGGGAAGTTTGGGGAAAGAGGGGCAGCGAACAACCCGAAAGGCACCTAAAGGGGATGTAGGTTATTACCAGAAATAAAAAGGGGTATAAAGTGTTAGATGCTGAAGAGCAAGGAATCACTAGATTGCTCTATACAGATTGGAGGGTTTCCCAGCTGTGGAAATTTATAGAGGTGTTGAATGGTGGGTACAGGGGTGTGCAGAGGGCATAGCTAGATGAAAAGAGAAAAAGGAAGGAAAAGAACAATGGAAAATGTGGGAGGAGATAGGGAAGCGGACCAAACAGAAAGATGAGAAAGGCAGTGAAAAAGGAGTGGGAGAAAAGAGAAGTGACCCAACGCAGTGTAAGTGTAAATAGAATGAGTAGAAAATAGCAAATGCCCTGCTGTCAATTAATTTCCATGTACCGTAGAAAATATATGCCAAGAGCAGTAGGTAAAAGCACCGGCGAAACCTCCAGTGAATGGACAAGGAGGAATGAAGGGGAGGTGGGGGGGGGAAAGGAGGGGGGAAGAGGAGGGGACCACGAAGGAGTGGTGAAAAGTGAATGGAATAAATAGTGTGGAAAAAGGAAAAAGATGGGGGAAGGGAAAAGGAAAAAAGGAAAAGGGGTTAGAAGGTGAAGTGTGAACAGAGTGAGGGGCGGATGGGGACAGGGGAAAGGAAGGAAGGGGGGAAGGGGGGAGATGACCAGAATAGTGCAAGTGGGGTAGAAAATGAGGTGTAAGGCGTGGATAGATGGGGGGGGAGGAGAGGAGGAGGGGGGGGAAGGGAGTTGGTGTTGGGGAGGGGGAGGGGAGGGGAAGGTGGGGGGGGAGGAAAAACACACATGTGGGGACAAAGGTGGATGAGCCATGTGAGACAATGTGCAAAAAAATGTGCAAAAAACTGTCAACAAAAGTGAACTAACAGTGAGAGTGACATGCAGTGTGGGAGAATACACAGGAGGTGTCGGGACTGTTTACCTAATTTGGCTGAACTGAATGGAATATTCTGAATGCTGAAAGAATTTAATTAATTAAGAATATGAATCAATCTGACAAGGTCAGCAGTGATTTAAAAGGAACTAAGTCATTGAAAAAGTATCACATTCATTTCATTGGTGCTTACCAGTGTTTGCTGTCAATCTGTATGACCTGTCTTCAGTTTGAAAAACGTCCAATGAGTATCCCCTTAATTGTATGCTTTGCCTATTATAATGGTATGCCATACTCAGATCATGTCATGACTCGACTTTCCTGGGAGCTGCTCTGACGTGGGGGAGACGGGGGAGCTAAAGAGAAACTGCACCACCTAAAAACATAACAACTCACAATACCTAAACTACATGTGAAAACGTCATGATTTCTACAATAGGTAAATATATGACTTAGACAACTCTAATATGATGGTGCAGGCACATAAGTCTGGTACTATTGGTCTTGATGCTATGTCTGACACATGTTGACCTTTTTCATAGGGGGCAACTATCCTCTGAAGAGGACCCGGGAAGGGTCGAAACGCGTCAGGATTAACGTATACAACTTCTGTTACCCCACATACATGTATGGTATCACAGGCAATATGTGTTGCTACTGTTTTTGAGAATTTACTTTAAAGATAATTTTGGCCGCCATCTAATGCATTGTGCCTAGTGCTTGGTTTAATTGTATGCTTTGCCTATTATAATGGTATGCCATACTCAGATCATGTCATGACTCGACTAGTCAGTACCTATCCTCAGTGATTTTTATAATATGCTATTTAGATACTTTTTGTATTATTAAAACTGAATTTTTTCAACCATGAACATTGCATTTTTCTGGCTGCTTTAAAGCCCCGTTAGGGGGTTCTTGTATAGTTTTTTGCAATTTTGGGGTGTGCGGCCCATTTGTCTACACTCATTTTAGTGCCCTTGTTATTTGTCTTAAATAAAGTATTTATTTTTAAAAACCATTTCTTCCCAATCCATACCGGGGAGTTATGGAGTACGTACAAAAGTTGTGGCATCCATACCATTTTGACTAGGTTAGTTCTACCTGTCATAGATAGAGGGAGTTTGCCCCAGATGTCACTTTTCCTTTTAAATTTTTCCAGCAAAGGGACTAGGTTATGTTCAATATATTGGTAAGGATCGCTGGACACCACTATACCCAGATACCTCATTTTCTCTGTTACACTTACCCGAGACGTACAGCCAGTCGGGGCATTAATAGTTGAATCGATTGGTAAAAGCATGGATTTACCCCAATTAACTACAAGTCCCGATAATTTCCCAAACCTTTCCACAAGTTGGATCACTTTTTCTAATGATGGCCCCGTATCCCCCAAAAACAGTAGCACGTCGTCTGCGTATAACGCTATCTTATCTTCCCCATTACTTCTCTTAAATCCTTGCACCCCGGCCGATGTTCTAACTACTTCCGCTAATGGCTCCATAGCTAGGGCAAACAGCAGGGGTGACAATGGGCACCCCTGCCTTGTCCCTCTCTCAAGAGGCATCCATTCAGAAAAGTCGTTATTTATCTTTATTCTGGCAGTTGGATGGGAGTATAATATTTTCACCCATCTTATAAACGTGGGACCAAACCCGAGTCTCTCCAGTACCCACCAGAGGTAATCCCATTCCATGCTGTCAAATGCCTTGGCAATATCCAAGGACAATATCGCCTTAGGGGCATTTCCCCATGCCGTGGACTGGAGGCTCAAGTACATCCGTCTAATATTTATGCTAGCGGACCTATTAGGAATAAATCCCGATTGGTCCGAGTGTACCAAGCCCGAAATACATTTATTCAGCCTAATTGCCATTATTTTTGCCAGGATCTTAATGTCAGAACAGAGCAGTGAAATTGGTCTATATGAAGATACGTCAAGATGGTCTTTCCCCTCTTTTGGTATCAATATTATGTTGGCCTCTAACATTGAAGAGGGTAGCCTTCCCTCTGTAAGTGCCCAATTCAATGTTTTCAGAAGAAATGGGAGCATCACTGCTCCGAAGTGTTTATAGACTTCCATGGGTAGTCCGGCCTGGGGATTTTTGATTAGGCATGTCTGCTACTGCTTGTTTTAGTTCTTCAAGGGTTATAGGGGATTCCAGGCCGGCCCTGTCCATATCCGGGAGAGTCAGCAGATAAACATTCTCCAGGAATCTTTCCATTTAATTTAATTCTAACGTACGCTGTGACTTATATAAATCCTTATAATAATTAAAAAATGTTTCCTTGACTTTCAATGGGTCAGATGAGGTTTCTCCACTAGTGGTCCTAATCATAGGCAGTGATGAGGAGGGAGAGTTGGTGTTGACCAACAGTGCCAACATTCGACCAACTCTCTCCCCCTCTCCAAAACACTTCTGCTTCTGGAACAGTCTCCTGTTCTCTGCAATTCTAATTGTATCAATATTATACTCCTGCTGCTTTTTTAACCATGTCTCCTGATTTTCCAGGCTTGGGTCCCCCACATATTGCCTCTCCAGTTTCAGTACCTCTTCTCTAATCTGTTCACTCTCCGCCCCTGAGTGTTTCTTAACCCGCGACACCTGCTGTATAAGCACCCCTCTAAGGAATGCCTTTAGGGAATCCCAGACCACCCCCTCCGATGCTGTACCCTGGTTATTTCCAATGTACTCTTCTAATTTTACAGAGATATCTACCTTTGCCCCTATAATCTCCAACCACACCGGGTTTAATGCCCAGGCCCTCTGTGTGTGTCTATTGTGGACTTTTATCTTCAGCGTCAGAGGGGAGTGGTCCGAGATCCCCCTCAGCTGGTATTCTATCTTATCTATAAAGGACTGTGCCGCCCGGTTACCTATCGCTAAATCGATTCTAGAGAGTGTGCGGTGTGACCCCGAGAAACAAGAGTACCACTGGGACTCTAGGTTCCAGGCTCTCCAGGAGTCGCACCACCCAACCTCCTCCAGGAACTGAGCCAACCGCCCCCCAGACACTCCTGACGACCTAGGCCCAGGCGGGACCATATTAAAGTCGCCCACTATTATGATCGGAACATCAGTTTTGTCCTAAACATACTCCAATAAGCAATACAAAATTTCCAACTTAAAAGGTGGAGGAATGTACAAGTTAGCTATAATGAATGGGTGGCCCTCTATAAAACAATATAAAAATACATAGCAACCCAATGGGTCGATCTTGACATCCCTGCAGGAGAACATCACCTCTTTTTTAACCAGTATACTAACCCCCCTTGAATAAGATGAATATTCTGAGTGGAACTGAGCTTGAAATTTCCTATTCCTGATTGATAATTTGGTTTCGTTGGTCAGGTGGGTCTCCTGGAGGCACATCAATCCCGAGCCATGGGACTCCAACTCGGCAAATACAGTGGCTCTCCTAATGGAATCACCCATGCCCCTGATGTTCCATGAGCTTACACCTACAATACTGGGCATCATTAATGAAAAAAATGAACATTATTAATAAAAAGAAAGAAATACCGCCCCTACAAATCAGGTGGCCAAAAGAGAAAAAAATGTTCTAAATGACCGAAGATACACCTATCCTTTCCACCGTAATCACCCTGTCTAACGTGTCTATCTTTTAGTATGTCTTTCCCTATCCCACTCATCTCCTCCTCTAGCTCCATTGCTGACCTGTATTTCTTAACTGTGCGTGAATGCCTCAACAAACTGTGTTTACTTTTAATCTTCTCACTCCCAAATTTTTGGTCTTGTGCTATGTGACTCTTTTTAGTTATTTGAACCCCCTGTGCTCCTCTACCCTCCTGCGATCCCCCCCCTCCTCCCCCCAAACCTATCTTGGCATGCTCTGAGGGCACACTTTGTGACCATGCTAACCCCAACTCTGTGCTCATTCCAACACTCCCTCCCCCCATCCAAACCCACGCCCCTCCCTTTCACCTCCCTCTCTCCCTCCCAATCCCCACCCCTCCCCCACCCTAATTTCATACATTAGTGTTCTAAAAAAAACATCCTCAACCTTCCACGCTTTACCAACTCTTATTAACACTTACATCAATCCCCTCCCCCCCTTCGGCCCCTGCTGAAAACTCAATATGATCCAGCTCTAAAAGTTCCTCTTATTATCTTCAAGCCATTATCTACAGTATCAAAAAATTGTGTCCCCCCTAAGGCTTCAATGCGCAGTCACGACGGGGACAATAGCGCATATGGTATTTTAAGAGTTCGCAGATTGCGCTTAATGTCCACAAATCCAGCCCTCTTCTTCTGTAACTCAGGGGAGTAGTCTGGGTATAATGAAACTCGGGCTTCGTTGTAGAAAATGTCTCCCTTCTCTCTGGATTTCTGCATTAGTGTCACCTTAACTTTATAATTAAATAATTTCATGATCATGGGTCTAGGGCGAGTGTTTGATGCGGATCTACTATTATCATATCAATAGTAATTGGGTGTGGTGGTCTCATAATGTGATTCCCTATTTTCCCATCTAATGGGATTTTGTGCATGGGACGTAGTAGGGTCCTGCATTTTCACTTTCTGGTGTAGAGTATGTAGAACTTGTTGTGATTCTCCTATTTTGCTCTGCCATTTAAAAACATTCCCTGTTTTATAATCTGACATATCTCTTTGATATTTCTTTCTCTTACGTTGTTAAACTTCTAGATCTTTTGTTATTAGATCTTTATTAAGTTGTGTCGTATATTTCTTAAAATCTTGAGACTCTTTAAATGGTTCCAATTTAATCTTTATCTCTTCTATTTGCTGTTCAAGCATCCTTGTTTTCTTCTGTTTTCTTTCTAGCACAAACTTGAGGCATTCCAGGCTTTTGTTATTAAAAAAATCATACCATTCTCCCATGGATTCCTTATCCATTAGGCCATCATTGGGTGGTATTTCCCATCTCAGTCATCTGGGGACAATGTTTTGTCTGATATATCTCTCAAATGTATTTGTGTCCCACCATAGGTTGACTTTCTTTTCCATATGGTGCCCCAGTTTTCTCATTAGGCTTTCTAAATCTGTGTTGTGTGTGTGATTTTGTGGGTTAAATACCTCATCTAAATTGATGTGTCTACTCTCCATATATGTGAATACATCCATTGTGGGAGCAAAAGTGGGTGTGTGTGTGAAAGGTCAAAGAATACTATTAAAAGTGCTCTCGCGCTACTATGGACCAGTGATAAAAGTGGGATAAAATATAAATAGTATGTGCAGCAAAATCTATAGTGTAACACAAAACACTCAGCAATTGAAATTAATAAAGTTATTTCGTGCAAATCATGATAAACAGTTCAAAATATAAACTTCAAGAGAGTGTTGGTAATAATTTAAGGTGAAATAATTGAGTAATAACTAAGATACAATAAAATATATGTGAACAACAAATTTTAATTTTTAACGGGTATTAGCTCACAGTGTTCTTAATATATTTGTGCATATATTAAAAATAAATGACCCGGTAAGAATATAATTAAGTATTATATAACCGGTGGAGCTATGATAAATATATTCACTTCAAATTGCATACACAATCGTGATAAGAAAATCCAATAATTATTGCAATAGATGAAGAATATTGAGATTCAATAAGTGCAGGTGGTTATTTCTCGTAGTTCTATTGTGACTTCTTTGATAGTCTGGTCTCCCAGAACTCTTACCTCAATATTGGTTATAATATGCAGTCACCACTAGGGGGATCCCCCGACTTTCCTGGATGAAGGATGTAATTCCTCTAGATGGTGTATTACATCAGTCTTCCTTCTCAGATTGCAGCGGTTCACTGTCCAATCACACAGTACAGGGCGGTACCTCAGTAAAGGGGGAATAAGGGGGAGAGAGAGGAAGGACCTCCAATAGTGCAGTATGCCAGTTTCAAAAGATTGTTTATTAAAATATAACGGCATAGACTCTTACACAAAATAATTTAAAATCACACAGGGAACAAATTAGGTATTGTTCCTCGCCTTCTCACGTGACTTCCGGTCGCGGCTCTACCCGGCCAATCCCTATGCGTTACGTTGCCTCTCACAACTTCATCTGGGGAACCGGATTGTCTATTGGGCCAAGCCTTTATTGCTAGATTCTGGAAGTAGTTAAGCGGCCATTTTTTAGAAGCCCGCGATATGTAAACATCGCGCCCATTTTGAAATTTTCTATAGTTATTACTCAATTATTTCACCTTAAATTATTACCAACACTCTCTTGAAGTTTATATTTTGAACTGTTTATCATGAATTTGGAGGTGTCTGAGAGCAATAGAAGGTCTTTTCTGAGTTAAAGTGATTCTGACTTCTCTTAGTTATATAGTTACATACATGATAGTGATCAATAAATGCACCAGCCCATCCAAGTCAACCTGTGTGAGTGTGTGGGTGCATGTGTGTTGCTAATACGCTTCCCCTTAACCCTGCACATTGCTTTCACTTAGATGCTCATCGAAAAAAAAAAATTTTATTGACAACCCTCCCCACAGACACCCCTAACTGTGGAAGGGAGTTCCACATCTTTACTGCTCTGACAGTAAAGAACCACCTAAGCAGTTTAAGGTTAAACCACTTCTCTTCCAACTTCATTAAGTGGCAACGTATCCTCTTAACCACTTGCCCACTGGGCACTTAAATCCCCTTTCTAACCAAGCCAATTTTCAGCTTTCAGTGTTCTCACATTTTAAATGACAATTACTCAGTCATGCAACACTGTACCCATATGAATTTTGTGTCACTTTTTCCATACAAATGGAGCTTTCTTTTGGTGGAATTTATGCACCACTGGGGGTTTTTTTTGCGTTATAAAAAAAAAAGAATTTTCTTTGTTTCTGTTATAAAATTTAAAATTAGTAATTTTTCTTCATTTCAATAGTTTTATTGAGAAGTTAATAAAACAATAAGGAAGATCAAGATTACAGGTCTTACCAAAAGATCAACTTCTACTCATACACATAAAGTAGTTGGCAGATCATAAACTGCTTGTTGGACACAGAAAGATATGTCGTAATCATTACATTGAATTTCATAAGATCGACTCCAAAAAGAGGGGCCACTCCCCTACTCTAGCACCCCACCTGGGAGCTCGCTGTGCTAGGAGGGGAGGTCCACCACTCAGGAGAAGCAATACCATTAAACCAGAGATATATGATTAAATAATAATGTAGTAACGTTTGTAATAGGATTAGTGAATTCAAACCTGAGGTGTCTATCTTGAGTATTATACCTAGAAAGACAGAATAACTAGTAGAGCTTATGGTAAGGTTTGCCTGTGACTATCCAACTAGCGAGGAAAGAGATATCATAGGTTCAGTCAGCAGTAAATAAGCTTTGTTAAGTATCTGAAGAAGCCTATCATCTATAATAATGTAATGGATTAAAGTAACTTTTGTAAGTTTTAGCAAAGTAGTCTAACCTGCATGCCAAAAATCTATAGGGTAAGTAAGGGAAAAAGATAGGAAAGGAAAGAGAAAAGAAAAGAGAGGATAGAGAACAAGAAATGATACATCATGAGACGGTGCGGTACTCGCTCAACCACAGGGGTCCAGGTCAAGCTGTAGACAAAGGTGGCGGAGATATATATTTAACCCATGGGTCCCATGTGGCATCATGTTTAGCAGTAGTGTCCAGGAGAATACTAACCGTCTTCTCCTGGGCCATGATCCATGAAATCTTTCTCTTAACCAAGAGAAATGAAACAGTGGATCTCTTCCAGGCCCGTGCAATCGTGAGTTTGGTCCCCAGGAAAATGAACATAATAAGTCGTTGAACAACTTTAGGAGTTTTAGGGCAGGGAAAATTTAGGAGAGCCAGCTGAGGAGACTTTTGGATTGGGAAGCCTGTTATTTTCCTGATGGTATGAAAGATCCTATTCCATAAACCCCTGATTTTAGGGCAGTCCCACCAAATGTGTAACATGGACCCTATATGCCCACAATTTCGGAAGCACATAGGGGAAGCACTGGGGTAGATTTTGGAGAGTTTGAGAGGGACCATGTACCATCGCATAAGGACTTTCAGATTTGCTTCAATTAAAGCTATATTCAGTATGCCCTTAGATGCTGCAAGGGAAGCTCTATGCCATTCCTCAATACTCCATGTGTGATGGAGATCACTCTCTCATTCTCGCATAAAGAGTGATTTAGTCTCAGCCCTAGCTAGCGATCGGTAAATCACTGAGATCCCTCCCCTCTGCTCCACAGCTTGACCACACCACCGCTCGTATTCCGTGATCGAAAGTGGGGTATGACTGGGGGAACTAAGAGACTGCAGAAAGTGAAATATCTGTCTGAAACAAAATCTTTCAGTGTTGGGCATGTCAAGTTTGTTGATGCAGTGGGTCAGAGTGAGGGGTCCCGTAGGATTCGCAAAGTGTCCTATTCTATACATCCCCTTATCTAGCCACCATTGGAATGCTTGTATGTCCATGCCTGGGGGAAAATGAGGATTTCGGAATATATGGGACAGCGGATGCCAATTTGATACTATTCGAGGGTTATGTTTGAGAGGGTCCCACAGTGTCAGGGAGTGGGAAAGTGTAGGGACCATGATGGCAGGTCTAGATCTAGGATGGGACCAGATAATGTAATCTAAAGTAAATTGAGGTATAGCCTGTCGCTCTATACGATGATACGCTTTTAATCTATTAAAAATGAACCCAATCCGGGTGAGCAACCCTAGAATATACAGTGGACAGTTGGGAGAGTTGCGCTGCTTGATAATACCAAAGAAGATTAGGTAAACCCACTCCTTCTTGATCCCTGCTCCTGAACAGGGTCTCCTTGGCAATTCTATGTCCCTTTCCACCCCATATAAATTTAATAATTTTCGATTGAAACTTCCTGAGGTGATCTTTTGGGATAGGTATCGGTAAGGACCTAAATAGATAAAGAACACGTGGTAGCAAAGTTAGTTTTACAGAATTGATTCTACCTAGCCAAGACAGCCCCATTTTGTCCCATCTGGATAAGTCCTCTCCTAATTTACGAAAAAGTGGGGGGAAATTAGCATTGTAGAGATTGTCAATTGAGGAAGTAAGGTTGATACCCAGATAGGGGGTCATTTTTTCCCCCCAACTGAATCGGAAGTCGGTTTTAAGTAAGGCCATCACGGAGGTCGGTAGATTAATATTTAGTGCCATAGATTTAGAGTAATTAACCCTAAGACCAGATACCTTGCCGAAGTCATCGAGCACCTTGTATAGGTTAGGTAAAGAAGTAAGTGGTGAGGTGATGAAAAGTAAAACATCATCAGCAAAGAGGGCGCACTTGTGGGTTTGTTGGCCACAACGCACTCCCTGTACATCCGGATTATGCCGGATGGCGCTAGCTAGTGTCTCGATGACTACGGCAAAAATCAATGGAGACAAAGGACAGCCTTGTCTAGTACCACTCAGGATCGGAAAAGAGTCCGAATAGTAACCCTGCATTTTGACTTGTGCAACCGGGGTATC
Source organism: Lithobates clamitans (assembly GCA_037952925.1). NCBI lineage: Eukaryota > Metazoa > Chordata > Amphibia > Anura > Ranidae > Lithobates > Lithobates clamitans. Next base: position 114,824 of record JBBGZY010002081.1, on the reverse strand, counting down.
GTATAGTGCTCCTATTATATTCATAAAGGTTTGACCGAAACCCCACTTTTTTAGTATCGGGAACAGGAAGGCCCAGGAGACAGAGTCAAAAGCTTTCATTAGATCCAGAGACAAAACGAATCCCTGCTGTGGGAGTCCCTTGTCCCAGCCGGAGTTTAGTAACGAAACTATATCTATTGCTCTCCTGATCTGGTCTGGACCCTGTCTCCCAGGAATGAAGCCCACCTGATCCCCATGAATATACAGGCTTATAAAGGAGGACATTCTATTAGCTAAGATTTTAGTTAAGATTTTTAGATCATTGTTGATCAATGATATGGGTCTGTAATTAGCTGTACAGCTAGTGTCCTTACCTGGCTTTGGTATTACTGTAATGAAAGCCGAATTAAGCGTCTTGTCTAATTGATCCCCAGCTCGTAACTGATTATAAAAGCAAGCTAAATATGGAGAAAGCTGCTGGGAGAAGTGCTTGTAATACGGGGCTGAAAAGCCATCTGGACCAGGAGCGGAGTCATTTTTGAGGTCGTGAATGACCTGAGAAACTTCCTCCGCAGAAACAGGATTTTCAAGGCTGTCCTTATGATGCTCTCGTAACTTAGGGAGCTTCAGGGAGTTCAGATAGGAGTCAATTGTGTGAGACGAGGGTTCCAACCCTTGAGTACTATATAAAGATCGGTAAAAATCATGAAAGGATTCCATGATTTTCAGAGGATTCTGTGATAGGGAGCCAGTACTTAAACGTATCTTAGGTAAGGTGCGCACCCTCAGCCTAGGAGTGAGCCTGCGTGCTAACATGGCACCCAATTTGTCCTTTTGATAATAGAACCTCCCTCCATCCCATCGTAGACTTTTCTCCGCAACGGCCGTGAGGGACAGATTAAGAGCCATGCGCGCGGATTCAAGGCTAGCTGTCGATGTAACAGTGGGGTTGCGTTTATGTTGTTTACTGAAGTGAGAAAATTCACTTTCAAGTCTAGCTATTTCCAGTTTGCGGGCTTTGTTTATTCTAGCGGACATTTGGATTAGCTTACCCCTTACATAGGCTTTGTGAGCAGCCCACAGTGTGATGGGAGAGATATTATCAACATCATTATGTAAGAAATATTCCTGAATATCTTTGCTAAGTTCATTGACATGTGAGGGATTGCTGAGTAAAGAGGCATTTAATTTCCAATGAAACCTGTGGTGATGAGTTACAGATTTGTGTATGATTAAGAGAAGGAAGGAGTGGTCCGACCAGACAGAGTCTTTAATGATAACTTTACGCACCAGCGGGATATGTTTTTGCATAATGAAAAAGTGATCAATTCTTGCAAAAGTATTGTGGGGGCTGGAATAATGCGTATAATCCCGAGTACCAGGATTTAGTTCCCTCCAAGCATCTACCAGACCCTGCCGGAAGATCTGTCTAGCTACATTGAGGCTCTGTCTGGTGGGCCGCACCCCATCCCTTCCCGGGGGTCTAGACTTATCCTTTCCTGCGTCAAATGCTATGTTGGAATCTCCGCCGTAAAGGACCATGCCCTCCAGCATTGGAGCAAGGGTGAGAAAGAGAGATTGGAAAAATTTGGATTGTCCTCGGTTAGGTGCATAATATGAGATTAGTGAGTAAATCTGACCATCAATGAGTCCCTTCACTAGAATGAACCTGCCATCAGGGTCCCTAATAGGGATGAGCTTCGAGTTCGAGTCGAACTCATGTTCGACTCGAACATTGGCTGTTCGCAAGTTCGCCGAACAGCGAACAATTTGGGGTGTTCGCGGCAAATTCGAATGCCGCGGAACACCCTTTAAAAGTCTATGGGAGAAATCAAAAGTGCTAATTTTAAAGGCTAATATGCAAGTTATTGTCATAAAAAGTGTTTGAGGACCTGGGTCCTGCCCCAGGGGACATGGATCAATGCAAAAAAATTTTTTAAAAACGGCCGTTTTTTCAGGAGCAGTGATATTAATAATGCTTAAAGTCAAACAATAAAAGTGTAATATCCCTTTAAATTTCGTACCTGGGGGGTGTCTATAGTATGCCTGTAAAGGGGCGCATGTTTCCTGTGTTTAGAACAGTCTGACAGCAAAATGACATTTTGAAGGAAAAAACTCATTTAAAACTACCGCGGCTATTGCATTGCCGACAATACACATAGAAGTTCATTGATAAAAACGGCATGGGAATTCCCCAAAGGGGAACCCCGAACCAAAATTTAAAAAAAAAAAGACGTAGGAGTCCCCCTAAATTCCATACCAGGCCCTTCAGGTCTGATATGGATATTAAGGGGAACCCCGGCCAAAATTAAAAAAAAAAAATGACGTGGGGTTCCCCCTAAATTCCATACCAGACCCTTCAGGTCTGGTATGGATTTTAAGGGGAACCCCGCGCCAAAAAAAAAAAAAAAAAACGGCGTGGGTCCCCCCAAAAATCCATACCAGACCCTTATCCGAGCACGCAACCTGGCAGGCCGCAGGAAAAGAGGGGGGACGAGAGTGCGGCCCCCCCCTCCTGAACCGTACCAGGCCACATGCCCTCAACATTGGGAGGGTAGCCCCCCAAAACACCTTGTCCCCATGTTGATGAGGACAAGGGCCTCATCCCCACAACCCTGGCCGGTGGTTGTGGGGGTCTGCGGGCGGGGGGCTTATCGGAATCTGGAAGCCCCCTTTAACAAGGGGACCCCCAGATCCCGGCCCCCCCTGTGTGAAATGGTAAGGGGGTACAAAAGTACCCCTACCATTTCACTAAAAAACTGTCAAAAATGTTAAAAATGACAAGAGACAGTTTTTAACAATTCCTTTATTTAAATACTTCTTCTTTCTTCTATCTTCCTTCATCTTCTGGTTCTTCTGGTTCTTCCTCCGGCGTTCTCGTCCAGCATCTCCTCCGCGGCGTCTTCTATCTTCTTCTCCTCGGGCTGCTCCGCACCCATGGCATGGGGGGAGGCTCCCGCTCTTCTCTTCATCTTCTTCATCTTCTTCTCTTCTTCTTTTCTTCTCTTCTTCTCTTCTTCTCTTCTTCATTTTCTTCTCCGGGCCGCTCCGCACCCATGCTGGCATGGAGGGAGGCTCCCGCTGTGTGACGGCGCTCCTCGTCTGACAGTTCTTAAATAATGGGGGGCAGGGCCACCCGGTGACCCCGCCCCCCTCTGACGCACGGTGACTTGACGGGACTTCCCTGTGACGTCATGGGGAATGCCACAGGGAAGTCCCATCATGTCCCGTGCGTCAGAGGGGGGCGGGGTCACCGGGTGGCCCCGCCCCCGTTATTTAAGAACTGTCAGACGAGGAGCGCCGTCACACAGCGGGAGCCTCCCTCCATGCCAGCATGGGTACGGAGCGGCCCGGAGAAGAAAATGAAGAAGAGAAGAAGAGAAGAAGAGAAGAAAAGAAGAAAAGAAGAAGAGAAGAAGATGAAGAAGATGAAGAGAAGAGCGGGAGCCTCCCCCCATGCCATGGGTGCGGAGCGGCCCGAGGAGAAGAAGATAGAAGACGCCGCGGAGGAGATGCTGGACGAGAACGCCGGAGGAAGAACCAGAAGAGCCAGAAGAACCAGAAGAACCAGAAGATGAAGGAAGATAGAAAGAAAGAAGAAGTATTTAAATAAAGGAATTGTCAAAAACTGTCTCTTGTCATTTTTAACATTTTTGACAATTTTTTTGTGAAATGGTAGGCCCTTACCATTTCACACAGGGGGGGGCCGGGATCTGGGGGTCCCCTTGTTAAAGGGGGCTTCCAGATTCCGATAAGCCCCCCCGCCCGCAGACCCCCACAACCACCGGCCAGGGTTGTGGGGATGAGGCCCTTGTCCTCATCAACATGGGGACAAGGTGTTTTGGGGGGCTACCCCAAAGCACCCTCCCAATGTTGAGGGCATGTGGCCTGGTACGGTTCAGGAGGGGGGGGGCGCACTCTCGTCCCCCCCTCTTTTCCTGCGGCCTGCCAGGTTGCGTGCTCGGATAAGGGTCTGGTATGGATTTTTGGGGGGACCCCACGACGTTTTTTTTTTTTTGGCGCGGGGTTCCCCTTAAAATCCATACCAGACCTGAAGGGCCTGGTATGGAATTTAGGGGGACTCCTACGTCTTTTTTTTTTTTTTTAATTTTGGTTCGGGGTTGCCCTGTGGGGAATTCCCATGCCGTTTTTATCAATGAACTTCTATGTGTATTGTCGGCAATGCAATAGCCGCGGTAGTTTTAAATGAGTTTTTTCCTTCAAAATGTCATTTTGCTGTCAGACTGTTCTAAACACAGGAAACATGCACCCCTTTACAGGCATACTATAGACACCCCCCAGGTACGAAATTTAAAGGGATATTACACTTTTATTGTTTGACTTTAAGCATTATTAAAATCACTGCTCCTGAAAAAACGGCCGTTTTTAAAACATTTTTTTGCATTGATCCATGTCCCCTGGGGGAGGACCCGGGTCCCCAAACACTTTTTATGACAATAACTTGCATATTAGCCTTTAAAATTAGCACTTTTGATTATTCATGTTCGTGTCCCAGACTTTAACGGTGTTCGCGTGTTCGAACGAACTTTTTTCCTGTTCGCATGTTCTGGTGCGAACCGAACAGGGGGGTGTTCGGCTCATCCCTAGTCCCTAAATTCAGAAGTTAGTGAAAATTGCGTTTTGTGGGAGAAGAAAATTCCCACCCCTTTGGTTTTTTTATCAGAATTGGCAAGAAAAAACGTGGGGAATTTGGCATGTATAAAAGACGGAGCGTAAGATCTTGGAAAGTGTGTTTCCTGAAGAAATAGTATGTCTATTTTTTGGTCATGAGAATATTGAAAGACTTTCCGACGCTTAAGTGGGGAATTAAGCCCCTGTACGTTATGTGAGGCCAGGCGTAGGGCCTGTGAGGAGGTGGTGTGGTCAGCCATGGAGCAGGATAGGTTGAGATGCCAGTAAACCCCAATCACCTACCTTCCAATTGACGGGTGGTATGTGGTCATGTATCAATGTTAGGATCCTCAGATCACGATCCCCGGTCCCGTGGGCAAGCGAGACCGCACACGTCACTGAAAAGAGTAAAAATGTAGTAAGGGGATTAAGAGAGAGAAAAAGCAGAATAGTAGGAGAAGAGAAGAAGATCCAGGGATATGTGAAAAAAATGTTGATCATATCCCGAGATATAAATGTGTTGCCTCCAAACTCGTGGAGGAAATCCCCACCCGAAGTATTAATAACTGCAATCCGACTTCGAGGGAAGGATGGGGCGCAAAGGTACTGCCCCATGCACGGCACCCCTAAAAAACTATGACAGCAATATATTAGGATACACTCCCTACCCCATTAATAACTGAGAAGTATATCTATAACGGGAGGGGGCAGAAAGGATCACAAGTTAAAATTGACCCCCATAACAAAATTATAAAAAAATGTATATATAATTAAAGAAATAAATAAAAAAAATAAAGATAATTTTAACACGAAGAGGGTATAACCCCAAAACACAGGATCAAAAACTTTCAACGCCCCCCAGGACCAGACAAGAGCATCAAATAGGAAAAAAAAAAGGGGGGGGGAGACCTGTATGGTGAAGGGGTAAGGCATGTCCACATCCCAAAAAGGGATGTAAAGGGAGAAAGAAAAAAAAAAAAGAGAGTCCCGTGGTTCAGGTAGCAGGGCTTTCCTTGGCTTTCTTATACTTGGGTTTTTGCCACGTAGGAGTCAGAGGGCTGGGTGGAGGTGGTCGTTTGGGTAGGAGTGATGGAGAAGACTGCATCGGTGATGATGGATCAGTGTTCAAGAGTCCCAATTTTTTCAGTAAAAGTTCTCCTTCCGCTAGTGTAGAAAATCTGAAAGGCTTGCCGTTAAATTCAAATTTGAGGCTTAGCGGGAAAAGCCACCAGTATTTCACATTTTTCTGTGTGAGGACATTCAGAAGTGGTTTAAGTGCTCGCCGTCTTTGAATAGTATAAGGAGAAATATCAGCGTACACCTGAACTGAATGACCCAGGAGCTGGATTTGGGGCATAGTGCGAGCCCTCCTCATGACCTCCTCCTTAACGTTGTAGTAGTGAGGTTTTACCACAATGTCCCTGGGAAGACCATTCGAGCGAGGAGGACCTAGGGCTCTGTGGGCCCTATCGAGCTCCAACCTGTGGGCTCTGATATCAGGTATCAGGTGTTTGATGAGAGAGTGGACTGCTTCCGGAATGTCCGTGAAAGTCTCAGGAAGACCCCTTATCCTAAAGTTCAGCCGTCTGGACCTATTTTCAAGGTCATCGATTTTGGCGATGGTCCCCTCCAGCTGATCAGTGAGTTCTTGAAAGCGATCCGTATTTTGATTGACCCAATCAATTGTGGCGTCCATTTTAGTTTTAATATGCTCAATGCGGGATCCCAGGAGATGTAGATCTGATTTAATGTCAGAGGTGATATCTGAAGTTATTTTGGCAGCAGTTTGTGCAAGTCCTTTATCAAGCATTTCTGTGAATTTGTTAAAGAGCATTGAGATATCAGGGGGACATGAGGAGAACTGATGCACATCTTGTTGCTGTATGACAGGCCTCTGGGGGGATGAGGCTGTGTGAGGTATGTGAAGCCCATCCAGGGTCTGATCTAATAAGGATAATGTGGAGGCAGGAGATGCTGGATCTAAGATAATATGGGGCAGATGAGCCTCTCCACATACCTCTTTAAGCAGAGCAGTGCGCCAGGGAGAGGAATCAGCTGTGCCTGTGTGTGCAACTTCGCTTGTGTGCCGCTCCGCCGCCATCTTAGGTGTCTGTGCTGTGGGAGACCCAGCCGAGAAACAGTCCTCTGGGGTCCGTTTGGCTGCTGCAATATGCCCTGTCTCTGTCCTGGGGGTAGCCGCCGTGCTCCGTTCCCGATTGCGGGTGTTGGGGGTGAGTGGATCCGTTGCGGGGAGTGCCGAATGCTCGGAGCGGGACGGAGCTCTGTGATCAGGCGTCCATGTCACAGAGCGCCGCGCATGCACCCAGTTAGTAATTTTTCTTATTAAATATATTATTTGGTCTTTGTGAAAGTTATAGAGTCTACAAGCTATGGTGGCAATCATTGAAAATTGATCACACCTGATGTACTGATGGCCTATCTAATTTATTGAGTCACTAACAAGCCAGGAAAGAACAAATACCCCCAAATGACCCCTTTTTGAAAAGTAGCAGTCCAAGGTATTTAGTAAGAGGCATGGTGAGGTTTTTTTTCACATTTTAATGTCTACCCACAATTCTTTGCAAAATGAGGATTTTTTATAATTTTTTTTCACAAAATTGTCATATTGGCAGCTTCTCTCTCCTCTCCTCACATGATCGGTGTGAGAAGCAGAGAGAATGGGACATGATGCTGGTTTGTTGACAGTAGGGATGAGCTTCGAGTTCGAGTCGAACTCATGCTCGACTCGAACATCGGCTGTTTGCCAGTTCGCCGAACAGTGAACAATTTGGGGTGTTCGTGGCAAATTGGAATGCCGCGGAACACCCTTTAAAAGTCTATGGGAGAAATCAAAAGTGCTAATTTTAAAGGCTTATATTCATGGTATTGTCATAAAAAGTGTTTGGGGACCTGGGTCCTGCCCCAGGTGACATGGATCAATGCAAAAAAAAGTTTTAAAAACAGCAGTTTTTCGGGAGCAGTGATTTTAATAATGCTTAAAGTGAAACAATAAAAGTGTAATATCCCTTTAAATTTCGTACCTGGGGGGTGTCTATAGTATGCCTGTAAAGGGGCGCATGTTTCCCATGTTTAGAACAGTCTGACAGCAAAATGACAATTCAAAGGAAAAAAAGTCATTTAAAACTACTCGCGGCTATTAATGAATTGCCGGTCCGACAATACACATAAAAATTCAATGATAAAAACAGCATGGGAATTCCCCACAGGGGAACCCCGAACCAAATTTTAAAAAAAATGACGTGGGGGTCACCCTAAATTCCATACCAGGCCCTTCAGGCCTGGATATTAACAGGAACCCCAGCCAAAATTTTTTTTAAAAATGGCGTGGGGTCCCCCTCAAAATCTATACCAGACCCTTCAGGTCTGGTATGGATTTTAAGGGGAACCCGCTCCAAAATTTAAAAAAAAAACGGCTTGGGGTCCCCCCAAAAATCCATACCAGACCCTTATCTGAGCACTCCCAATGTTGAGGGCATGTGGCCTGGTACGGTTCAGGAGGGGGGTCGCTCTCTCGTCCCCCCCTCTTTTCCTGCGGCCTGCCAGGTTGTGCGCTCGGATAAGGGTCTGGTATAGATTTTGAGGGGGACCCCATGCCATTTTTTTTTAAATTTTGGCCGGGGGTTCCCCTTAATATCCATACCAGACCTGAAGGGCCTGGTAGGGAATTTAGGGGGACCCCCCACGTCATTTTTTTTTTTTAATTTTGGTTCTGGATTCCCCTGCCGTTTTTATCAATGAACTTTTATGTGTATTGTCGGACCAGCAATTCATTAATAGCCGCGAGTAGTTTTAAATGACTTTTTTTTCTTTGAAATGTCATTTTGCTGTCAGACTATTCTAAAAATGGGAAACATGCGCCCCTTTACAGGAATACTATAGACACCCCCCAGGTACGAAATTTAAAGGGATATTACACTTTTATTGTTTCACTTTAAGCATTAATAAAATCACTGTTCCCGAAAAAATGGCCGTTTTTAAAAAAAATTTCTGCATTGATCCATGTCCCCTGGGGCAGGACCAAGGTCCCCAAACACTTTTTATGACAATAACTTGCATATAAGCCTTTAAAATTAGCACTTTTGATTATTCATGTTCGTGTCCCATAGACTTTAACAGTGTTTGCGTGTTCAAACAAATTTTTTGCCTGTTCGCAAGTTCTGGTGCGAACCGAACAGGGGGGTGTTTGGCTCGTCTCTAGTTGACAGTGATCGCTCCGTAACGCGGACACAAGAACCCAGGGAGCGTGATTCTGGGAGGACATTATTGTACGCCCTCCCAGAATTATCCAACCATGCTGTAGCTGTCATTCAGCTATGGCCCAGTCGGCAAGTGGTTGAAGCAGGAGCTCCAGGCTCCCTCAGAAAAAAGTAAAATTCAGCAGCTACACAGCCGGTTTCCTACTGCACATGTGCGAAGGGCGCTGTGCTTTGTGAATGGGCTGTGGGAGAAGGAAGAGGGGGACGAACTTCCGGCTCAGTTCATCACAGTAAACTGAGCCAGAAGTGGGAACAAGTTACTGTCAAAACCAGACAAGCAGAGCTTCCTCTTTTGGGTGGGGCTCCACTTTAAGTGACCTGAGACTGAATAGTTTCCTCCCTATGCTAGAATCACTGTGAAATGTGAGCTATTTGTATATTACTATGAGGAGAGAGATTAGGCGGGGCTGAGCCACGGCTCTGTGTCTGAATGGACACACACAGCAGAGGCTTGGGAGTGAGCCTGCTCTAGTGCCCCCATAACAAGCTGCCTGCTGTGAGGGCAATCGGCAGGAGGGAGGAGCCAGGAGTGCTGGCGAGGGATATGAAGAGAGGAGGATCTGGGCTGCTCTATGTAAAACCACTGCACAGGGCAGGTAAGTATAACATGTTTGTTATTTTTAAATTAAAAAAAACAAGACTTAAATATCACTTTAATTCCTCATAGAATGGTAACAGATTGGTCTGGCAAGAATGATCTTTCATAAATTAATGCTGATTACTACTAATGATTAGAGATGGGCCAAACACCCCCCTGTTTGGTTCTCACCAGAACTTACAAACGGAGAAAAACTTCTGACCCGAATGGTGAACCCTATTAAAGTCTATGTGACCTGAACTTGAAAAATCAAAAATCCCCATGTTGAAGGCCTATATGCAAGTAATTGCCCATAAAAAGGTTGTGGGGGTCTGGGTACTGCCCTGTGGGACATGTATTAATGCAAAACAATGTTTTTAAAATGATAGTTTTTACAGGAGCAGTGATTTTAATTATGCTTAAAGTGCAACAATAAAAATGAAAAATCCCTTTAAATATAGTGCCTGGGGGTGCCCTAGTCTGCCTGTAAAGTGGTGCATCTGTAGCACATATAGAACATTCTGCAGCAAAAATGGGGAGCTGGGGAGGTGCTGACCATAGGTACCCATCCACATAAACAGTTTCATCCAATCAGTAGCTCTGTTCAGGCACTGGAAACAAATACTTCAGTCCACAACATCCAGAGGTGTGCTACGCCCAAATACATGAAATTTATGGATCTGGACTCAGCAACACAAAGGCCAATGTGAATGATGCTTCATTTTTCTTTTTTTGAGGAAGGGGGGCAACTTCTGTTCTTGCACATAGGCCTACTGCATTCAGAAAATGTCCCTGTAATAGATAGTATTACTAATGATTACCTCAATACAGGGGCCCATAGGCCTCCTAAACAGTTGTGGTATTTAAAATTGGCCCCCACATAACTGCTCCTCTTCTCTGGTTATACAACTCCCCCCTCATTAAAGGGGTTGTGAACCCTCATGGTTTTTCACCTTAATGCATTCTACGCATTAAGGTGAAAAACCTTCTGTGCTGCTACAGCCCCCCGAGCCCCTGTTTTACTTACCTGACCCTAATCTTTCTCCAGCTGGAAACAAGCACACCAGCTCTACTTGGTGTCTCATGTCCTGATTGGATAGATTGGTAGCAGTGCAGCCATTGGCTCCCGGTGCTGTCAATCAAATCCAATGATGCGGCGGGGCCGAGTCTTGCATTCTGAGTGAAGGAGAGCTCTTCTCCAATGTGGACACTTGATGCGGGAGGAGCCACCAGTGCCACTGTGGAATCCCAGAAGAGGAGAATCGGGGCCACTCTGTGCAAAACAAACTGCAAAGTGGGGGTAAGTATGACATGTTTGTTTTAAAAAACAAAACAAAATGAGGGTTTACAACCCCTTTATTGTCATCATGTATAATGAAGGAACAGTGGTGCTTCATTGTACTTAGGGATGCAGAGGACCCACCCACATTCCATATCTGTAGTGGGAATAGGAAAGAATACCCATTGCCCTCGCAAGGAATAAGGAAAATATTGATCTCTATTATATCCCCCAGACCAAATGAGAAGCACATCATTTTTATAGGCTGCAATTGTTATTTGGTATTTATAATAATTTTTGGTTTGCCTAGACACAAATTTAACACATTCCTATAACTAATTTATACTTGAGGTTTTGTTTGTAATGCTGTTTTGTAATACAATAACTGTTATATATAATTATAATAAATTTGTATTTTTTCATAAGCAAATATTTCTTTAACATTTATATTAAAATATATTGAAAACCATTACTATATCTAGCCTATAGGAACATATTAAGTTGTTTAGAACCTTTAGTTATAAAGTTGTAAAAAGCCACAATACCATAACCAGTTTGCATAATGAAAATGCTTTATTATGTTTATTGTAAAATGTAGTGCACTCTAACCTCATAAAATTAGCACTGAGGCACTAGGGAAAACTATTTTTTTTTACTTTTTAAAAGGAAGTTTGCTGTACAAGTATCACACTGAGCCACTGTGTATTCATGTCAATTACTACAATTAATTAGCAATAACCCCTTCATAGCTTAAGGGAATAGAAATTTACAGGGATTTTAATTTCAACATATGTTCAACAGGGCCTTTGGGCCTCCAAAATAATTACCCCCTTCTTTTGGGAGGGCAAGGATTAAATCAATGTGGAGCAGTGAATGTACTGGGGACAAGGGAAGAAGGTTTAAATGGAAGGAAATGTGGCACCTGGGAACAATGACAATAAGGTTTGAAGTTAGATAATTGTGCAAATGTACAGAAAGTCTACAACTGGCTTTAACAAATCTGCCATATTACCATTTAAAAAGCAACATTGATTAATGAAAAGAACACTTCAGCAACAGTTGACTATATTAACTTATGTTTTTAAATTATATTTGTATGTTGAAATTAAACTCCAGGAAAACAGATTTTACTTATCAAATGATTTGTAAATTGTATGCAGTTCCCTGTCATAAACAGGGTCTCTCTCTTCCCCCAGGCTGTGACCTGGGGTAGGTGCATGTGACTGGATCTCCTTTTTACAGACCTGCCTGCCTGAGGAGGCCGATATGTAACTGTGTTTGGAGCTATGCCTGTCTGGAAGCAGAATGGAGACTTAGTTGGTGCTGGTTGACTCTCCTGAAGTGAAGATATGGCTGCTACTGGAAAGAACTGCTACATCTAAGCAGGTATATGTTGCTGTATTCAGCTTAAAAGTCCTTTTCCTGTACAAGTGTCCATTGTTGGAGTCTGAGTCTGTAGGTTATTAACAGTTGTTCTGAATTCCCTACCCATTTATCCCAGAGTTTGTTCACATCTAAAAGTGACTGAAGTGAATTGTCAGCCCTCCCTGTCTTTGGGGCTACTCCACCTGTTCCTCAGGGTCGGCGGAGGGGGGAGTACTACTGAATAAAGTACTGTACACTTTAATTTTTTTGTAAAGACCGGGAGAGAAACCAGTGGATGTGTAACTTCTAATGGGTTAGAAACATGTAGTTTGTGTTGAGGTATAAAGTCATTGCTTGTTATGAATTTTGACTGCTATTATATCTGGGTTGCAGTGACTGGCATCTGCTAGGAGTTCAATACTGAGAGAAAATAGTAGTACAGAAAGCGGACAACATTGAATGAGTGCTGTTCAGTTGTTATGCCGCGTACACACGGTCGGACTTTCCGGCATACTTGGTCCGGCGGACCAGAGTGTGCCGGACAATCCGCCCGTGTGTGGGCGGCGGCGGACTTTTCCGGCGGACTTCTTCCCAAAAGCCCGCCGGACCTAGATTTAAAGAAAGTTTCAAATCTTTCCGTCGGACTCAGTTTCGGGCGGAAAGTCTGCTCGTGTGTGTGCTGGTCCGACGGAAAGCCCGCTCGTGTGTAGGCTGGTCCGACAGACCAAATACGACACGAGGGCAGGGTATTGCATCTCGCGCTCGCTGCAATAGGAAAAACAAATCTTCCTATTGCGGCGAGCGCGGGACATACCAGGCCCTTAGGTCTGGTATGGATTATAAAGGGGAACCCCTACGCCGAAAAAACGGCGTGGGGCCCCCCCTAAAATCCATACCAGACCCCGATCCGAGCACGCAGCCTGGCCGGTCAGGAAAGGGGGTGGGGACGAGCGAGCGCCCCCCCCCTCCTGAACCGTACCAGGCCGCATGCCCTCAACATAGGGGGGTGGGTGCTTTGGGGGAGGGGGCGCCCTGCGGGCCCCCCCACCTCAAAGCACCTTGTCCCCATGTTGATGAGGACAAGGGCCTCTTCCCGACAACCCTGGCCGTTGGTTGTCGGGGTCTGCGGGCGGGGGCTTATCGGAATCTGGGAGCCCCCTTTAATAAGGGGGCCCCCAGATCCCGGCCCCCCACCCTATGTAAATGAGTATGGGGTACATGGTACCCCTACCCATTTACCTAGGAAAAAAGTGTAAGTAATAAAACACACTACACAGGTTTTTAAAATATTTTATTAAACAGCTCCGGGGGGGATCTTCCTCCGGCTTCGGGGGTCTTCTTTCGGCTTCGGGGGTCCCTCCGCTTCATCTTCTCCTGGCGTCCGGTTGGTTCTTCTCCGCTCTCCGGCCTCTTCTCCCGGTGTCGCAGGTCTTCGGCCGGCCCCTCCGCTGTCTTCATGTAGCTCTATTGCCAGCGGAGGTCCGGACTTCTTGGCTTCTTGGCTTCTCTTCTCTTCCCCCAGATGTTGACACGACGCTCTCTCCGGCTGGACTGGTCTCTGAGGGCTGCGTTGTGACTTATATAGGTGGAGACCCCGCCCCCATATGATGTCACAGTCCTTGGGCATGCTGGGACTGTGACGTTTTAGGGGGCGTGTTCGACCACGCCCCCTAAAACGTCACAGTCCCAGCATGCCCAGGGACTGTGACATCATATGGGGGCGGGGTCTCCGCCTATATAAGTCACAACGCAGCCCTCAGAGACCAGTCCAGCCGGAGAGAGCCTCGTGTCAACATCTGGGGGAAGAGAAGAGAAGCCAAGAAGCCAAGAAGCCAAGAAGTCCGGACCTCCGCTGGCAATAGAGCTACATGAAGACAGCGGAGGGGCCGGCCGAAGACCTGCGACACCGGGAGAAGAGGCCGGAGAGCGGAGAAGAACCAACCGGACGCCGGGAGAAGATGAAGCGGAGGGACCCCCGAAGCCGGAAGAAGACCCCCGAAGCCGGAGGAAGATCCCCCCCCCCGGAGCTGTTTAATAAAATATTTTAAAAACCTGTGTAGTGTGTTTTATTACTTACACTTTTTTCCTAGGTAAATGGGTAGGGGTACCATGTACCCCATACTCATTTACATAGGGTGGGGGGCCGGGATCTGGGGGCCCCCTTATTAAAGGGGGCTCCCAGATTCCGATAAGCCCCCGCCCGCAGACCCCGACAACCAACGGCCAGGGTTGTCGGGAAGAGGCCCTTGTCCTCATCAACATGGGGACAAGGTGCTTTGAGGTGGGGGGGCCCGCAGGGCGCCCCCTCCCCCAAAGCACCCACCCCCCCATGTTGAGGGCATGCGGCCTGGTACGGTTCAGGAGGGGGGGGGGCGCTCGCTCGTCCCCACCCCCTTTCCTGACCGGCCAGGCTGCGTGCTCGGATCGGGGTCTGGTATGGATTTTAGGGGGGGGCCCCACGCCGTTTTTTCGGCGTAGGGGTTCCCCTTTATAATCCATACCAGACCTAAGGGCCTGGTATGCCCCGCGACGGGGCTCGCAAGGTGTCAATCTCGCCGATAAAAGCGGCAAGATTGACATCCTTTTCTAGTCCCGTCGCACCCGAGTCACGTTCAAAATGAACGGACTTGTCCGTGTGTGGGCAAGTCCGTTCATTCTGAAAGTCCGCCGGAACTCCGGCGAAAGTCCGTCGGAAAGACGGGCGGACCTAGCCCGCCGGAAAGTCCCGGCGTGTGTGGGCAAGTCCGTCCGTTTTAAAGTCCGGCGCACCTGGCGGACAAAGTCCGTCGGAAAGTGTGCCGGACCAAGTAGGATAGAAAGTCCGACCGTGTGTACGCGGCATTAGTCTTCTGGAAGGAAGAATGAGAGCGTTTAATAGAAGGGCTGAGAGAAGGAGTTTCAGGAGGCTGAGTCAGTATAGAAATCGCTGCTTTCAGGCAGCAAGGTGCCAAGGCATATCATATGTAATCCTTAAAATCCTAAATTGAAAGTAAACAGCGTAGGGGAAGCTGGAAGGAGGAAGTTATAAAAATAGACAGCAAATAGGCAGCACTCACAACATGAAAAGAGATACGTAAACTTAATCTGGATTTTTTTTTTAATTATTGTTTAAATTGCTATTACAGTGTTGATGTTATAAAATGAGTGTGCTGTGACCATAGATCTCCTTTAATTCCATAATGTGTCTGGTGTTGTTTCCAGATTGTCTATACTTTCTGAACCCTACTTGGTCCTTATTTATGATAGAGGAGATGATAGCATTCACCCTGTTATTTTTTTAGTGAAAATTTAGTTAGACCTGAAAAATAAAGCACCTTTGAGGTGCTGTATTATTCAGAAGTTGTTTAATAGTTTTTATTTATTTCCTCTATTGTTACAGGGTTGTTTACAAGGCTACCTCCGCATTGGTCAATTACGGTTGCTATAAATTAAATATTGGTGAAATTGTTCACAAAGTGAGGTCTAATTCTCTGTCTGAAAAGGTGTACTTCCTGATAAATAGTACAGTAGTAGTCTGCAAATATTTGTGCAAACTTTTTAGGTCATAGGCAGCTTGCCAAAATGGGGTCACAGATCACATATAGGGTAGATTTGAACATTCTATCTCTAAGCTTGTTTGTGAGTAGAGTGCTGGCTTTATTGTCTTTACTATAGTAGGATTGAATTTTTGAAAGTTTTTTGTTCTGCGCTGATGGTAAATCCTATTTATGATGAAAAAGAAAAGCTGCTGCCTCCACCGTGACACCTACCTAGGGTCTAATTAAATAAACAAAGAGGGGTATTTGGTGGGTGTAGCACTGCTCTAAAATACTAGTAAAGTGCACTCAAAAATATGTCCTCTCTGTATATATATATTTACTTCCAGTTAAAGCAACAAATGCACATTACTCCTCAACAAATCTTCAAAGAGCAATACACATATAAATATAACCAGTCCTTTTAAAATAAAGTACAAATAGATATATGTCATATATCATAAATAAGTGCTATGTGAAATAAAGTGACAGTTCGTGAAAAACTGTTTGTGATAAAAAAATATCCTATCAGCGTGTTCAGATCCTGGGATTAGTAAACAGTCCATAAAAATTAAAAAATTTAAATAGAAATAAAAACCAAAAATCAAAAACAAGTGACTTGTGCCTCTTTTTCTGTGCTTCCTGAGAAAGGTATTTAAAATGTAGGTGCTTCACTCCGTGCTCTCCTATATCTAATGCACTCACCAAAGGGCTCTCCCCTCTAGGGGGTGTTACGCCTTCACAGCCACACTGCTGTAGTTGCTCCTTATCAGCCCCTTCACCTTGATAATATGCAGTATATGCATAAAAAGAATAGTACTTCGTAGTGCAATACCATAAAAACGAATTTTATTTTTAAAAAAAACATGCGGTTGTGCACTTACATTTGATAAAAATAGTTAGCAGTTAGAAAACTGGAAAGTCCGTGAAAGTCTATGGCTCCCCCTGCGTGTTTCATCAGCATAACGTCATCTGGGCCATAATAGGATTGTGAGGGGTCAGTGGCGCTACCTGTGTGCCAAATGGTGATCTACTAGATCACTCTTTAGTGGCTAAATAATTAAAAAACACAGTGATATTGTGATAAAAATTACAGCAAAACAGTTAACAGAAAAGTGGTAGTGTGATCATTATGATAGCTCGCCTACAGCAGTAGGTAAATGCTAAAGCCCTCTGAGTGGGCTTTAGCACTCAGAGGGCTTTAGCATTTACCTACTGGTGTAGGCTAACTATCATAATTATCACACTACCACTTTTCTGTTAACTGTTTTGCTGTCATTTTTAAACAAAAGGTAAACTTATTCTTTAAGCACCTTATTCAAAGTTCGTTCCTTGTGGACATTATCCATCACTGTTGCACAGTTTTACACTTTTTGGACTGTTTTGCATCATTAGCACTTTGGGACAGCATCTCTGTTGTGGGATTGTTTGTCCATATATTATTATTTGTTGAGCTATTCACCTATAGCACATCAGTGCATGTATAAGGGTTTGACTGCACTGCCAACACCATTATCACTTCTAAGATTTTGTTTTAATAATGTGGATTGATTATTGATGTGGAATTTGCATGCACGTTGTATTTTATTTTAAATCACTCTGTTGCACATCCATTTGTGGTATACAAATATTGTATATGTTACACCCTACAAGTATCAGCACTAGGGATTATTTTGAATTTTATTTGCGATTTTATGCGTTTTCATGTCATGAACTATTGTCACCTTGTTGTGCACTAGGGATTATGTGCTTTTAGGTCAGCATTATTTTTAATATTGTCACGTCCCTTTTTAAATAGAGTGGCCTTTACATTATTCACTTCACTTGACACTTTGGCATTTTTTTGATTAGCATTCTATCTTATATATGTCCTCTTTTGGCACTAATGTTTTGATGGATTCCTACATGGAGACATGAAGATTATGGACTTATGTATCCAGAGTTTAGTATAACCTATTTGTGGTAGGAATTAACATCTTGGAACCACCACTAAGCCGAGTGTTTGGCAGTCTGATCGTTGTCCTAATTGATCCTGGTTAGTTTTTTATTGCTAGTTTGGTACTGATTAATAGAGTAGCGCTACATATTTTACAGTTATTTATTATTATTTTTTACATTTTTTTTATTTTTTTGGGATGAATTCATATGAATCCACGTCTATTTTCACGAGTGGAAGTTTGTCAAAATCCACCGAGGTTCCATAAAGGCCCAGGCTAGGTTTAAGCCACTTGCTTTATTTGGCTTACCATCTGGTAAGCATTCTACTTATTATTATTATTATTATACGACATTTATATAGCGCCAAAAGTTTACTCAGCGCTTTACAATGTATAAGGGGGACAACACAATTACAGTACAGTTCAATACAAAAGGTACAGGAGGGCCCTGCTCGTAGAGCTTACATTCTAAAGGGAGGGGGTGGTGGTACAAAAGGTAATAGCTGCAAAGAATGATTTGATGGGGGTGGCTCAGGGACAGTTATGTGGGTGTGGGATAGGCTTCCCTGAATAAATGAGTTTTCAAGGATCTCCTAAAGGTGGACAGGGTAGGGGCTGATCAGACATACTGGGGCAGGGAATTCCAGAGGATGGGAGAGGCTCTGAAGAAGTCCTAAAGGCGAGCATGGGAGGAGGTAACAAGGGAGCTAGAGAGCAGGATACTTACTATACTTACTATTACTAAATACTTACTATTTGCTGTTTATTTTGATTCATCTGAGCATCTAGTACCATCAACTGGACTATTGAAGATTCTTATTCACTTCTTTTTGGACTTTTATGCACTCTAAGAACCTTTTATTTTTATTTTATTTTTTATCACAGTGTATATATATATATGCATTAGTTTAAAGCGCGGCTTTCTGTTTTATATTTTATATTTGGTGTACCCCACTTATAGCCGCAGCATTACTCATTTGCGTTTATTTTTATTATCCTTTTCAGCGCAGTTTTTTTCTTTTTATTCTTCTGTATTATTGGTGTATTACTGCAGCTGGTCTGTTTTGTTTTTAGATTGAGTTCTAACCAACATGGATATTTTTGATTTTCGGGCCCAGAAGGTAGTCAATACCGAAGGGGTCTTTGAGGTATATAGGGAGGATGAAAATGATTTGTGGGGGCTATTCATGAGGTTGAAAAACCTTATGATTTCTGAAACCCATACCCAATGGGATATAGCCTATCTGGGAACCTATATAAAAAATTCAATGGTCCCAAGAAGTCTAAGGTGGGAAATCTCTCCCCAGAAAGGTGAGTCAGAGCTGGAGGAGTGGTTTAAATATTTTAATTAAGCAGGCCTATCACTCCTACAGTTTTTGATTGATAGGAAGACTGCAAAGTTGACCAAGATTGATACTGAGATTAAGACTATTAAGGACAAACTTAGTGGCAGTAAGGAGAGTGATGAATATAGGGAGAGATCACAAAATTTGTTAAAGGTCCATGAAAAAGAGGATAAAGATCAAAAGTATAAGAAAAAGAAAAAATATAATCGCGATTTGAGTGATTATTGTAACAATGTTGTTTTTGACTGGCAGAAAAAATTGTTGGAAGACTCGGCCGGTCAGACCAACACTGCTATGGAGGTTTCCACTCAGGGCTATGGAGATAATTCTAATGGTCCTTTGAGACAATCTCAACCATTTAAAAACAACAAGAAAGGTCCCACTAATAAATCACAAAAAATTTTGGGTCCTCAGAACTACCAATCCCCACACAGGGAATACCAAATCTAATAATGCCCCCCCCCTCCCCAACTATTCCTATAATTTTGGTCCACCAAGACCAAATCATGTTCAAGGAGGAGGTGGGCCTCGCTTTACCCAGCCTTCCCCTTGGAGAGGGGGCCAATATACAGGAGTTAGAGGGCGTGGCCAACAAAATTCTAATAGGGGTCGAGGTCAACATGTAGAATATCCTGAGTGGTGGAGACCTAATCACAATTATGATTCATTTCAAAAACCACCATATCAAGACCCTTATGATGCTGGTTGGGAATATAATTTACCCACGCAAAACAGATTCTTCCCATTAGGTGATGCTAATCCTTGTGATGGAGGTTTTGATTCTTTTCGAGCTTATGGACATCAGCAGAATGTTTAAGCCCCTTCTACATCCCATTTGACCCAGGATGAGGGTACGCCCAATTACACTGTCCCGACCCCTAGGGATTCAGGGACTTGGGGTTTTTCCAGATCCGGCCAAGGCCGGAGGGGGGAGGCGCCTGCGAGCAAAAAAGAGCCAGAACATAATAGGTCAGGGCATTTTCAATCTGAGTACCAAGGAACTGTCCCAATCAGAGAAGATGGTTTTAGATAAGGGCCTTAAGTTTGTCCCCCCTAGGAGTCTAGATAGGTTTCAAACTTATATGGACGTCCATAGGTTTGTTCGGAGGTTAAATATCAAAAGATATATGATTGATAACCCCATTATTAGGAATTGTCCACCTACTGATCAATTTGTACATTCAGGTTTGGCCAATGCATCCCTTTTCAATCCCCCTGGGGTTCTTTCCCCCACATTGAAAGTGTTTAGGGACGTCATCCTAAGGGATCTTGATTTGTTGGAAGTTAAAAAAGCTAAGAATTCTAGGGTTATTCAGGAAGGGTTAGATTCTTTGTGTAAGAACAAAGATCTGGTTATACGTCCCGCCGACAAGGGGGGAGGTATTGTGGTACTTGATCGTAGGGATTATATGGCCAAAATGGTCAGGATCCTCAGTGACACCGACACTTATACCCCCCTCCCCTCAGACCCTAAGAATAGTTATCTAAGAGAATTGAAGAAAATTGTATCAAAGGGCTCCTCCACTGGTATTTTGAAAGATAAAGAAAGTTTATTTTTAGTCCCTAAGGCTCCTAGGACACCAACCATCTACTATTTACCTAAGGTTCATAAAGATTCTATCTGCCCCCCGGGACGCCCCCTTGTGAGTGGCATTGATTCAATCACATCCCGGGTGGGCAGATATATCGATTTTTATTTGCAACCCTTAGTTCAAAAGATGCCTTCTTATATAAAAGACACACGGCACGTATTGAATCTCCTTTCAGGCATAGATATTAGGCCAGGCCTATGGACCGCTGACGTCACTTCCTTATATACTATAATTCCACACCCTCTGGGTTTGGAAGCGGTTAAGGGCACCTTGACGAGGGATTCAGGACTCCCTGTGCGCCAGATTTCTTTCATCATGGAGCTTCTTGAATATGCTACCTCCCATAATTATTTTTGGTTTTCTAATAAATTCTATGGCCAAAGTCGAGGCGTGGCTATGGGGGCTAAATATGCCCCCAGCCTGGCCAATGTTTTTATGGCCAGGTGGGAGGAGGATGTCATCTATGCCCACAGGAGTCCCCATCTTATCCTGTGGGCTAGGTATATAGATGACATATACAAGAGGGGATTTGGGACTTTATATGAAGCGCTTAGGTGGTGGAGATAAAATTTAACATGGTACTTTTTATCTCCACCACCTAAGCGCTTCATATAAAGTCCCAAATCCCCTCTTGTATATACCAAATATCAGGATGGAGGCACTTAATTGCGCCTCATTTAAAGTCCCAAACTCCCTTTTTCTTTTTCAGGTATATAGATGACATCCTCCTCCTATGGGACGGTGATGGCCAGGAGCTTCATCAGTTCATGTCCTCCCTTAACGAAAACAATCGGGGTATCCATCTCAATTTTGAGATGAGTCAGACCCAGGCTCATTTCCTAGACCTTACTTTGACCATCGAAGGTGGCGTTTTGTCTACATCCACCTTCTTTAAGGCTACCGATCACAATTCCTACATCTCATTAGACAACTGCCACTATAGGCCTTGGCTCAACTCAATACCTAAAAGTCAGTATATGAGATTGCGTAGGAATTGCTCAGATCCTCAAATGTTTATAACACAGGGTTAAGTTCTCACAGGTAGGTTCCTGGAAAAAGGATACACCATTGAAACTTTGTCATCTGTGTTTAAAGAAGTACAAGAGAGGGATAGGGGACTACTGCTGCATGACAAATCTCAGACTGATAATCTAGGCCAAGAGTTTGGAGTACCCTTTGTCACCACTTATTCTCTCTAGCACAAAAGGGTGAGACAGTTGATCTCCAAGCACTGGCATATCGTCACCAACGATAGGGTTTCGAGTAAAGTTCTACCATCTAAACCTAAAATAGTTTTTAGAGGGGCTCCCTCTTTCAGAAATAGATTGGCCCCTAATATATTAGACCCCCCAGTAAAAAAGACCACTTTTTTTATCAGTTAACTGGTTTTTACAAATGCAAAAAATGTCGGGTTTGTTCCTTTAATAATTGCCATGACAGGAGAACTCAGTCTTTTTATTTCTACTAGCACAGGCCAGACCCATACTATCACCCCATTTGTTACTTTTTCCACCTTTGGGGTGGTCTATTTGTTGCAATGCCCATGTGGCTTGCAATATATTGGGCGGACCAAACGCCCCCTCTCAGTTAGGTTAAATGAGCACATTACTAACATCCTAACAGGGTTCAGGAATCATTCAGTCTCCAAGCATTATAAGTTAGTGCACAATAGGGACCCCCCCAATACCCTTTTTTTTGGGATTGATAGATACAAACCACATTGGCGTGGGAGTTCCATGGTGCGTGAAATCTCCAAATTAGAGATGTCCTGGATCCATAGGGTTAGAACCTACATGCCCTACGGGCTAAATATTGATGTGGATGTTAACACTTTTATTAACAACTCTTAGGCCTCTGGGCAGCCCTGGGTCCCAACAGAGGTTGCATGGGTATACGTAAATGAAAACCAAATATAGATTTAACATTTAGTATATATTAATTGAAAGTAAGAAAACAATTTTTTTTTGAGAATCATTTATACGATTATTATCAATCTCTTTATGGAGAAAGATAAATTATATTATTTTCATGTCATTTATTTTATTGTTTGGACTGTTTTTTTTCGGGTTTGATGCAATATTTAAAACTATTTGTGCTATTTGATTTATTCAATTGCCTTAATTAATTCATTGTTTAATCAATTGTCTTAATTAATTAATTTTTTATTTAACAAATTTTTTATTTATATAATTTTTTATTTTTATTTACATATTTTTGGGTTCATAATATCTAGTATCTCGTAAGGGGTTAATGAATTTTTCAATTTAATTTCAATAAACACTTTTGCCGTTTGGGCAGGAGTATTGGTTATACCCATAGCCAAGATGGCGTTTTGAATTCCTCTTTTGGGACCTATGTTTACGTTTTGATTTTTTAATCAACATAAGGGCTATTGCACCAATTGGGCTCAATTGACATTTGTTTTTATTGCAGTAATTAGATTGTTATTTAAATAGGAGACATGTGTTTTTAGGCCCGTTTGATATAGGTTATCCTTATGGGTTTATAGATCGTTCTGCTAATAGAGGTATCGGTTGTGCCCATACCTAAGATGGCGCCTCGGCATTCTCTTAATAGAACTCAATGCGAGGCTTGGTACATGTATATTAGGTGGTTGTTCAGCACGCTGCCCGTTCCCCATTGAAAATGTCACCTTATGACAAAACGCGTCTGGGAGGTACGTGCTGACGTCACCACGTTGCCCCATCAAGGACTGGAGTTCGTTTGTTTGCCGGCCGGCATCGCTTTTATCTTCTTTTATATTGTAAGTGTATTTCTTTTTGAATAAAAACAGTTTAAAAGGTATTACACTATCTTGCCATATCTTTTCAATATGGGTATCGTGTAGCTTTGGATATGTCTGGCGTGATTGGTTTACATCATTCGATGCAAGGAGGCTGTGTACTTAGGCTGTGCCAGTTTGCTCATTCAAAGGTTTCCATCCAGTAAGCAGGAATTTTGTGTGTTTTTTCGCTGCACGTTTGATACCCCTTCACCAATTAACCATTCGGTGGTCGATGTTTATTCACATATCTTTATATACATCTGGTAAGCAGAAACTTTGTAAGGTGTTGTTGTATATTTAATTCCGACTGGGATAACATCCATTATTTGCACGATTGCATGTCACTCGCACAGAGGCCCTATGTGTGTCCATAGGCACTGGGTGTTTTCTATGATTTTTATATGATTCATCACTGTGTGAGGGTTCTTCCTTTTTCTTTCCTTTTTTATATTTGTTGACAATATTACGCTATGTTGTTTTTTAAATTTTTTGGGGATGAATTCATATGAATCCCCGTCTATTTGGAAGCTTGTCAAAATCCACCGAGATTGGTTCCATAAAGGCCCAGGCTGGGTTTAAGCCACTTGCTTTATTTGGCTTACCATCTGGTAAGCATTCTACTTACTATTTGTTGTTTATTTTGATTCATCTGAGCATCTAGTACCATCAACTGGACTATTGAAGATTCTTATTCACTTCTTTTTGGACTTTTATGCACTATAAGAACCTTTTATTTTTATTTTATTTTTTATCACAGTGTATATATATATATATATATATATATATATATATGCATTAGTTTAAAGCGCGGCTTTCTATTTTATATTTTATATTTGGTGTACCCCACTTATAGCCGCAGCATTACTCATTTGTTTTCAGCGCAGTTTTTTTTCTTTTTATTCTTAGATAGAGAACATGTTCTATATTTTTCCGACGGAACAAATTACTATCGGAAAAAACGCTCGTCAGTACGCTGTTCCTACGTACCAAAAACGAAGCATGCACTGAAGCAAGTACAAGACGGAAGCTATTGGCTACTGGCTATTAAACTTCCATTTTCTAGTCCCGTCGTAGGTGTTGTACGTCACCAGACGGTCGGAATTTGGTGTAACCATGTGTATGCAAGACAGCTTGAGCGGAATTCTGGCGGAACTCCATCGTAAAAACCTTCAGAGTTTATTCCAACGGCAAAACCGGTGTGTACAGGGCATACCCCATTTCCATCAGGGGTTTATGGATTGGTGTGGGGAAGGACCCCTCCAATTGCAATTGAGCCTGGGACCACTGTTTTGGTCCCTCCCCGACTGCTATGGGTGGCCTCCGGAGCTGATCACCACCCCAGGTGGGGTATACATACAGGCAGGTTTGGACAATTAAACCAGGCTTGCTCCTCTTACTATCACACTGAGTGGTTGCTCCAATGCTCTTCCACACACAGGTAAGCATTCACACTGCAGCATTTACAATGCTATAATTTATGGAAGGGAGTCACTCTTAGATTATATTACATTTATCGGGTTTTACCACTATTTTATTCATTTCTTCTACTATACTTGCTTACCCTTCACTTATTGATTTATCTATGTTACTGAGTTAATTTCACAGTTTTGTTTCTGTTTTTACTCACATATAACATATTTTTCACCATCAGGCAACATTTCACATTTTACATTATTCACAGGTCTTACTTATATTTCAAGCATACCTACGCACATTTATACCATCATTATGCTGCATTGTGTCATTATACACCCTCATTCCCAAACCTCTCACACCCTTTAACACAATTTCACACTTTAACCTATCAGCCAGCAATCATCATATGCTCTGTTATTTATTTATTATATATTTTTTACATCTTTTGTAGAGCTCTACTCTAGGGATGATAACTCTCCCACAGGCCAGTGAGACCTTTACCAACACCACATGGTTTCCCATTAGTTAATCTCTGTGTACAATTTGGCAGCTGAAAAATATATATTTTACATGTATGAAATAATTCTGGAAAAAGGTAGAATATTTATATATATTGTTTCCCTTTCCTCTCCACCCCAAGCTTTTCCTGGGGATAGATACATAGATGTACTTTTCTAACTTAATGATTATTATAAACAAACTCAATTATGTTTCTTGATGATTTGTAACTTATACATATGTTTCCTTTGTCTTTAGAATATATTTCTTTGGTCAAGTGCACTTATGTGAATGACAGGAGGTCCTGAGGAAGTGGTGTTTTCCGTGAAATGCATCGATCTAAGCTCTCTATTTTGACCATTAGCCATGCATATTGGCAGTGGACAATGTTTGTTGGTATTAATATGACCTTTGATATGAGTTTTTATACATTTTATTGTCACAAATAAAATGTTGTATGTTCCTATATATGAATGTATCGCGATCCCTGAAAACTCATCTCTTCAGGAAAGCCTATCACGTCTCCAACTAATCTTCTACAACTTTCATCAGCTCATGCCCCACAGTTACAACCTTTTGTACCACCTGCCCCACCCTATTAGATTGTAAGCTCTTCTGAGCAGGGCCCTCTTAATCCTCTTGTAATTTATTGCATTATAACTGTATTGTCCCCTTTTTATATTATAAAGAGCTGCGTAAACTGTTGGCCCTATATAAGTCCTGAATAATAATAATAATGTTCACTGGAAGGGTATTTAAAGCAGAGTTCTAGCCACAGCTGTCCCACGGTACTGAGATGCGGGTGAACAAAGCCCCGCTCCTCTCTCCCTCCTCTCTGTAGCGCCGGCAATGTAACTGTGGGCGCCCGGCTGTGGTTTCACAGTCGGGCATGCACTTTGCATGCATGAGCCGCGCTGCGTGCTGTGAATGTCCGATCAATCTTCTGGGACCTGTGATGTATCCCAGAAGATTGCAGGAAGGGGGGAGAGGTGATTTTCCTTTCAGCGCTGCTGAGCCCTGGGAGGAAGTGGGAGCTGGGTGCCTCTAAAAGAAGGTATCCGCTCCCCCTAGAAAAATTACATGTCAAATGTGACATGTCAGGGGGTCACCTTCACCTAAAGCAGAAGTACTATTTTTGGGTGGAACTTCGCATTAAAGTCCTACCATTTACTTTTTTGTGCTATATACTTTAAATAAGGATGACACCCTCCACTGGCACATATTTAGTCACAACCCCCCCCCCATACACATCCAACAAATAAACTTTTTATAGACTGTTTATATTGATAATATGAGTTCTTGTCAGAAAGTGATCATATTGAGGTGGATTGTGGTGGAGAAGTAACAGGTGGTTAGGACTCTAACCCTAGAGTCATCTGGGGTTATATGGTAAGACTTTTTCTCATTGTGGAAATCTGGTTAGTTATGTGAAACGTGTTATATAAGGTATGCTTGTGCATAGTACAATCATGTCCACTGACTTGATGGACTTGTGTCTTTTCTCAACCTCACCTACTATGTAAATCAATTTTCTCTCATTAATAAAAGTATAGTCATAGCTAATGGATCCCTGCAGGTATCAATAGCTAGGCAGCAATGGTTAGCTAGATACTGTTATGCCCTGTACACACAATCAGACATTCCGACAACAAAATCCATTGATTTTTTCCGACGGATGTTGGCTCAAACTTGTTTTGCATACACACGGTCACACAAATCTTGTCGGAAATTCCGAATGTCAAGAATGCGATGACGTAAAACACATACGACGAGCCAAGAAAAAGGAAGTTCAATAGCTAGTGCAGCTCTTCTGCTTGGTTCTGAGCATGCATGGAACTTTGTGCGTCTGAATTGTGTACACACAATCGAAATTTACGACAAAGGTTTTTGTTGTCGGAAAATTTGAGATCCAGATCTCAAATTTTGTGTGTCGGAAATTCCGATGGAAAATATCTGATGGAGCCTACACATGGTTGGAATTTCCGACAACAAGCTCCCATCAAACATTTTCCATTGGAAAATCCGACTGTGTGTACAGGGCATAAGTCAAAACTCATAATAAGGGATCCCAGCCTCAAATTGTTAGGCATGATATGCATCAAACTTTGAACAATAATTTTAGACCCTCCAGGGAATGCAAAGTAGCAGTTATACTTTTTTGGGGCTATGAGGCTAATAGGGAAGCCCCTGTGTTATGGGATGATGTTGCTGGTTAAAGCTAAATTCCAGTATAGTATTCCAGTATACCCCCAAAGGAACTGCTGTTAATGTACACAGGTTATTTCTATAAACAGTGCAGAGTAGCCAGGCATACAGGTGTCATTCATCTACTTAGTAAACAGTCTGTGGGTGTCTTTTTGTAAATTTATTGTTGTAGAACTTGGGAGGGGATCAAGCAGTGATGCAGGATAACCCAAAACAGAACAGATTGTTCATGGAGCACACTTCTAACTTGATAATAGCACTAGTAATTCCCAATTCCCTGCAAAACTCTAGCTCAAGAGAGGAGGCTTTAATCAAGGGGTCCCAATCGTACACAGTCCATAGGCATGACCCCAATAAAGAAGTCCAGCCCAGAAGTGTTTCAGGGCAAGCAGCCCTTGGAGCTCACAGATACATTTGCACAGGAAAAAAGACCCTCTCAAATGGACTCTAGCCCATTTAACAGGAACCCATACACCATCTAGGAACACCTCCCCAGGGATTGAATAGGACCTGCTAATTATTCAGACCAGGTATTTACATCCTCCCACCCTAATCTCCAGAAGCTTATCCTACAGTCAGGGAGAGGTAAGCAAACTCCCAGCTTGTGGAGTCTTAAGCAGAAGAAACAATTCTGTCTCCTGTGGCTACAGCAGAAGCCCCATACAAAATTTACCTCACAGCCCATGTAGGAGAACACTACATCAGGTATGGATTTTTTTTATATTTAGTACCTGTGGGATCCCCGCAGAAACTGGAAATTACTGTAATAGTTGCTGCTACTACAGTGATCACCATTGTCTTCCTGGTGTTGTGCCAAGTGGCTGCCCTGCTGAGTAATATCCAGAAATTGTCACCCATTCATAGAACACCCTGCATTTTTCTCAAAGAATGCAAGGTTTTCTCTAATTGGATCTTTTCTGGGTCAGAGGATATGCTAAGGATTATGAGAAGGCAACCTGTATCAAAGTAACTTCATACATATTTGCAAAGTGACATAAGCAATGGTGATATTGTTTTATCGTTATCTACAAGTATCCATCTTCAGTGAAATAGATTCACTGCAAACTAATTTCACTGATTAATTTGTTCATCTCTAGTCACAAATTTTGTTTGTTGTCTTTATTAGTTTTTTACTCAGCAACACGGTATTGCTAAATTTCACAGCTAATATACTTATGCTCTGCCATGTTTACCATGCCATATTTAAAAAAAAAGTAGAGCATTAGTTTAAAAATCCATTTAAAATTCCTTGTACATTTTCTTTTTTTTCTGTTCTTGCTTAGATTTGCTTTCAATGACAGCCTGCAAACATAAAGTATAATTAAATGACATAAGGCAAGTTTATCAGCTCATGGATTTTTCACATCATGTAATTCTTTTGCATTTAGGGATTTGTAAAATGGCAGAACCTAGTATTAAACATATATTAGTGTTGATTAGCAAGCATACTGTATTTTATAGGCTTCCTATACTTTTATGCATATTTGGCACTGTATGCAGTAAAAATAAATTTTCAGTTATGTCATGTTAAAATATGTTTATGCATAAGCTAGAGATGTAGGTTAAGCCCTTCAAAACTTACCTAAAGCCAAAGGACCTTTTAAAGACATGTTTCAATACGAATAGAAATGTGAGACCACACCATACCCAGTTAACCACTTGATTGCTAAATACAAAAAACAAGGGATTCCATTGTGTATGGTGTAGCTACACTAAGGGGTCTAACCAAATAAATATTTCACACAAGATTTACACAACTTTACCCCATGATGTAACATTTGTTTGAAAACATT
The DNA here is from genome assembly GCA_037952925.1 of Lithobates clamitans. Lineage (NCBI taxonomy): Eukaryota > Metazoa > Chordata > Amphibia > Anura > Ranidae > Lithobates > Lithobates clamitans. The sequence goes on along the minus strand of JBBGZY010002081.1, from coordinate 85,628 downwards.
TTAAATAGATCACTGAGAGAGCATTGTGCCTCCACAATTGAATCCTCTTTTTTTCATGTATTTGTTTTTTTTTTTCAGTATGTATGTTGCTGTTAACATTTAAAAGGGTTACTTGAGTGTGATTTGGAAGTCTGCTCAGTTAACACATATATAGCATCAATTTTGTATACACTTGTGTGGGTGGTGGAACCAGTGACGCAGCTAGGACGCCAGCACGCCTCATACCGTGGTTCATCATTTATTCTCATTTGCTTTATTTCATCTGATGTTTGTGAGAACCCCTTTATATCAATAAATTTAGTTTTTTTATGACGGGCTTCACCATCTGCCTCCTCATTTTCCTTCTATGGTAACTATCCCTCTTGCTGTTTGCCACTGGAGCTGATACTGCAAATTGCTGGTTTATTGGAAACTGCAAAGGATCCTTGTACCTTGTGAGCTTCCAGTTTTGATTATGGTGACCTACTGATGATGTTACTTGCCTAAACATTTGGATGAGTCATATACCATATGCTTGTTTTTCATCTGGTAAGAAGATAAATTTGTTAGCACGGTGGTGTGTGTTTATTATACACTGAAGTTGGTGAAAGTTTCTCCATTTCCAAGTTCACCTGTTTCCACTGTCTTCAACTGTCTCCTACCCCCAGCGCTGCATATGGACTCTAAATACACTAAAGCCATTTACCCCTACTGTTCTGCAAGATCAGCACCAGGGGGAGGGCCAAGCACCATGCAGAGAACATTTCTACATTAAGCAGCAACCTGCACGATGTGGGACATACTTCATTACAGGTAAGTGATGTGACAGCAGCTATAGAAGAAAAAAATATTTTTTGACTAAACTTCAGCTTTCATAGTCATAAACAGTTGTGAGGAGTGTATCAAAATAAATACAAGGAAGATGAAGAGAATGCCTTGCTTTCCCAGTTTAGTAATCAGATCATTATGGAGACTGTACTGACAAGATTAACAATAAAGAGCATTACACTAAAGTAAAAGCATTCAAGACTTTTTAAAAAGGTAAAGTAAAGTAGCATGAGAAAAAATAACTGTTGACTAACAGACTGATGCCCTGTGCACACGGTCGGACATTGATCAGACATTCCAACAACAAAATCCATGAATTTTTTCCGACGGATGTTGGTTCAAACTTGTCTTGCATACACACGGTCACACAAAGTTGTCGGAAAATCTGATCATTCTGAACGTGGTGACGTAAAACACGTATGTCGGGACTATAAATGGGGCAGTAGCCAATAGCTTTCGTCTCTTAATTTATTCTGAGCATGCGTGGCACTTTGTGCGTCGGATTAGTGTACACACGATCGGAATTTCCGACAACGGATTTTGTTGTCGGAAAATTTTATAGCAAGCTCTCAAACTTTGTGTGTCGGAAATTCTGATGGAAAATGTGTGATGGAGCCTACACACGGTCGGAATTTCCGACAACAAGGTCCTATCACACATTTTCCGTCGGAAAATCCGACCGTGTGTATGGGGCGTAACAGTCTTAGCAGGATTTCCAGAAACAATGGGCAGCTTAAAGTAGAGTTCCACCCAAAAAAAAAAAAAAATGTCATTAATGTGAATGAAATAAATTACGAAAAAAATATTTGGATTAATTGTTTTTTTTTACTTACCTTTTTATTCCTGTTGCTATGTGATCCCTCGAAGTCTGCCACCTTCAGTGCCTGGGCTCCTGACATCACTTCCCTTGGCGCCTCCGCTCACTACTGCTGGGAGATGTGTGTCATAATTCCCCAGGAGTCATTGGGCTGCGCCGAGGGCTAGGTTGCCATAACAACAGGGTGGCACTTCCGACGATTCCCCCCATTGTTATGGCAACCTGTATACTTTACAGCTCCACTACGGCACATTACTGCGCATGCGCGAGAATGGGGCGCACCGTAACCAGGAATATAGTGCTTGTGGGCTTCACATGCCCACAAGCAAAATGGGAATGGCCAGGACACAATTATATAACTTAATTTTTTATATTACAGCGGACATCGGGGGACAAAATCTTCTAAACAAGTGAGTGATATATGTTAATGTTCTGACCTTTAGAAGCGTTTAAAAAAAAAAATTAGAACATGTCGTTGGAACTCCACTTTAAGCTGCACTAGAAATGGGGTAGCTGGTTTAACAGTTGTAAATACCATCAGAAAAATGTGTGAAAAGTTTAGGCTCCATCTAGTGGGCTTGATTTAGAAATGCATATAAGTAATCTCTGACCTGTGGCCCTAGATTAACTGTACTATATCCAGCCAGTTTTTTCAGGAGCTGGGGCATCTTCCGATATTATTTGTCATTCTTTCAGAAGCTTAACCACTTCAGCCTGAGCTTCTTTTTGAGACTTGTTGTTTACAAGTTATAATCAGTTTTTGTTGCTAGAAAATTACTTAAAACCCCCACACACTATATTTTTTTCAGACACCCTAGAGAATAAAATGCAATAAATCGCTTTTTAAATATCACCATACACATGTTTGATGAATACATATATCACAGATATATTTAGGGTGGTTACTCACCCCTTTTATACACAAAATATTTGTTTTTTTCACCTAGTGCTGCATTTATTATTATTTTTTGTTTATATTTCTACACGGTTACTACACTGGTGATGCTGGCTGCTATTACACATAAAAAAAAAATTTCCTAGTAGCGCAATATATACCCCTTTTTGTTTTTGTCTACAATACTTTATGTCACACCGTATTTGTGCAGCAGTCTTACAAGCGCAATTTTTTTTAAAAAAATACACTTTTTTAATTTAAAAAAAAAAGACAACAATAAAGTTAGCCCGATTTTTTTCTATATTGTGAAAGATAATGTTACATTGAGTAAATTGATACCCAATATTTCAGGTTTAAAAATTGTGCCCGCTCGTGGAATGGCGACAAACTTTGGCCCTTAAAAATCTCCATTGGCAACATTTAAAAATTTCTACAGGTTTCCAGTTTTAAACTATAGAGGAGGTCTTTTACTAAAATTATTGCTCTTGCTCTAAGGATCGCAGTGATACCTCACATGTGTGGTTTGAACACCATTTTCATATGCAGGCGCGACTTACATATGAGTTCGCTTCTGCACGCAAACTTGGCGGGACGGGACGCTTTAAATTTGTTTTTGTTTTTTTCTTACTTATTTAATAAATATTTTTATTTAATTTCCTTAACAGACAAAACAAAGCACAGCTCAATAAAACATAATACACATTAAAACCTAAAGTATATTAATACACTATCAGGATCCAATTACCCTACATAACAACTATATATATATATATATATATATATATATGTATATATATATATATATATATATACACACACACACTGTATTCAGTTTTTAGCTAGATCCGTTCCTGTTATTATCTGTAGAAGGTTGGTGGTGTTTTCCGGATCCTATCACTACTGCAGGCAGCTACATTATTTACACGTTAGTGTAGTGCATCCTCTGTACAGTGTTCAGCTAAAGCTACCTGTAGAAGGTTGGTGGTGTTTTCCTGATCCTATCACTACCGCAGGCAGCTACATTATTTTAACGTTGGTGTAGTGTGTCCTCTGCACAGTGTTCAGCTAAAGCTACAAGTTAGTGTAGTGCGACCTCTGCACAGTTTTCATCTAAAGCTACCTGTAGAAGATTGGTGGTGTTCTAAAACTACAGGCAGGCAGTTGATTTTGCTAGCTGCAGTATCAGTATATATATTATATGTATATATATATATATATATATATATATATATACATCCCAGCTTAGTGCAGCTACATCGCACTGCAGGCCATTAGTATTTCTGGAAGGGCAATAAGGAGAGGAAGACAGTCACAAGCCAATAAAAGAGGGCAAGCAGGCTCTGTGTCTATAGGCAACAGTGCTGGTCGTGGAGACGGTGCATGGTCATCAGCACATGGCCATGGGACACGCTTGGCCTTTTTTTGGGCAGCTGGCCGTGTTGAGCCACAACATGCGGAAGACTTGGTCGAGTGGATGACCAAGCCGTCCTCATCCTCCTCATCCTCTCTCACCCATGCTCAGGGTACTTTGTCTGGAAAAGCAGCTGCCAATGCGGCCTCTTCCCTCGGCTCAATGACATCAGTGACTCCTTCCCTAGCCCCACCATGTCCTCCTGAGGAGTCCCTCGAACTGTTTGACCACAGTGTTGGGTACATGCTCCAGGAGGATGCCCAGCATTTAGAAGGCTCTGATAATGATACTGAGCTAGATGAAGGCAGTAGGGTGAGCACGGACAGAGGGGGTGCCCAAGAAGGACAGCAATCTAGCAGTCATGCTCCCCCTGCTGAAGCATACTGCCAGGTTTGCTCTAGTGATGAGGAGGGAAGGGATGATGAGGTCACTGACTCAATGTGGGTGCCTGATAGGAGAGAGGAGGAGGAGGAGGCACATCACCAACGAGGCAGGATGCCCTCCAGGGGCCAGCCTAAGGGTAGCACACTGACTGCATCACACCGCAAAGCTCCGCATGTGCAGGGCGCTGCTGTCTCTGCACGTTATTCCAAAAGTTCTTTGGTGTGGGCCTTTTTTGAGACGAGTGCATCAGATCGCACTGCTGCTATTTGCAACATATGTCTCAAGCGTATCTCGCGTGGCCAAAACATCTCCCGCTTGGGCACCACATGCTTGACCAGACATATGTTGACCTGCCATGCACTTCATTGGCATGCATATCTAAAAGACCCACACCAAAGAACAAAGAGGACCTCTCCTTGCTCCTCATCAGCTGAGATCTCCAACCTCACTATACCTTCAGTCCTCTCTGAGACCTGCACTGAGATGAATGAAGGTGTAGAATTAGGTGTGTCACAGCCTGTCAAGTACTTGTGGGCAATCTGCTTTTGGTACACCAACGTCAGATTGTACCAGGCAAATTTCCCTGCCCCAGCTGCTGCACCGCCGAAAGAAGTTCGCTCGCAGCCATCCACATGCCCAGCGGTTAAATGCTAGCAAAATTGCTAGCACTTCAACTGCTACCTTTTCAGTTGTAGACTCTGCCCCCTTCCATTAGTTTGTGGAATGTGCGGTTCCTTAAGGCAGTTACCCAAACGCCACTTTTTTTTACGGAAGGCGATTTCGGCTCTCTACCGGCATGTGGAAGGCAATGTCCATGCCTCGCTGGACAGGGCGGTCAGCGGTAAGGTGCATATTATCGCTGACTCATGGTCCAGCAGGCATGAACAGGGACGTTACCTAAGTTTCACGGCGCATTGGGTGACTCTGCTGGCAGCTGGGAAGGATGCAGGACAAGGTGCAGTAGTGTCCACCACCATGCCTCCAAAATGCCACTACTAATGATTCTGACACACCTTTCTCCTCCACCCCCTCCTCTTCTTCTTCCTCCATGGCCTCTTCCTGTGCTTTGTCATCAGAACCAGCGGTGCTCTGTAGGCATTCAAGGGGCTACTCAAGTATGCAGGCCAAAAGATGCCATGCGGTGCTTGAGCTGGTGTGCTTGGGGGACAGGAGCCACACTGGGGCAGAGGTTCTGTCAGCTCTGCAGGGGCAGGTTCAGAGATGGTTGACGCCAGAGATGGTGACAATGGCACCAACCTCCTCTCCGCCCTCCGACAGGGACAAATGACCCATGTGCCCTGTTTGGCTCACGTCCTTAACTTGGTGGTTCAGCAGTTCTTGGGCAGGTACCCGGGCTTACAGGATGTCCTGAGGCAGGCCAGGAAAGTCTGTGTGAATTTCCACCGGTCATATAATGCCAGTGCTCAGCTGGCAGACCTCCAAAAGGAATTTAACCTGCCCAAGAACCGCCTAATCTGTGACATGCCCACCAGGTGGAACTCAACATGGCCATGCTGCACCGGCTGCACATGCAGCAGAGGGCGATCAATGAGTACCCGTGCAACTATGGCACCAGGACAGGGTCAGGGGAGCTTGTTTTTTTTCCCCACACCAGTGGGCCATGATCAGGGATGCATGCACTGTCACCATTTGAGGAGGCCACGAGGATGGTGAGTAGTGACAGTGCATGCATCAGTGACACTGTCCCCCTTGTCCACCTGTTGGAGCACACGCTGCGTGGAATAATGGACAGAGTACTTGAGGCAGAGCAGAGACAGGAAGAGGAGGACTTCCTTAGCTCTCAAGGCCCCCTTTATCCAGACAGTGTTCCTGTGTGCCAGCCGATCACACAGGAAGAGGAGGAGGAGGATTGTGTCAGTATGGAGGTGGAGCCCGGCACTCAGCATCAGCAGCAGTCTACCAAGCACCTGATGCTGATGTAACTGAATACATTTTTTTGAAATGTCAGATCCCTTCAAAGACTGCCTATGCTGATGCTGAGTGACTATCCTGTTATACTGAGTAATTATCCTCTTCCTCCTCAATGATCATGATGATAGTTTGCAAGAACATTTTTGGTTCTGGGCACTGCCAGTCCGCCACCAGTGCCTAAGGCCCAATTTTTCAGCCCCTGTTTAACAGGGGTGTGTAATTACAATTTTTTTTTTTTTTTTTATTTCAAAGTATTTTATTGGTAAGCATGAAGGCAATACAGTAATCATTCATTATGTATTAAACATTGTAAATGTTACAGTCATAAGGTAAACAGTAACAGAATATCCCAGCTAGTATTGGTAACCACTTCCACGCTGGGTGAGTTGTGAAAGGGATATATACCCAACTTATTTCTATAATCTGGTTTTAATTGACTGATAGCCGACTTTCTATAGAGGTTGTATTTTGTTTGCATTAAGATAGGCGATATACGAGTTTTGAACAGAAAGAAACATGTAAAACTTCTGTCGGAGGTGAGATATACTTCTTATTGGGTCTCACAGTGGGTCCGGTTAGTGAGCTTTTCGAGTATCGTCGTGTTTGTTTAGAGTTCGTTATGCCGATTGGGTATTTGATATGGAGGTGAAGTGGAGAAGTCATTTGCCTACGTGGGTGTCTGTATGTAGGCCGTGGGGAATGGGGGAGGCGAGGGGAGGTGGCAATTAGAGGTAGGGGAGTATGGAGGGAGAGGAAGGGAAAGAGGAGGAGAGGGGAAGAGAAATGAAAAAAAAAAAAAAAAAGGGGGGGGGATGGGATTGGGGGGTCTCTGACTTCCCTTGATATATGTTATCTAGTTGTAATGTTTCAAAGGGATATCGGGTTGATCTTGGGGAAAAACCCCGATGTAGTAAGGAAGAATCGATGGTGGAGAGTTTGGATTTTATGACCTATGGGTCATCAGATTTAGATCTACTTTAGGTGGGTGGATTTAGCGTGTCTTTGTATTCAGGTGTGGATTGGTAATGTATCCAGCAGGCCCACTTGTGACTAAATTTTGGAGACCGTCAGGTCCCGGGCTCTTTCCAGGTTTAAGCTGTTTAATTGCCTGTTCCCATTCCACGGGAGAAATCGGTAAGTCAAGGGATGCTATTGTTTCTTGGGGTATTTTCCCTGGGGCATATTGCTCTAGGAACGCGTCAATGTTCAGAGTCCTTTGGGGTGCTGGGGTCGAGTCATGTGCAGAGGTACGTAAATCGTAAAGGGAGGCATAATATGTTTCAAATTCCTTAGCTATGTCTTCATTGTGCGTGAGGAGATGTCCCTTAGCAGAATGTAACCGGTGGATTGTGTTATTGTTTTGTTTCTTACAGAGGGCCCGTGCGAGTAGGTGGCCACTCCTGTTCCCAAATTCGTAAAAGAGTTTGTGAGACAAGATGAATCTTTTTTTGAGATTGAGATGTAACTCCTCCTTAATAAGTGTGCGTATCTCCGTTAGTTCGGAGTGCGTTTGTTGAGCTAGAGTAATTACAATTTTTGATGCAATTCTTTGCAGCAGGGCTAGTACCTGCGCTCCAACTAGAGTATTTGTGAGGGGTTGCAGTGTTGTGGCACCAGCACCAGTGCCTAAGGATGAATTTTTCTGCCCCTGTTCAACAGGGACATGTAATTAGAATTCTTGATTAATATTTCACAGAAGGGCCCATTCCTGCGCCCACCAAGAGTATCTCTGAGGACTTACAGTGTTGTGGCACCAGCACCACCACCACCACCACCACCAAAGGCCCATTTTTTCTGCCCCTGTTCAACAGGGGCATGTAATTGCAATTCTTGATCTAATATTTCACAGCAGGGCCTTGTGAGGGCTTACAGTGTTGTGGCCACAACAACACCTAAGGCCCTAATTTCTGCAGAGTATATAGGGCAGGCCCCTACTTTCAAACATCCAACTTACAAACGACTCCTACTTGCAAACGGAAGGAGACAACAGGAAGTGAGATGAAATCTACCCCTAGTAAGGGAAATTCTCTCCTGTAAGAGTTAATACGGGAAAATCTTTTCTCCTTTCCACTGATGCTTTATCACCAATCCTTGTTTCACAAAAAACCCAAATTTTCAAAAAACATTTGTCATTGGGACAAAAAGTGAGGTAAAATCTTCTGAAGAGGAGCACAGACAGCAAAACAAATGTCACAGGGGTGATAACCCTTCCCTAGGTTTTCAAAAAAGCTTGAAATAGATTTTTTGGCTGGAGCTAAACACGTTAAAAATGTACAAGTTCAAAATTACAAACAGATTCTACTTAAGAACAAACCTACAGTGCCTGTCTTGTTTGCACCGCCTGTATACTGCTGTTCAGAGTACAGTATATAGGGCCTGGGGGCCCCACACCTTCCCTTTTTAATTCGGGTGCGGGGTTCTCCTTAATATCCATACAAGACCCAAAGGGCCTGGTAATGGACTTGGGGGTACCCATGCCGTTTATCTCACTGATTTTCATCCATATTGACAGGACCTGACATTACATTAAAGCCACAAGCAGTTTTAAATGACTTTTTTTCCTTTAAAAATGAAATTTTTTGCAGGGACTGTTCTAAGCACGGGAAACACGCGCCACTTTACAGGCATACTAAAGACACCCCCCAGGTACGATATTTAAAGGAATATTTCACTTTTTTTTTTTTACTTTAAGCATCATTAAAATCACTGCTCTCGAAAAAACTGCCGTTTTAAAAGTTCTTTTTGCATTGATACATGTCCCCTGGGGCAGGACCCGGGTCCCCAAACCCTTTTTAGGACAATACCATGCAAATTAGCCTTGAAAATGAGCACTTTTGATTTTGAATATTCGAGTCCCATAGACATCAATGGGGTTCTAAAGTTCGTGCAAATTTTCGGTCCGTTCGCAGGTTCTGGTGCGAACCGAACCGGGGGGGTGTTCAGCTCATCCCTAGTCCTGAGTTTGGTGGTGGATATTGTTGTTATGGCAGCAGCTAGCTGCCATAAGCCCAGTATCCCCGTTTTCGTACAGCGGTCGGCTACAAGATAAAAGTGGTCTCTATGGTGGATTCGCCACTAGATCACTTTTATCGGTGGCGGGAGAGGGCCCCCCGCCACGATCCGGTGCCCTCCACCGTTTACCGGAGCCATTGGCAGCCGTGGAGGCGATCGCGTCTGTCCCCTAGCTGTGCATGGAGATGTGTGAGGGGAAGATGGCGCCCACTCGTCTCCATGACACTGCAGGGTGGAAGCGACGTCAAAACGTCTTAAAGGCACATTTTTTTCAATGTCATTTTTTTAATTACTTTTTTTTTTTTTATTGCATTTTAGTGTAAATATGAGATCTGAAGTCTTTTTGACTCCAGATCTCATATTTAAGAGGACCTGTCATGCTTTTTTCTATTACAAGGGAAGTTTATATTCCTTGTAATAGGAATAAAAGTGACAGAATTTTTTTTAAAAACAGTGTAAAAATAAATAAAATCATGTAAAATAAATAAGAAAAAAAAAAATTTAAACGCCCCGTCCTGACGAGCTCGCGCACAAGCGAACGTATACGTGAGTAGCGCCCACATATGAAAACTTCCTCTGTAACGCAAACCATGCAACCTGTAGAAGTTTTTAAACGTCGCCTATGGAGATTTTTGAGGGTAAAAGTTTGACACCATTCCACGAGCGGGCGCAATTTTGAAGCGTGACATGTTGGGTAGGGATGAGCTTCGAGTTCGAGTCGAACTCATGTTCGACTCGAACATTGGCTGTTCGCAAGTTCGCCGAACACCGAACAATTTGGGGTGTTCGCGGCAAATTCGAATGCCGCGGAACACCCTTTAAAAGTCTATGGGAGAAATCAAAAGTGCTAATTTTAAAGGCTTATATGCAAGTTATTGTCATAAAAAGTGTTTGGGGACCTGGGTCCTGCCCCAGGGGACATGTATCAATGCAAAAAAAAGTTTTAAAAATGGACGTTTTTTCAGGAGCAGTGATTTTAATAATGCTTAAAGTCAAACAATAAAAGTGTAATATCCCTTTAAATTTCGTACCTGGGGGGTGTCTATAGTATGCCTGTAAAGGGGCGCATGTTTCCCGTGTTTAGAACAGTCTGACAGCAAAATGACATTTCGAAGGAAAAAACTCATTTAAAACTACCGCGGCTATTAATGAATTGCCGGTCCGACAATACACATAAAAGTTCATTGATAAAAACAGCATGGGAATTCCCCACAGGGAAACCCTGAACCAAAATTAAAAAAAAAAAAATGACGTGGGGGGGTCCCCCTAAATTCCATACCAGGCCCTTCAGGTCTGGTATGGATATTAAGGGAAACCCCGGCCAAAATTTTTAAAAAAAATGACGTGGGGTTCCCCCTAAATTCCATACCAGACCCTTCAGGTCTGGTATGGATTTTAAGGGGAACCCCGCGCCAAAAAAAAAAAAAAAAACGGCGTGGGGTTCCCCCAAAAATCCATACCAGACCCTTATCCGAGCACGCAACCTGGCAGGCCGCAGGAAAAGAGGGGGGGACGAGAGTGCGGCCCCCCCCCTCCTGAACCGTACCAGGCCACATGCCCTCAACATTGGGAGGGTGCTTTGGGGTAGCCCCCCAAAACACCTTGTCCCCATGTTGATGAGGACAAGGGCCTCATCCCCACAACCGTGGCCGGTGGTTGTGGGGGTCTGCGGCCGGGGGGCTTATCGGAATCTGGAAGCCCCCTTTAACAAGGGGACCCCCAGATCCCGGCCCCCCCTGTGTGAAATGGTAAGGGGGTACTTACCCCTACCATTTCACTAAAAAAGTGTCAAAATAGTTAAAAATGACAAGAGACAGTTTTTGACAATTCCTTTATTTAAATGCTTCTTCTATCTTCCTTCATCTTCTTCATCTTCTGGTTCTTCTGGCTCTTCTGATTCTTCCTCCGGTGTTCTCGTCCAGCATCTCCTCCGCGGCGTCTTCTATCTTCTTCTCCTCGGGCCGCTCCGCACCCATGGCATGAGGGGAGGCTCCCGCTCTTCTCTTCATCTTCTTCTTCTTCATCCTCTTCTCTTCTTCATCTTCTTCTTCTTCATCTCTTCTTCCTTCTTCATTTCTTCTCCGGGCCGCTCCGCAGCCATGCTGGCATGGAGGGAGGCTCCCGCTGTGTGACGGCGTCTCCTCGTCTGACGGTTCTTAAATAACGGGGGGCGGGGCCACCCGGTGACCCCGCCCCCCTCTGACGCACGGTGACTTGACGGGACTTCCCTGTGACGTCACGGGGAATGCCACAGGGAAGTCCCGTCATTTTGCTGTCAGACTGTTCTAAACACGGGAAACATGCGCCCCTTTACAGGCATACTATAGACACCCCCCAGGTACGAAATTTAAAGGGATATTACACTTTTATTGTTTGACTTTAAGCATTATTAAAATCACTGCTCCTGAAAAAACTTTTTTTTGCATTGATCCATGTCCCCTGGGGCAGGACCCAGGTCCCCAAACACTTTTTATGACAATAACTTGCATATAAGCCTTTAAAATTAGCACTTTTGATTATTCATGTTCGTGTCCCATAGACTTTAACGGTGTTCGCGTGTTCGAGCAAACTTTTTTCCTGTTCGCATGTTCTGGTGCGAACCGAACAGGGGGGTGTTCGGCTCATCCCTAATGTTGGGTATCAATTTACTCGGCGTAACATTATCTTTCACAATATAAAAAAAATTGGGCTAATTTTACTGTTGTCTTATTTTTTTATTCAAAAAAGTGAATTTTTTCCAAAAAAAAGCTTGTTTGTAAGACTGCTGCGCAAATACGGTGTGAAAAAAAGTATTGCAATGACCGCCATTTTATTCTCTAGTGTGTTAGAAAAAAAAAAACAATCTATAATGTTTGGGGGTTCTAAGTAATTTTCTAGCAAAAATAAACTGTTTTAAACATGTAAACACCTAAATTCCAAAAGGCTGGTCCTTAAGTGGTTAAGACCATTGGTGGAAGTGACGTTTGATGTTGCTTCCACCATCTAATGTTATGGAGCCGAGCGGAGGCCATCTTTCCCTCACTCTGCATCCAGACTCAGAGGGGAAAGGACATGATCTTCTCCGTGAGTCCTGTAAACGGTGGAGATGCGGAAGGGGGGCCCTCTTCTACCCCTGATAAAAGTGATCTAGAGGGGAATCCACCGCAGAGACCACTTTTATCTTAAAGAGAACTGCACGCCATTCCTGAAAATACTGGAGTTATGGCAGCTAGCTGCTGCCATAACCCTAGTATTTAACATCAAAATACCAACGTACAGGTATGTTAATTTGCGTGAAGTGGTTAAAGTGGAAGTCCAGTCTAAAATTATTTTTTTCTTATTAATAGTATGTTAAATCTATTTATTTTTGATATAATTCATTTTCCGGCTAGCTGATTGTTTAGCTTAGAAAGTTTAATCCAAGGTAGACAATCAGCTTCTTCCTGTTCTTCACGGACAACGCTATCTCCCTTCATCTGAATTTGCTAAACTGTCTTTCACTGCCTGATAAGGTTGTCAGTCGTCCTTAGACAGGCATGCCTAACCTGGCCAGTGACATGGAGGACACCATTCCCCCAATGAGAACGGAGGTGCACCACATGAAGCAGCAAATCCAACAACTATTCTCCAAGCAAGAAGACCTTGAGAACAGAAGCAGGAGATGTAACCTCCGCCTCATTGGTCTGCCGGAGGGGGCTGAGGGTAAGGATCCCACGCTTTTCCTGGAGCAATTGCTCATCAAGACCTATGGTAGAGAGGCCTTCTCCCCCATGCTGGCAGTTGAAAGAGCCCACCGCATGCCCGCCAGACCGCCGCCACAAGGAGCCCCACCACGTACTTTTATAGCCAAAATGCTCAACTACAGAGATAGAGACGCTGCCCTGCGACTTGCAAGGGAAAGGGGCAACATCCCCCTAGGCAACGTAAAAATTGCGGTGTTCCCTGACTTTTCGGCGGAGGTGCAGCGACGCAGACAAAATTTCATGGAAGCAAAGCGCAAGCTTAGAAACCTCAACATGAAATATGCCATGCTGTTTCCAGCGCGTCTCCGAGTGGAACACGACGGCCGTGTTTCCTTTTTTGAAGATCCCGCTGAGCTGATGGCCTGGTTGGAACGCAGAAACAACATGGAAAAGGCGGATTAAAGTGTCTGTGAGTATGTAATCATACGTTAATCTTCCACATGCACACCCCTGACATAGATGCAACAACAACCCACTATCAATCTCCACTGAACACCCACCCCTATTTACTTCACCAGTTGTTACCATTGTGAAGAATAGCCCAAGGGGTAGAAGGAGACAGTGCCTACACAAATATCTACATGTACTCCCCTGTTGTGGGCTTAGATCCAGTTTGTATTCTGCGGATCATTTCTGCTACACAATGCTGGAACTTTCCTGGGACAAATCCCTAAATGATCGAACTACACTCATTACTTTTTACATCTCAATGGAGCTCTGGACTGCTGCAGTCCTACAGTCCACAAGCAGAGTGCAGCGTACTCTGCCCCCATACAAGTCTGGAACTGGCGGCCTAAGAAGAAAATACCACAACAGCACCAACCTTGATAATGTGCAAACTCCAGTTACACACCTGAGTGAAGAGAGGTTAGCCCTCTCTGTGTTTTTTCTTCCATGGAAAGAGAAGTTTAGAGGTGCACAGACAACCATCCTACTTCAAGTACTTTACTTTCATTATTTTTTTTCTCAATATGCCGTCAGGGCCGGGACTGTACAGAAAGTTTTGTTATGGGTGAATGCTAGCATCAGTTGGGGAAGATGCAAAGCAGGGAGGGGGGAGGGGGGAGGGGAAACCTACAAGTTGAATTTCAATGTAAGTGTTTTAATGTTTAAGCGCACGGCGCTGATATACCTTTTGTTTCACTGGTGTTCAGATGCTGCATGCAGTGAGTTACATCACACAACCAGAAAGAATATAACCATTTCTGCTTTTTTCCAATTAAGGAAAGAAGGGTATAGATTGAGATCACAAAAGCATATTCTATTACAACTCCCGTTCCTATATAAATATGTTACCCTTCAATATAGCGTCAAGTCTGGGTTCGTGGGGAAGGCATTGTCATGCATACACACCGAGACCAATTGGAGAGAATACGTATCAGGGGGGGGGGAGGGGGAAACTAAAAAGCCAGATTCAACTGCACGTGCTCCGGTTAACCTATGTGTGACAATGCTATATCCTACGTTTAACTGGTGCTCAATTGCTACCCATAGCATGTTATACCGCAGATGTATTGGGAGCCTGATACTTTCTGTTCTGTTTCTTCTAAGGAAAGGGAGCCTCAGGCTGAGTGCACAGAAATCCGTCCCATTTTATTTATTGCCCTTTTATTATTTCTTCTTTTATCATGCTACCAGATGCAAAAACATAAAGAAAAATCTGTTACTGATGCAGGCTAGCACTGACTGGGTGGGGGACGTTGCTGGGAGGGGGGAGCGGAAAAGGGAAGCTGAAAAACTGAACTTAAACGTGCGCACTTTAACTGCTATGTCTACAACACTAACACGTCCCGGTTCCATCAGGTTTCTACTGGACAAATACAATATGGTACATCACTCATCCCTGCTGTTTAACCTTCCTACATCGCCCCGCTACAATGGGGCTAAAAGCTACATTAACATACTAAAATATAAGCACAAACAACAATGCCTAGAATATCATTGAAGTTCCTTACATGGAACGTGAGGGGATTACGTGATAATATTAAACGGGCGGCAGCCCTCGCATTTATTAAAAAGCAAAGAGCGGATGTGGTGACCCTGGTGGAGACCCATATTGAGGGTAGACTTCAGATGACACTGCGTCGCCCGTGGGTGGGTTGGGCATTCCACTCGACCCATACAACACACTCGAGAGGTGTCTCGGTACTTATCGCAAAAACAGTTCACTTTGAATTATGCGAGCTACACACTGACCCACAAGGTAGATATATATTTATATCCGCTAAATTACATGGGGAACCCTTCTTGATCCTGGCTGTCTATGTCCCTCCCCCATTTTCCACTTCCATACTACTAGAGGGAATCTCCTTTATAGCAAAATACCCAACAGCTCAGACAATATGGATGGGAGATTTCAATAGTACACTCAATGAGGAACTGGACAGACTGAGACCAACTCCACTTGCTACAAACCCCCCCAAGGATACTAAACTTGCCAGGCTTTTCTCACCCTTTCGCTTGATAGACACCTGGAGACATAAACACCCGCACACGCGTAAATACTCCTGCTTCTCAGCAACACACAATACCATGTCAAAAATCTGTTAGCACGTCTCCTTGAGACAGAGTTTGGTCCTAGACTGCTCTCGGATCACGCTCCATACTGGATCACCCTCACCTTCCATATAGATAAACCACCAACTTCATGGCGCCTTAACCCGTTCTGGCTGACGCTGTTGCCAGAGGATGACGACTTGTCAGCCGAATGGGAGACCTTCTTCCGAGAAAACACAAACTCTGCCTCTTTCCTGATAGTATGGGAGACTTTTAAAATACACGCCAGGGCTACCCTAATAACTCGCATCAACAAGATCAAAGCAAACTCATCAGATATATATGAGAAGGCGGAGACTGAATTCTCACGCATAGAACACACATATCAAAATGACCCATCCCAAGCTAACGCCTCCCACTTAAAACTACAATCTAGGATCATGAACCAACTCCAATACGAAAAAGCAAGACAGAAATTATTTTTTGCCAAACAGAAATATTTTGAGCAGGGTGAGAGAGCTGGAAAACTCCTGGCGTTTCTAGCTCGAAATGAGGACAAACCCCCAGTGGTAATTGCACTTCACAGCCCAGAGGGGCAAAAAATCACAGATCCTCCTGTTGTGTCATCTAAATTTAGGGAGTTCTTTATGGACTTATACAATTCTAGGACCCAAGAGGGACCAGATGATATGATCCCCTTTCTGGAAGGAGTAGCATTCCCTCAACTTACGCTTGAACAAAGGGAACTTCTAGAGGCCCCTCTCACTAAAGAAGAAATAGACACCGCAATTGCAAGTTTTGCCAAATCTAAATCCCCTGGCTCAGATGGGTTACCCATAGAATTTTACTCACATTACAATGAAATAATCACCCCCAAACTGCTTACCCTTTATAATGTCATGTTTCAACAATTCACCCTCCCATCCTCTATGGGTGAAGCCACAATTGTCTTGATACCTAAACCGGGCAAGGACTTGGGTCACCCGGAATCCTACCGCCCTATCTCATTACTACAGGCTGATATTAAGATTCTGGCCAAAATTCTAGCCATGCGACTCAATCGAGTGATACTCAACCTTATACATGCTGACCAGGCAGGTTTTATGCCGGGACGTAACACTTCCTTTAACCTACGGAAATTATTTATAAACCTGCAGGCCATACATGAGAATGTAGGCACAAGAGTGATAGTCACCCTTGATACAGCCAAGGCTTTCGACTCGGTTGAGTGGGGATACCTCTGGTGCTGTCTTGAACGATATGGTTTTGGTCCAAACTTTATTCAATGGGTACAATTACTATACCAGAACCCCGCGGCCAGAGTGGTGGCAAATGGATGGCCGTCTCAGAAGTTCGACCTCCACAGAGGCACGAGACAGGGCTGCCCATTGTCCCCACTACTGTATGCTCTGGCTGCGGAACCACTGGCTATTTCTATCCGGACAGACCCAGAGATCATAGGATTAAAAACTGGAACCCTCACAGAAAAAATCAGCATGTACGCTGATGACACATTACTTTATCTGGCGGACCCAGGTCCTTCCCTCCACCGGGCTCTTCAGACAATTGAACGATTTGGGAAATTCTCGGGCCTCAAAATAAATTGGGGGAAATCCCAAGTTTTACCAATAGACACTTTCCCACCCACGGAATTCCAAGCCAACCTACCATTACAAAGAGTAGACACAATTAAATACTTAGGAATAAATACCTCCAAAAATCCAGCAGACTATATAACACTTAACATTAAACCATTATATTTACTTATTAAAACTAAAACACAATCGTGGACTAGACTACCCTTAGGAGTATGGGGCCGCATCAACCTTATAAAAATGATACTACTCCCTAAAATATTATATATACTCTGGCACACCCCAACATACATACCTCTAAAACACTTTAAAATAATGGAGTCCCTTCTCAAGCCCTTTGTGTGGGGGAAAAATAGACACAAGATTGCATGGCAAACCCTCAAAAACCCAACAGACATGGGGGGTACAGCACTTCCAGACCTTAATCACTACTATATTGCGTCCCAACTCTCCCAACTTTACCATATAGATAAGGTGGACAGCGAAAGATTCCGGATGCTACTCTGCCCACAATGGGCCCAAGGAACCTCAGATTCCATATATGCTATCACTGCGGGCACTAAGACCAATGAAGGTAACACACACAAAACGTCCCTGTTGTACCAATACAGACGCATCTGGGAACTCGCAAACAACAAACTCAATATACCCAGACATAACGACTTCACTCCCTTATGGTGTAACGGAGACCTACCAGAGCTCCACAATATCCATGACCCGAGACCTTGGTTGGAGAGGGGTATACTCTACTTGCACCATGTCTGGTCAAACGGAACCCTTAAAAATTTTGACACCCTTAAAGAGGAATTCCATCTGGCCAGCAATATGGTATTCAGATTCCTCCAATTGAGACACGCAATACAGGCACAATTTCCACAACTTCCACTACAGTTAGCCCCCAATCCCCTAATAGCAATCATAAAAGACACAGACCCAAAAAAATTAATCTCCTGTTTCTATAACATGCTCACTATCCCAATAGCCACAAAAATAATATACGGCCTCAAATCCCGCTGGGAAAGGGATCTGGGTAACCTAGAAGATGAGGAATGGGAAGAAGCATTGGACACATGTAAAGAAGTATCTCCCAAACTGTCAGACAGGTTGACACAATTAAATATAATACACCGTACATACCTAACCCCGCATAGGATAGCCAGATACAAACACAACTGTTCAACATTGTGCCCAATGTGTAAGTCCACAGAGAGTTCGTTCTACCATCTCCTCTGGTCATGCCCACAGATACAGGGCCTATGGAAACAGATAGTGACCTTCCTTCATGACAACATGGGCTCACCTGTGACACTGGACCCCAAACAATGCCTGTTAGGTGTGTTCCCGAACCCACTGGAAAAATACATCAAGATATTTCTACAGGAGACCCTGTTCTCATGCAGAAAGATAATAGCTAGGAAATGGATGCGTCCCTTACCACCCGAGACTAAAGAATGGAAAGCAGAGGTAAATGGGACACTCCCATATAAACGGGTGATATACATCAATAGAGGGTGCCCAGACAAATACAATAGAATATGGGATCGATGGCTACAGGACTCGGAAACCTGCTCATGACCACTGTAAATTTCTATGCACTGGAGAAATACCTCCCCTCAATGAAAATACTATAATTATACCCTACATTAAACGATAATATCAATAGAGAACATCAGCAGAAACGTACTACAGACCATTCATGTATGTAACCATCTTTATTTTACGTACAATTACATTGCAATGTATACATGTATAAATATGTGCAAATGATATGACTTGTATGCATTCTGATTCACAATAAAAAACTTTGTTGGAAAAAAAAAAAAAGGTTCCATTTCCACTAGTGCGACTTTGGACACAAAGTCGCATCACAGTCACAGCCCATTGATTTCAATGGCAAACTTTCCCATCTATGCACCTTTGAAAATCAGCGACTTTCAAAAGGTGTCTGCACTACTTTGATGTGACTTTTGATGCAACTTTGATTCAGAGTGTAAAGTTGGATCAAAGCTACACTCAAAGTCGCACTCTAAATCGCACAGCTTTGGAGTCTCATTAGTGGTAACATAGCCTAAGGCTAGAGTGTGACTTTGGAGTGTGACTTTGATCCAAGTGGCTGATTTTCAAAGTCGCAAAGATGGTAGCGGGTGCCATTGAAATCAATGGGCTGTGACTTGTCATGAGACTTTATGTGTCCAAAGTCATACTAGTGGAAACTGAGCCTTTTGCCACTTACACACGATCGGATTTTCCGACAGGAAATGTCGGATGTCAGGCTGTTGGCGGAAAATTTGACCGTGTGTACTGTATGCTCCATCGGACATTTGTTGTCGGACTTTCCGCCAACAAATGTTGGCTAGCATGTTCTCAAATTTTCCGCCAACAAATGTGTGTTGTCGGACTTTCCGATCGTGTGTACACAAGTCCGTCAGACAAAAGTCCAAAGTACAAACACGCATGCTCGGAATTAAGGATGAGCCAGAAGCACTGGGTCTTGTCAAACTAGCGTTAGTAATGGAGATATCACATTTGTGACGCAGCAAATTATGAAATCTCTCAATGCAGTGCATTCTCTTCTTCTTTATAATAATAATAATGAAGCTGCTTTGCTGCTGATATTCACAGAGTTCTGACAAACATATTTTTTCTTTTTTTTTCTAGTGATCTCCAGAATAATATGTTTTTTTTTTACTGATCTCCAGAATAATATTTTTTTTTTCTAGTGATCTCCATAATATTTTTTTTTCCAGTGATCTTCAGAATATTTTTTTTTCTAGTGATCTCCAGAATAATATATATTTTTTTTTCTAGCCACTTCAGCCCCGGAAGGTTTTACCCCCTTCCTGACCAGAGCACTTTTTACAATTCGGCACTGCGTCGCTTTAACTGCTAATTGCGCGGTTATGCAATGCTGTACCCAAAACGAAATTTGCGTCCTTTTCTTCCCACAAATAGAGCTTTCTTTTGATGTGTTTTGATCACCTCTGCCATTTTTATTCTTTGCGCTATACACGGAAAAAGACCGAAAATTTTGAAAAAAAATGATATTTTCTACTTTTTGTTCTAAAAAAAATCCAATAAACTCAATTTTAGTCATACATTTAGGCCAAAATGTATTCGGCCACATGTCTTTGGTAAAAAAAATGTCAATAAGTGTATATTTATTGGTTTGCGCAAAAGTTATAGCGCCTACAAACTAGGGTACATTTTCTGGAATTTACACAGCCTGTCGTTTCTTGAGGTGCTAAAATGGCAGGGCAGTACAAATCCCCCACAAATGACCCCATTTTGGAAAGTAGACACCCCAAGGAAATTGCTGAGAGGCATGTTGAGCCCATTGAATATTCATTTTTTTTTGTCCCAAGTGATTGAATAATGACAAAAAAAAAAAAATTACAAAAGTTGTCACTAAATGATCTATTGCTCACACAGGCCATGGGCATATGTGGAATTGCGCCCCAAAATAAATTTAGCTGCTTCTCCTGAGTATGGGGATACCTCATGTGTGGGACTTTTTTTGGGAGCCTAGCCGCATACGGGACCCCGAAAACCAATCACTGCCTTCAGGATTTCTAAGGGCGTACATTTTTGATTTTACTCCTCACTACCTATCACAGTTTTGAAGGCCATAAAATGCCTAGATGGCATAAAACCCCCCCAAATGACCCCATTTTGGAAAGTAGACACCCCAAGCTATTTGCTTTGAGGCATGTTGAGTCCATGGAATGTTTTATATTTTGACACAAGTTGCGGGAAAGTGACAATTTATTTATTTTTTTTGCACAAAGTTGTCACTAAATGATATATTGCTCACACAGGCCATGGGCATATGTGGAATTGCACCCCAAAATACATTTAGCTACTTCTCCTGAGTACGGGGATACCACATGTGTGGGACTTTTTGGGAGCCTATCCGCGTACGGGGCCCTGAAAACCAATCACCGCCTTCAGGATTTCTAAGGGTGTAAATTTTTGATTTCACTCTTCACTGCCTATCACAGTTTCGGAGGCCATGGAATGCCCAGGTGGCACAAACCCCCCCCAAATGACCCCATTTTGGAAAGTAGACACACCAAGCTATTTGCTGAGAGGCATGGTGAGTATTTTGCAGCTCTCATTTGTTTTTGAAAATAAAGAAAGACGAGAAAAAATTTTTTTTTTTCTTTTTTCAATTTTTAAAACTTTGTGACAAAAAGTGAGGTCTGCAAAATACTCACTATACCTCTCAGCAAATAGCTTGGGGTGTCTACTTTCCAAAATGGGGTCATTTGGGGGGTTTTATGCCACCTGGGCATTCCATGGCCTCCGAAACTGTGATAGGCAGTGAAGAGTGAAATCAAAAATTTACGGCCTTAGAAAGCCTGAAGGCGGTGCTTGGTTTTCGGGGTCCCGTACACGGCTAGGCTCCCAAAAAGTCTCACACATGTGGTATCCCCGTACTCAGGAGAAGCAACAGAATGTATTTTGGGGTGTAATTTCACATATTCCCATGGCATGTTTGAGCAATATATCATTTAGTGACAACTTTGCGCAAAAAAAAAAAAAATTAAAAAAAATTGTCTCTTTCCCGCAACTTGTGTCACAATATAAAATATTCCATGGACTCAACATGCCTCTCAGCAAATAGCTTGGGGTGTCTACTTTCCAAAATGGGGTCATTTGGGGGGGTTTGAACTGTCCTGGCATTTTATGCACAACATCTAGAAGCTTATGTCACACATCACCCACTCTTCTAACCACTTGAAGACAAAGCCCTTTCTGACACTTTTTTGATTACATAAAAAAATATTTTTTTTTTGCAAGAAAATTACTTTGAACCCCCAAACATTATATATATTTTTTAAAGCAAATGCCCTACAGATTAAAATGGTGGGTGTTTCATTTTTTTTTTCACACAGTATTTGCGCAGCGATTTTTCAAACGCTTTTTTTGGCGAAAAAACACACTTTTTAAAATTTTAATGCACTAAAACACATTATATTGCCCAAATGTTTGATGAAATAAAAAAGATGATCTTAGGCCGAGTACATGGATACCAAACATGACATGCTTTAAAATTGCGCACAAACGTGCAGTGGCGACAAACTAAATACATTTTTAAAAGCCTTTAAAAGCCTTTACAGGTTACCACTTTAGATTTACAGAGGAGGTCTACTGCTAAAATTACTGCCCTCGATCTGACCTTCGTGGTGATGGTGCAATTGCTTTTTACATTTGACGTCAGACCGACGCTTGCGTTCGCCTTAGCGCGAGAGCAGGGGGGACAGGGGTGCTTTTTTTTTTTTTTCTTTATTATTATTTTTTTTTTTATCTTATTTTTAAACTGTTCCTTTAATTTTTTTTTTTTAATCATTTTTATTGTTATTTCAGGGAATGTAAATATCCCCTATCATAGCAATAGGTAGTGACAGGTACTCTTTTTTGAAAAAATTGGGGTCTATTAGACCCTAGATTTCTCCTCTGCCCTCAAAGCATCTGACCACACCAAGATCGGTGTGATAAAATGCTTTCCCAATTTCCCAATGGCGCTGTTTACATCTGACATAGTCACAAAATGCTCATAGCTTCCGGTTTCTTAGGCCATAGAGATGTTTGGAGCCACTCTGGTCTCTGATCAGCTCTATGGTCAGCTGGCTGAATCACAGGCTGCATTTTCAGGTTCCCTGTTGAGAAAGGAGAGCCAGAGAAAAACACGGAAGACGTTGGGGGGGCATTCCCTCCCACTGCTTGTAAAATCAGTCTAGAGGCTAATTAGCCGCTAGGATTGCTTTTACATGAAAGCAGACCGCTGGCTGAAAAGAATGATACCAAGATGATACCTAAACCTGCAGGCATCATTCTGGTATAACCATTCAAAGTCGTGAATGGCGTACCTGAAGACAAAAAAATGGTTAACAATAAAGCACAGTAAACGGTAAAGTATAAAAAATTGCATACCTGAAAACCAATCACCGCCTTCAGGATTTCTAAGGGTGTAAATTTTTGATTTCACTCTTCACTGCCTATCACAGTTTCGGAGGCCATGGAATGCCCAGGTGGCACAACCCCCCCCCCAAATGACCCCATTTTGGAAAGTAGACACCCCAAGCTATTTGCTGAGAGGCATGGTGAGTATTTTGCAGCTCTCATTTGTTTTTGAAAATAAAGAAAGACGAGAAAAAAATTTTTTTTTTCTTTTTTCAATTTTTAAAACTTTGTGACAAAAAGTGAGGTCTGCAAAATACTCACTATACCTCTCAGCAAATAGCTTGGGGTGTCTACTTTCCAAAATGGGGTCATTTGGGGGGTTTTATGCCACCTGGGCATTCCATGGCCTCCGAAACTGTGATAGGCAGTGAAGAGTGAAATCAAAAATTTACGGCCTTAGAAAGCCTGAAGGCGGTGCTTGGTTTTCGGGGTCCCGTACACGGCTAGGCTCCCAAAAAGTCTCACACATGTGGTATCCCCGTACTCAGGAGAAGCAACAGAATGTATTTTGGGGTGTAATTTCACATATTCCCATGGCATGTTTGAGCAATATATCATTTAGTGACAACTTTGCGCAAAAAAAAAAAAAATTAAAAAAAATTGTCTCTTTCCCGCAACTTGTGTCACAATATAAAATATTCCATGGACTCGACATGCCTCTCAGCAAATAGCTTGGGGTGTCTACTTTCCAAAATGGGGTCATTTGGGGGGGTTTGAACTGTCCTGGCATTTTATGCACAACATCTAGAAGCTTATGTCACACATCACCCACTCTTCTAACCACTTGAAGACAAAGCCCTTTCTGACACTTTTTTGATTACATAAAAAAATATTTTTTTTTTGCAAGAAAATTACTTTGAACCCCCAAACATTATATATATTTTTTAAAGCAAATGCCCTACAGATTAAAATGGTGGGTGTTTCATTTTTTTTTTCACACAGTATTTGCGCAGCGATTTTTCAAACGCTTTTTTTGGCGAAAAAACACACTTTTTAAAATTTTAATGCACTAAAACACATTATATTGCCCAAATGTTTGATGAAATAAAAAAAGATGATCTTAGGCCGAGTACATGGATACCAAACATGACATGCTTTAAAATTGCGCACAAACGTGCAGTGGCGACAAACTAAATACATTTTTAAAAGCCTTTAAAAGCCTTTACAGGTTACCACTTTAGATTTACAGAGGAGGTCTACTGCTAAAATTACTGCCCTCGATCTGACCTTCGTGGTGATGGTGCAATTGCTTTTTACATTTGACGTCAGACCGACGCTTGCGTTCGCCTTAGCGCGAGAGCAGGGGGGACAGGGGTGCTTTTTTTTTTTTTTCTTTATTATTATTTTTTTTTTTTATCTTATTTTTAAACTGTTCCTTTAATTTTTTTTTTTAATCATTTTTATTGTTATTTCAGGGAATGTAAATATCCCCTATCATAGCAATAGGTAGTGACAGGTACTCTTTTTTGAAAAAATTGGGGTCTATTAGACCCTAGATTTCTCCTCTGCCCTCAAAGCATCTGACCACACCAAGATCGGTGTGATAAAATGCTTTCCCAATTTCCCAATGGCGCTGTTTACATCTGACATAGTCACAAAATGCTCATAGCTTCCGGTATCTTAGGCCATAGAGATGTTTGGAGCCACTCTGGTCTCTGATCAGCTCTATGGTCAGCTGGCTGAATCACAGGCTGCATTTTCAGGTTCCCTGTTGAGAAAGGAGAGCCAGAGAAAAACACGGAAGACGTTGGGGGGGCATTCCCTCCCACTGCTTGTAAAATCAGTCTAGAGGCTAATTAGCCGCTAGGATTGCTTTTACATGAAAGCCGACCGCTGGCTGAAAAGAATGATACCAAGATGATACCTAAACCTGCAGGCATCATTCTGGTATAACCATTCAAAGTCGTGAATGGCGTACCTGAAGACAAAAAAATGGTTAACAATAAAGCACAGTAAACGGTAAAGTATAAAAAATTGCATACCTGAAAAACAAACATGATAAAACATAATAACAATAAAACATTGCAGAATAGAATACAGTAAAAAGAGCAGAACAATAGAGAGAATAGAGAGAGAGAGAGAACAATAAAACGACAACAATTTTTTTTTATTTTATATTTTTTTTTGTGTTTTTTTTTTTTTTTTTACACTTTTTTTTGTAACTGTAACTTTTATAACTGTAACCGGTTCCAGGTTCAGGTCTCTCAAAATGCGATGGCATCTTGGGAGACCCTGTGAAAGTGTGTCCTAGTCTGTGGAATGCTGTACCCTACGCTAATACTCAACTAGTGCATGGTAGCGTTCAAAACATTCACCAATGCAAAGACCAGGATTGTCAGGACAGGAGGGACAATAATAGTGGGTGTCACGCCTATATCCGCACTTGCTGCAGACACGATATCTTTTTGGGGGGGTTCGTTGGGTAGGAGTACTCGGGAGGACATAAAGAAAATGCCTCTCATGCAGCCAACTGCATTTGGTTGGGGATGTGAATGGGGGAAGTACAGGCGCTGCAGAAGCGGTGGGTTCCCAATTTAGGATTGGCGAATGCAGCAGGAAGGGCACTATGGGCACGACGGGCCTGTGTTTGTCTTTTTCGTGGCAGCGGGACACTACTTGTGCTTGCCACCTCACCAGCTTGAACTGCACTTATGGGACTCGCCACGTCACCAAGTGTTACTGCAGTGCGGGTTTGACTACGACCGGGGTGTACTAGGCCGCTGGTGCTTGCCAGTTCACCAAAACGCTACAAAAAAAACTGTTAGCGATCGCAGGGATCAGGCCTGACTCTGCGAACGCTGCAGTTATGCGTTTAGTGTTTTGTAAGTGACAGTGATCGATCGATACTGCACTTGGGTGGGCTGGGCAGAGGGGCAAAACGCAGGTGCTAGCAGGTATCTTGGCTGATTCTGCTAACACTGCGTTTGTGGGAACCCTAAACTGCTGGGGACGCTAGTATAGATCTGATCGGATCAGATATTGATCCGTTCAGATACTATACCACTAAGGGAGGTGTATGCTGCGTGTGTGGGTGTTAGCGGTACTGGTGCTAACCTGACGCTGCCTGGGGCAGGTACTTGCCAGTTCACCAAAACGCTACCAAAAAAACTGTTAGCGATCGTAAGGATCAGGCCTGACTCTGCGAACGCTGCAGTTATGCGTTTAGTGTTCTGTAAGTGACAGTGATCGATTGATATTGCACTTGGGTGGGCTTGGCTGGGCCGGGCGGAACGGCAAAACGCAGGTGCTAGCAGGTATCTGGGCTGAACCCGCTAACACTGCGTTTTTGGGAATCCTAAACTGCTGGGGATGCTAGTATAGATCTGATCGGATCAGATATTGATCCGTTCAGATACTATACCACTAAGGGAGGCGTATGCTGCGTGCGTGGGTGTTAGCGGTACTGGCGCTAATCTGATGCTGCCTGGGGCGACGCATATCACCGCCGGGTGATCAGGGGGCTAAACCTTTATTCGGTAATAAACGGCAGGTGCCCTGACACTATACAAAATAAATGAACTAACCAGCATCACCCGCAACGGTTATACGGTGATCAGGGGTGAAAGGGTTAACTAGGGGGCAATCAAGGGGTTAAAACATTTATTAGATAGTATATGGGGGTCCCTGACGCTATAAAACGCTGACGGCGAACCTAAATATTTACGTCCCTAACTAGCGTCACCAGCGACACTAATACAGCGATCAGAAAAATGATCGCTTAGTGACACTGGTGACAGGGGGTGATCAAGGGGTTAAAACTTTATTAGGGGGGGTTAGGGGGGTACCCTAGACCTACAGGGGGCTAATACTCACTAGCAGAAGAGAAAAGAAAAGCAACTCCTGCGCACAGGTGGATCACCATATGTAGTAGGTAAAGCACTGGCCTTGCTGCCCTCAAGGATGGGAATCCTAGTGAAAACCGAGATAAAAAGAAGACAAAAGCGCACCAGCCTAGTGCATTAACTTTTAAAACATTTATTTGATAAAAAATATTAAAGGAAATAACTCACAGGCGATTAGTAGAGGAGGCACAACAAAAAATCGCACCGATAAACAGTCTGCGATTTGGAAAGAGCGGAGCCTTCCAGGGGTCGTGGAGGACCGCACAGATGCTGCAATCCGCGTTCGCTGAGGGAGGTTGCACTGCATAGCTCTGAGGAAGAGGGGACAATCCCCTCGAAACGCGTTAGCAGGTTGCAGCATCTGTGCGGTCCTCCACGACCCCTGGAAGGCTCCGCTCTTTCCAAATCGCAGACTGTTTATCGGTGCGATTTTTGTTGTGCCTCCTCTACTAATCGCCTGTGAGTTATTTCCTTTAATATTTTTTATCAAATAAATGTTTTAAAAGTTAATGCACTAGGCTGGTGCGCTTTTGTCTTCTTTTTATCTCGGCTAATACTCACTGCCCTACCACTTCTAACTGTCACAAACTGACACCTAGCAGTAATCAGAAAAAAAAAAAATACTGCTTGGTGTCAGTTTGTGAAGGGGGGGTGATTGGGGGGGGATCGGGGGGGCGATCGGGGGGGAGTCGGGGGTGTAAAGTATGCCTGGCATGTTCTACTGTGTGTGTGTAGTGTTTTGTGCACTCACATGTCTTCTCTCCTCGGCGCTGGAACGGAAACTGCCAAGCCGAGGAGAGATGACATCACATCCTCTGCCTGTGTGAAACTACACACAGGCAGGGGAGGATTCCCATTGGCTAGGAGCGATCGCGAGGGGGGGGCCACGATCGAATGGTCTCCCCCTCGCCTCTCAACGCTCCCAGTCACAAGCCGACCGACGCTGGCACCGGGGGGGTCCGATCGGACCCCCCGCCCGCGGGAGGCAGATCATGTATGGGTACGTGATTCTGCCTGCCCGTGCCATTCTGCCGCAGTATATCTGCGTTAGGCGGTCGGCAAGTGGCTAGTGATCTCCAGAATAATATTTTTTTTCTAGTGATCTCCAGAATAATATTTTTTTTTCTAGTGATCTCCAGAATTACTTTTTTTTTAGTTTTGTGTGTCAACTTACCACAACACCATTATTATCTTGTATTTTTTAACCTCAAGGATACAACTATGTTGGTGTCCCTTGTTAATTTGACATTTCATTTTTGAAATGTACCTGCCTACTCACAAACAAACTGTCCTTTTTGAAGTAAAACACATAGCCATGTATTTGTCAAAAAAAAAAAAAAAATTAATAGGGAGCACAAGGTCATATCAAAATAAAGAGGAAGGCAACGATGGAGAAACAGTTGGAATTGGTGAAGCCTTTGTACCCTAGGGCAGACATCAATTATTTGACTGTTCAAATTGGTAACCTGAGGAGTCCATTTAATAGGGAGCACAATACGGTCCAGGACTCCGAAAGATCGGGAGCAGCAGCAGATGACATATATGTCCCGAGGCTGTGGTCTTCCAACAGCCTGAGTTTTTTGCCAGACCACACCGAACCAAGGCCATTCCTCTCAACACTTCCTTTCAGGCTTCCTTCCATGCTGCTGTGGTGGGTGGGGTGGCTGTTTTGTTGCTGGAGGTGGTGAAGGAGCATGGTCCAACTCACAGAGGTGTGTTTGACGGGTGAGTTTGCCCCTCATCCCCTTGTTTAGGGCCTGAAGAATAATTTCCTTGCATATAGTGGGCTGGGCCTCCTCCATCTGTTTTCATTTATTGGCTGTGACGCATCCAAATGCCTCCTGGCCATCAGGGGCCATGCTAATTGCCGTTGTAGCATGTCAAAGAAAAGCAGCCGTGGCCTCCTCCAGGTTCCTTGACTTCCTGGTCCTTTTGGTTGCGATTCTGTCAGGTTGCTTGCCATTTACTCCTCTTGGCTTAGACTTTCCTGTGTATGAAAAAGGTACATAGTTTTAGGTTTTTGATCATCAATCACACACAATTTTGAGCTCATGACTGTTGCAAAATGAATGTTAACAAATAGAAAAGACTATCATTCTGACCCCAGCATTTTGCATTCTTGTCCCAATCATTTCTGGCTACTACTGTCTATTGATATGTAAACCACTTTGTTGAATCATAAATTAGTGATCAATAACATCTAGCTAACATTATTCAATTTTTGACAAGAAATATGTTCAACAATGCTATACCTGGGTCAAGCTGGGCTCCTCCACATCTTCTTCCTGGATGGAAGGCCCAGGTTGGACCTTAGGAGCCTCAGCTGACGTTGAAGGAAGTGTTGAGAGTGATGGCCTGGGTTTCGTCTGGCTGGTCAAAAAACACAGGCTGTTGTAGCCTGGGGCATATACATCATCTGCTGCTGCTCCGGATCTCTGGGAATCCTAGACTTTCTTGCGCTTGCTATTATATGTGCTCCTCAGGCTACCAATTTTGAGCTTCAAATAGTTGATGTCTGCCGTGGGATACACAGGTTTCACTAATTCCAACAGTTTCTCCATCGCTGCCTTCCTCTTTATCTTGTTTGAATAGTCCTTGCATTTTACTTGCCAGAGACATGGCAGCTCCCGATATTTTTTGATACAGTCAGGTAGGAAATCTGGGGCTGTAAATCTATCAACCATTTTATCTGCAAGACATAACACAAGACAAACCCTAATGTCAGGCTAAACTCTCATAATCTTGTCCCAATATAGGCCTCAATCTATAAGCAGTATAGACCACTAACCACTGATGCCCCAATTTACAATAGATGGTGTAATGAAAATTTGGTTGATGGTGTAATGGAAATTTGTAAGTTCTGTATATAATTGTATTCTATTTTGTATGTATTGCACACTGCCCTCACTGTGCACACGGCACTAATAATGTTTTCAGTACATGTTTGCATTCTTTAGAGTCCTGATTAGAATTAGCCTACCTATGTAACGCCCCTTGTTTCCATAAACGTACAATTGTAAAATTAATGTGATACCTATGTAATCATGTGTATAAAAACCTTCAATTGCGTCAAAGTAAAGCAGAACAGTTATTCGGAAAGATGCTGAGCGTATATTTTGTGTCTGTTCCCTACTGCAGTAGTTATTACTAATTTGGAGCCACTAATCAATATGAGGATAGGAGTTGCCTATCTATAAAATGTGCAGCTCAGGTGGTGAGCTTTGCCTAGGAGGAGGATTTACAGGTGACCCTGAGTATCCGAAACAAGGAGCTTGAGAAAATACGGGAATTTCTGATAATCAGCCGGCTGAGATAAGCCTTTTGCTTACATCAGACTTCCTTGATCGTTAAGGCATTTTCGGGACAAAGGGTACCTATTTTACTCCCCCTAATCGAACTGTATTGATTGGTGGTTATGTGTTTTGTTGTCACTGTCTACTGTCCATTGCAGTGTTATAGAAAAGGAAGGGAAGAAAAGTGCTGTTCACAGGTATATGTAGTACACATCTGCTAGTTAAAGTAGTTTAGAGGCAAGAGGGTATAGGCACATGTAGAGAAGACTGGCCAGTAATTATGGGCATTATATTAAGTAATGGAACGAAGAGTAAGAGACCCTCAAAAATGCCCAGAGCAAGAGGAGCGCTATATATGAACCGAAGGTGCGGTTCCGCCTATACTGAGGCCCTAGATTAATGGATAAAGTGGACAGGGATCCACAATGGGTAACTGGGTTACCAAAGTCCACAGGGACTAAGAATCATGCAGGTGAAGAATCAATAAACAGCTAGAGAAACAGCTATCTATGTGAGCAGGATGGATCAAGGTGACAATTAACACTAGACAGAAAGGAACATTTTGATGTTAAGTTGTGGGATGAATTTGGGGTCAGGTACTACAACTAGTAAAGTCCTTAAGAGAGAAATGAGAGTTAAAACAGAATACTTCATATGTTGTCAGAGAGGGAAGATGGGATGAGCACTATGGCTGCCCGTCTGATCATAGAATCATAGAAGTTAGAGTATGTGAAGTATGGGATTACAATACATGGGATGCAAAGGATATCAGAACAAAATAAGGAAAGCAGAATTTAGGCAGGGAAATATTAGAGCGTTAAAAGAAAGTGAGAGAATGATATGCATGCGTTGTGTACAAATGGGAAAAATGTAAGCGATTTTTAGAGAGATATTCGTGTATGTGTGTGAATGCTGGAACCTTTACTTCTATCTCTTGTGTGTGTCATGTATGTAGATGTGACCCCCTCCTTTGTGCTCTAATGAAAGAATTTAGCTGGAATGAGAGATCAGTGATAAGCTGGAAGGACACCATGACAATTTCATTTTTTTTAGACAAAACATTTATAACAAAATGTGCCGGGTTAATTAATCTAATGATAAACAATGATAAATAATGATAAATAATCTAATGATAAACAATGTGATCACATTGAAGGGCCTGGTATGGAATTTGGGGGGACCCCCACGCTTTTTTTTTTTAAATTTTGGTTCGAGTTCCCCTTAATATTCATACCAGACCGAAAGGGCCTGGAAATGGACTGTGGGGGAATCCCATGCCGTTTTTTTTTTTTTTTTGCTGTCTTTTATGTGTATTGCAGAGACTTGACAATTCATTAATAGCCGCGAGTAGAGATGAGCTTCAAGTTCGAGTCGAACTCATGTTCGACTCGAACATCGGCTGTTCGCCAGTTCACCGAACAGCGAACAACTTAGGGTGTTCACGGCAAATTCAAATGCTGTGGAACACTCTTTAAAAGTCTATGGGAGAAATCAAAAGTGCTAATTTTAAAGACTTATATTCATGGTATTGTCATAAAAAGTGTTTGGGGACCTGGGTCCTGCCCCAGGGGACATGGATCAATGCAAAAAAAAGTTTTAAAAACGGCCGTTTTGAGTGCGCATGCGCGAGATCTCCGTAATGGCTGCCTGAGCCGTGAGCTCCGCACCACCCCGGACCAATGAGCCGCACAGACCACGCTACAGTGCTCTGGGAGGCATTCCACCTACCCACATGGGACCGGGGGACTAACGGGTCCATTCCGGGATGTCCGGTCCCTCAGCCAGATGAGACCTCGGGCCGCAATTCAACGGGCTGGCGGAGGACGGTGTACCAATGGCCGCAGGCAATGAATCAAACCTGCCTCATGCGGCCTTACAGGCCAGGATGCCAGAGAAAAGGCAAGTCCTCACCCCAGCCACACTGACTTACACCCAAGCGGCCCAGGGTACCCCCAACATGTCCCAAGCAGCCCCTCTTGGCCTCCACAAGACCCAGGCCTCCTCCCCGGCATCCATGGAACCCTTAATTGGTATGCACATGGAGGAATATGCACTTTCTCTATCCAGGCCTACACAACCTCACATTACTGCCAATACATCCCCGGGCTTTTCAATCAGGGACATCACCACACTACAGGAAGACCTTTTTGCTAAATTCTCTACTCTTTTGGAGAGAGGCCTCGCTAATACAGCTACCCAAATCACTAACTCTATAAAATCGGATCTCACTAATTTGGGCTCCAGAATTGAGGCTATGGAGCACAAAATAGAAAGCAATGTCTCCAGGACAAACCAAAATGCAACACACATTCAAACCCTCCAGGAACAACTTGATATGGCCCTCTCCAGGATCGACGACCTCGAAAATAGGTCCAGGAGCTACAACTTTCGAATTAGAGGCCTATCTTAATCCTACACTGATATCCCCCTCACAGTACGGAATATTATCTCTGAGCCCATTCCAACTATCCTGCCACAACGTCTAGAACTGGACAGAGCGCATAGGGCCCTGGGACCTCCCAGAAAAGATGGAACCCCTAGGGATATCATCATTAAACCGCACTTTTTTGCTGTCAAAGAGGAGGTCATGCGCCAATCACGCCTGAAGACTAATCTACAGCACCAAGGGCACCAGATGCAGATTTTTGCAGATTTGTCTCCGTCCACCATTCAAAGAAGAAGATCTCTTAAACCTCTCCTTACTGTCCTGGCTCAAAGGGACATTAAGTACCGATGGACCTTTCCCTCTGCTGTGAAGTTCACGATACACGGAAAATCATATTCCTTTACCAACCTTCTTGATGGTGAAAAGCTGCTGTTGTCACTGAAATTAATTTTGCAAGAGGCGCCCATGGACTTCTCCACGTCGTCCACGGGATCATCCAAACGTCCCCCTCCTGCCAGTCCGGTCTCCCCTCTTTGGAACAAGGGTCCCTCCAAGAAATGCAAGGACAGAAGACCACCTTAAGAAGTCGTCCTGACCCTCTCACTCCAATGCCCGCTTATGGGTACCTCCTTTTGGGACAGGAGTCCCTTCTGTTGATGGAGCTTTGCTCCAAACCCAGATTTTGGATCGTTTAGGTCCACACTTTCCCAAACATCATTGCTTCCAATGGTTCTGCTGACACTAGTTTCCTCTAGAAAAAGTTGAAATACTTCAACAGCTTATAGCCAGCCTACACTTCAACCTTTCAAGACACTGGTTCTCTCTCCCTTCCAGTCGGGAGATTGAGCTCAATTGGCTCTGTCACCTCTGGGAGGCAAGGGTCTTTTCCCCTCCAGGACTGTAACAGGGCGTTGGGACCAGATAGGTCCAAATCTCTTTGGGGAATCTTACCAATGATCCTTCAAGTAACCTTCTCCCCCCTCCTATTGTGGAGGCCTGGAGCCCTTTTTGCCCTCTCTGCCCCTGGCCTCTCTGACTTCTCCCCCCTGCCAGGCGGGGGGGCGGATGGGATCCGGGAGAGCCTTACGTGGGTGGCTTGGCCTAGTGCCAATAACAGTTAATATTGTTTTCACCAGATTGTTTCATTTTGTAAAATAGGTGGTTCGCACCCAAGACGAAAATATAATAAATGTGCATAGTTTATGTTTTAATTTTAATCTGTTACAAGGGACCGGGGTGGACCCCTTACACCTCCACGCATTCCTTGGAAACCAATTGTGTTTCTTCGGCATGGGTCTTGGGTCATCCTCTAAGGGTGACCGGCATTTGAGAATTGGGGTGTGGCGGATATTTCCTCCGCCACTCACCACGGGTCTTGATAAAAGACCCTTGTCTTTGTCTTTGTTGTTGTGTTTGTCTCACTCCCCCCCCCTCTATTCCCCCTTTTCTCTCTTCTTATACCTTCATGCCTATCATCGGGAGATGACTCCATCCAGTACCCACACTGGCCTTGGTCTCCTCAACATTATCCATCAACTACTCAAAGGGAGAATTCGTCGAAGGGTAAGTGGCTGCCAGCGTGGCAGTGTCCCCCCCCTCTGTTCCCATGGCTGAAATTATGGTGAAGGGTGTGGATCTCAGGGTGGCATCTCATAACGTTCAGGGCCTGAATTCCCCTAGGAAGAGGAGAGTGGCATTTGAACACTACAAATCTCTTAAACTAGACGTAGTGATGATTCAGGAGATGCACTTTCCAATTCGATACAAACCCAAGTTCCTCCATGTCCTCTACCCATCCTTCTTCATTGCTAACGCACCAAACAAGACGAAAGGGGTTGCTATTCTTTTCTCAAAAAACTGCAAGTTTTCCCACATTTCAAAGTTTAGGGACCTAGAGGGATGGCTTATTCTTGTAAAGGGCACTATGGAGGGAATACTGTATTCTTTAATCTCCTACTATGCCCCTAATAAGGGACAAACCACTTTCTTCCAGAACCTCTTTACAACTCTAAACCCCCTCTTGGAGGGTAAAGTCATTTTTGGGGCGACTCCAATGTGGCTTTCGACCAGGGTCTTGATAAAACAAAGCCCCTAAGGGACCAATGAAACAGAGTAGCAGAATAACTAAAATCCTTCACTCCAATGGCCTAGTGGACATTTGGAGGGAAATGAACCCTAAGAGCAGAGACTTTACACACTTCTCCACCCCCCATCTATCTTATGCTAGGATCGATCACTTACTTATTCCGACAAACCTTATTCCTCTGACCAATAAGGCTTCCATTTTAGACACAGCATGGTCGGACCACTCTTTAGTCCTCCTTACTCTGAGAAACACACTAACTGGAAAAAGGGGCTCATACTGGCGACTTAATGAATCTCTACTCAGCGACCCAATACATACTAAGGTGTTAGCTGACGCCATCAAAGAATATTTTAGATTAAATGATGTTGACAACATATCTCCAGAGACCCTCTGGGCAGCCCACAAGGCTACCATTAGGGGTGAGATCATCCGAATAGCGACCCAGGTTAAGAGGGAGTGTCTGATTGACATTCAAAAACTAGAAGCATCTTTTGTAGCCTTAAAAGCGGAACACAAAAAACAACCCTCTAAGGTCTTAACAGACCGAATGGACGTGACTAGGCTTGAACTTAACCTAGCATTAACAGCCAAAGCGGAGAAACATATCCGCTGGAGTGGGGCCAAATATTATTACCAAAAAGACAAAATAGGCCCGATGTTAGCAGCCAAACTTACCCCCAAGTACCACTCTCGTACTTTCCCCAAACTACGTATTGCAGGACAGCCCCCAACAGCCAACCCAAACAAAATTATGACCGCCTTCCACGAATTTTATTCCAAGCTATACAACTCAAACCACACAGATAGTGGCCCCTTAACCACTTCTTTCCTGCAGAACCTCCAATTACCCTCTATTTCCCAAGATCATAAAGAACTAATGGAGGAAGCCTTCTCGGTAGAGGAGATAAGGGAAGTTATTAAAGGGCTCAAGTCTGGTTCAGCTCCTGGTCCTGATGGCCTATCAGTCCCCTATTATAAGACATTCGGTGAAATTTTAGCCCCTTACATGTCTAAATTCTTTAATTCCACAAGATCAGGCTCCCCTCTGGATCCCCACCTCAACACCGCAGTCATATCCGTAATCCCCAAAACCAACAAAAACCACGAAAAAGCGAAAATTAACATCCCATCTCCCTAATTAATAACGACCTGAAAATGTTAACGAAAATACTCGCCAACCGTCTAGCCTCTTTTATTAAAGGTTATCCCGGGCAGGCAAGGGCCAGACCAAATCAGGAGAGCGGTCGACATTGTCTCCCTACTCCAATCTAATTGGGATGGGGGCCCCAGGCAAGAGGGAATGATCCTATCACTGGACCTACATAAGGTCTTTGATTCGATCGAATGGCCTTATATATTTTCCCTATTAGAGAGGTGGGGATTTGGGACCCGATTTTTGGGGGTCCTCAGTTCCCTTTACTCTACCCCGAAGGCGGTGATCCGATTACAAGGCTAGTACTCCAACCCCCTGAATATAGCGAGAGGTAGGGATGAGCCAAACACCCCCCTGTTTGGTTCGCACCAGAACATGCGAACAGGAAAAAAGTTTGCTCGAACACGCGAACACCGTTAAAGTCTATGGGACACGAACATGAATAATCAAAAGTGCTAATTTTAAAGGCTTATATGCAAGTTATTGTCATAAAAAGTGTTTGGGGACCCGGGTCCTGCCCCAGGGGACATGGATCAATGCAAAAAAAAGTTTTAAAAACGGCCGTTTTTTCAGGAGCAGTGATTTTAATAATGCTTAAAGTCAAACAATAAAAGTGTAATATCCCTTTAAATTTCGTACCTGGGGGGTGTCTATAGTATGCCTGTAAAGGGGCGCATGTTTCCCGTGTTTAGAACAGTCTGACAGCAAAATGACATTTGGAAGGAAAAAACCCATTTAAAACTACCCGCGGCTATTGCATTGCCGACAATACACATAGAAGTTCATTGATAAAAACGGCATGGGAATTCCCCACAGGGAAACCCCGAACCAAAATTAGAAAAAAAAAAAATGACGTGGGAGTCCCCCTAAATTCCATACCAGGCCCTTCAGGTCTGGTATGGATATTAAGGGGAACCCCGGCCAAAATTTTTTAAAAAAATGACATGGGGTTCCCCCTAAATTCCATACCAGACCCTTCAGGTCTGGTATGGATTTTAAGGGGAACCCCGCGCCAAAAAAAAAACGGCGTGGTGTCCCCCCAAAAATCCATACCAGACCCTTATCCGAGCACGCAACCTGGCAGGCCACAGGAAAAGAGGGGGGGACGAGAGTGCGGCCCCCCCCCTCCTGAACCATACCAGGCCACATGCCCTCAACATTGGGAGGGTGCTTTGGGGTAGCCCCCTAAAACACCTTGTCCCCATGTTGATGAGGACAAGGGCCTCATCCCCACAACCCTGGCCGGTGGTTGTGGGGGTTTGCGGGCGGGGGGCTTATCGAAATCTGGAAGCCCGCTTTAACAAAGGGGACCCCCAGATCCCGGCCCCCCCGTGTGAAATGGTAAGGGGGTACTTACCCCTACCATTTCACTAAAAAACTGTCAAAATTGTTAAAAATGACAAGAGACAGTTTTTGACAATTCCTTTACTTAAATGCTTCTTCTTACTTCTATCTTCCTTCATCTTCTTCTTCTTCTGGTTCTTCTGGCTCTTCTGGTTCTTCCTCCGGCGTTCTCGTCCAGCATCTCCTCCGCGGCGTCTTCTATCTTCTTCTCCTCGGGCCGCTCCGCACCCATGGCATGGGGGGAGGCTCCCGCTCTTCTCTTCATCTTCATCCTCTTCTCTTCTTCCTTCTTCTCTTCTTCTCTTCTTCACTTCTTCTCTTCTTCTCTTCTTCATTTTCTTCTCCGGGCCGCTCCGCACCCATGCTGGCATGGAGGGAGGCTCCCGCTGTGTGACAGCGTCTCCTCTTCTGACGGTTCTTAAATAACGGGGGGCGGGGCCACCTGGTGACCCCGCCCCCCTCTGACGCACGGTGACTTGACGGGACTTCCCTGTGACGTCACGGGGAATGCCACAGGGAAGTCCCATCATGTCCCGTGCGTCAGAGGGGGCGGGGTCACCGGGTGGCCCCGCCCCCCGTTATTTAAGAACCGTCAGAAGAGGAGACGCCGTCACACAGCGGGAGCCTCCCTCCATGCCAGCATGGATGCGGAGCGGCCCGGAGAAGAAAATGAAGAAGAGAAGAAGGAAGAAGAGAAGAGGATGAAGAAGAAGATGAAGAGAAGAGCGGGAGCCTCCCCCCATGCCATGGGTGCAGAGCGTCCCGAGGAGAAGAAGATAGAAGACGCCGCGGAGGAGATGCTGGACGAGAACGCCGGAGGAAGAACCAGAAGAGCCAGAAGAACCAGAAGAAGATGAAGGAAGATAGAAGAAAGAAGAAGCATTTAAATAAAGGAATTGTCAAAAATTGTCTCTTGTCATTTTTAATATTTTTGACAGTTTTTTAGTGAAATGGTAGGAGTAATTACCCCCTTACCATTTTACACAGGGGTGAGCGGGATCTGGGGGTCCCCTTGTTAAAGGGGGCTTCCAGATTCAGACAAGCCCCCCACCCGCAGACCCCCACAACCACTGGCCAGGGTTGTGGGGATGAGGCCCTTGTCCTCATCAACATGGGGACAAGGTGTTTTGGGGGCTACCCCAAAGCACCCTCCCAATGTTGAGGGCATGTGGCCTGGTACGGTTCAGGGGGGGGCGCACTCTCGTCCCCCCCTCTTTTCCTGCGGCCTGCCAGGTTGCGTGCTCAGATAAGGGTCTAGTATGGATTTTTGGGGGGACCCCACGCCGTTTTTTTTTTTTTTTTGGCGTGGGGTTCCCCTTAAAATCCATATCAGACCTGAAGGGTCTGGTATGGAATTTAGGGGGAACCCCACGTCATTTTTTTTTAAATTTTGGCCGGGGTTCCCCTTAATATCCATACCAGGCCTGAAGGGCCTGGTTTGGAATTTAGGGGGACTCCCACGTCATTTTTTTTTTTCATTTTGGTTCGGGGTTTCCCTGTGGGAAATTTCCATGCCGTTTTTATCAATGAACTTCTATGTGTATTGTCGGCAATGCAATAGCCGCGGGTAGTTTTAAATGGGTTTTTTCCTTCCAAATGTCATTTTGCTGTCAGACTGTTCTAAACACGGGAAACATGCGCCCCTTTACAGGCATACTATAGACACCCCCCAGCTACGAAATTTAAAGGGATATTACACTTTTATTGTTTGACTTTAAGCATTATTAAAATCACTGCTCCTGAAAAAACTGCCATTTTTAAAACTTTTTTTGCATTGATCCATGTCCCCTGCGGCAGGACCCAGGTCCCCAAACACTTTTTATGACAATAACTTGCATATAAGCCTTTAAAATTAGCACTTTTGATTTCTCCCATAGACTTTTAAAGGGTGTTCTGCGGCATTCAAATTTGCCGCGAACACCTCAAATTGTTCGCTGTTCGGCGAACTTGCGAACAGCCAATATTCGAGTCGAACATGAGTTCGACTGGAACTCGAAGCTCATCCCTAGCGAGAGGCACTAGACAGGGCTGTCCTGTCTCCCCTCTAATTTTTGAAATGGCTATTGAAACTCTGGCAATAGCAATATGCTTTAATCCCAATATTCAAGGAGTGTCCTGTGGGAATCAAGTCCACAAATGTGGTCTTTTTGAGGATGACATGCTCCTATTTATCACGTCTCCGATCACCTCCCTCCCAAACCTTTGCAAACTCCTGAAGGAGTTCTCAGAGATCTCAGGTTTACAGGTCAACTACACTAAGTCATATGCCCTTAACATCTCCCTGAAAACAGAAGTAGTGGCCTCACTTTAAAGCTCCTTTGACTTTAAGTGGAGCGTTTCCGCCATTGACTACCTTGGGAATAAACTCATGGCAAAAATGGAACAATTATACCCCGCTAACTTCCCACCCACTTATCGTAAGCTCGAAGCAGACTTGGGAATATGGTCCAGGGGGGAGGTTTCCTGGTTAGGCAGAATCCATGCTGTAAAAATGACATTACTACCAAGACTCCTCTATCTCTTCAGGGCCCTCCCAATAAACATTAGAAAGCATCACTTTGTCTGCTGTCCAAAGAAAAGTCAACAAATTCATATGGGAGGGGAAAGGACATAGAATCCAGCAAAGAACCCTTTTTCTCTCCAGATCTCAAGGGGGCCTAGGATTTCCCCAGTTATTTTGGTATTTTCAAGCTGCCAGGCTAGCCCATCTCTCCTCAGTCTACTCCAGGGCTGAGAAGCCAGACTGGATTCAAATAGAAAGGCAGGCGCTGCCATCATACACCCTAGATGGTGGCTGGAGAAGGGGTTGTATCGAATTGGACACTTATTCACTTCCAATGGTCCTATTTCCCTTGAATTCTGTGTCAATCAAGATCCCAAATTCAGAGTGTTATAGATTTCACCAATTGAGCCACTTCCTGCATCATATCTGGGTGGGGAAACCTTCCCCTCCCGGATTCACCCTGTACGAATTATGGTGCGGCCAGCCCTCAGAGCAGAAGGACGGAATCACCATTATATACCAGGCACTGACTCACCAATCCGAAAAGACCTCGTACTTGATAGATTGGGAGAATGATTTATCCCTCAACTGGGACATAGAAAGATGGAGGACCGCCTTTAACAGATCTTTCAAGGGCATCAGGAATATCTCCCTTATAGAATCTAGCCTAGGTCATCACCAGGTGGTACCTTACCCCGGAAAGACTATCCAAAATGTTCTCCTCAGCAGACCCTAGGTGCTTCCGAAGGTGTCAACTCTCAGACACCCTAGTCCACATTTGGTGGGAATGTCCAAGAATCAGACCCTTTTGGAGTAAGATTTTCTCCCTGATCCAAAAAATAACAGAAATTCAGATCCCCAAAACCCCCGCCATTGCACTTCTTAATGAAAATCTACCCAAAACTCCAAAACAGATGCACAAATTAATACATTTCATTCTACTGAGTGCCAAGTTAACCATTGCCAGAGCATGGAAACAACCCAAGGTCTTCTTTAAAGCAGCCACACGCAAAATATCCTGGATCATGTCCCAAGAGAAACTCTCAAGCATTCTCCTTGATATCAATTCGATATTTGAAGCTACCTGGGAACCATGGGCCCGTTATTTGGGCATTTCCCTTATTCCGGGTGTCCAACTGTAGAGTCCCTTGGGTCACCAGATTACGCGTGGTCCTCTTTCATTGCTAGGCTCTTTACTCTTTCCCTCTCTCTCCTTCCCCCTCTTCTTTCCCCCTCTCCCTCTTCCCACCCCCCTGCTCTTAGT
The DNA here is from genome assembly GCA_037952925.1 of Lithobates clamitans. Lineage (NCBI taxonomy): Eukaryota > Metazoa > Chordata > Amphibia > Anura > Ranidae > Lithobates > Lithobates clamitans. The sequence goes on along the minus strand of JBBGZY010002081.1, from coordinate 44,722 downwards.
CCTCTTAGACACATGGAGTAACCCTCCGACACTAGAGCATTTTATCCTTCATTGGGAGGACGTTCCCTTTGGGGCTAGCATATCAGGTCATAGCAACCCTCAAGTTTATGTTAGAATCCTGTCCTGTCTGGTGATGTTTTATTTCTAGGGGCTCGGGGAGAATTGGCCGGGCACAGCATGATCCCTTTTGGGGTACTGGCAGATTCTCTACATGGCCTCTTCCAGTCTAATCCTCAGGCTTAACAGATATTCTAAAGTTGGTAGCTTTGAACGGGCATCTAAGGTGCCTATCCACCTGTTGGACGCTTACCTGTAATTTGCCTTATGTCTCTAACATCTAATCTATCCCCAAAGAGTACTGTTTTGTATTGTTTTGCTTGTTTTGTTTAGTTTTATAATTTTGGAAAATCAATAAAATATTTTGAAAAGTAAAAACGGCCGTTTTTTCGGGAGCAGTGATTTTAATAATGCTTAAGGTGACCCCACGCCATTTTTTTCTTTTAAATTTTGGCTGGGGTTCCCCTTAATATCCAAAACAAAATTTATTTAAAAAATTGCGTGGGGGTACCCTTCAGGTCTGGTATGGATTTTAAGGGGAACCCCACGTCGAAATTAACCACTTAGGGACCGCCTCACGCCGATGTACTTCGGCACGGCGGCACGGGCAGGCAAAATAACGTACATATACATGATTTGCCTCCCGCGGGTGGGGGGTCCGATTGGACCCCCCCCAGTGCCCGAGGCGGTCCTGTTTTGTTCCCTGGCGATCGGAGGTGAGGGGGAGGCCATCTGTTCGTGCCCCCCCCCTCGCGATCGCCGCCGGCCAATGGGAACATTCCTTTGCTGCTGTATGCTAAACAGCAGCAAAGGAAATGATGTCATCTCTCCTCGGCTCGGTATTTTCCGTTCCGGCGCCGAGGAGAGAAGACTGTAATGTGAGTGCACAACACACACACACACAGTAGAACATGCCAGGCACACAAAACACCCCGATCCCCCCCCGATCGCCCCCCGATCACCCCCCAATCACCCCCCCTTGTCACAAACTGACACCAAGCAGTTTTTTTTTTCTGATTACTGCATGGTGTCAGTTTGTGACAGTTACAGTGTTAGGACAGTTAGGGTTAGCCCCCTTTAGGTCTAGGGTACCCCCCTAACCCCCCTAATAAAGTTTTAACCCCTTGATCACCCCCCGTCACCAGTGTCACTAAGTGATCATTTATCTGATCGCTGTATTAGTGTCGCTGGTGACGCTAGTTAGGGATGTAAATATTTAGGTTCGCCGTCAGCGTTTTATAGCGTCAGGGACCCCCATATACTACCTAATAAATGTTTTAACCCCTTGATTGCCCTCTAGTTAACCCTTTCACCACTGATCACCGTATAAGTGTTACGGGTGACGCTGGTTAGTTCGTTTATTTTTTATAGTGTCAGGGTACCCACCGTTTATTACCGAATAAAGGTTTAGCCCTCTGATCGCCCGGCGGTGATATGCGTCGCCCCAGGCAGCGTCAGATTAGCGCCAGTACCGCTAACACCCACGCACGCAGTATACGCCTCCCTTAGTGGTATAGTATCTGAACGCATCAATATTTGATCCGATCAGATCTATACTAGCGTCCCCAGCAGTTTAGGGTTCCCAATAATGCAGTGTTAGCGGGAACAGCCCAGATACCTGCTAGCACCTGCGTTTTGCCCCTCCGCCCAGCCCACCCAAGTGCAGTATCGATCGATCACTGTCACTTACAAAACACTAAACGCATAACTGCAGCGTTCGCAGAGTCAGGCCTGATCCCTGCGATCACTAACAGTTTTTTTGGTAGCATTTTGGTAAACTGGCAAGCACCAGCCCCAGGCAGCGTCAGGTTAGTGCCAGTACCGCTAACACCCACGCACGCACCGTACACCTCCCTTAGTGGTATAGTATCTGAATCGATCAATATCTGATCCGATCAGATCTATACTAGCATCCCCAGCAGTTTAGGGTTCCCAAAAACACAGTGTTAGCGGGATCAGCCCAGATACCTGCTAGCACCTGCATTTTGCCCCTCCGCCCAGCCCAGCCCAGCCCACCCAAGTGCAGTATCGATCGATCACTGTCACTTACAAAACACTAAATGCATAACTGCAGCATTCGCAGAGTCAGGCCTGATCCCTGCAATCGCTAACAGTTTTTTTGGTAGCATTTTGGTGAACTTGCAAGCACCAGCCCCAAGCAGCGTCAGGTTAGCGCTAGTACCACTAACACCCACGCACGCAGCATACACCTCCCTTAGTGGTATAGTATCTGAACGGATCAATATCTGATCCGATCAGATCTATACTAGCGTCCCCAGCAGTTTAGGGTTCCCAAAAACGCAGTGTTAGTGGGATCAGCCCAGATACCTGCTAGCACCTGCGTTTTGCCCCTCCGCCTGGCCCAGCCCACCCAAGTGCAGTGTCGATTGATCACTGTCACTTACAAAACACTAAACGCATAACTGCAGCATTCGCAGAGTCAGGCCTGATCCCTGCGATCGCTAACAGTTTTTTTGGTAGCTTTTTATTGAACTGGCAAGCACCAGTGGCCTAGTACACCCCGGTCGTAGTCAAACCCGCACTGCAGTAACACTTGGTGACGTGGCGAGTCCCATAAGTGCAGTTCAAGCTGGTGAGGTGGCAAGCACAAGTAGTGTCCCGCTGCCACAAAAAAGACAAACACAGGCCCGTCGTGCCCATAGTGCCCTTCCTGCTGCATTCGCCAATCCTAATTGGGAACCCACCACTTCTGCAGCACCCGTACTTCCCCCATTCACATCCCCAACCAAATGCATGAGAGGCATTTTCTTTATGTCCTCCCGAGTACCCCTACCCAACGAACATCCCCCAAAAAGATGTCGTGTCTGCAGCAAGTGCGGATATAGGCGTGACACCCGCTATTATTGTCCCTCCTGTCCTGACAATCCTGGTCTTTGCATTGGTGAATGTTTTGAATGCTACCATACACTAGTTGAGTACTAGCGTAGGGTACAGCATTGCACAGACTAGGACACACTTTCACAGGGTCTCCCAAGATGCCATCGCATTTTGAGAGACCCGAACCTGGAACCTGTTACAGTTATAAAAGTTAGTTACAAAAAAAGTGTAAAAAAAATATATATATATATATAAAATAAAAAAAATAGTTGTCGTTTCATTGTTCTCTCTCTCTCTATTCTCTCTCTCTATTGTTCTGCTCTTTTTTATTGTATTCTATTCTGCAATGTTTTATTGTTATTATGTTTTATCATGTTTGTTTTTCAGGTATGCAATTTTTTATACTTTACCGTTTACTGTGCTCTATTGTTAACCATTTTTTTGTCTTCAGGTACGCCATTCACGACTTTGAGTGGTTATACCAGACAGTGGCATCACTAGGGTTGGTGTCACCTGGTGCGGTATAACATGGTGTCACCCCCCCCCCCCCAATCATTTTTTTCCCCTTAACACTGCATATATTGGCAACAGTAGTGCCGTTAATAACTATCAATCAACTAGCAAATTTGAATAACAAAATCATATGAAAATAATAGAATTCAAAGCTTAAACTGTTAAAGAACTGTATTTATTTTAACGTTAAACTTTACTGAAAAAATAAATAAACACAAAAATAAACAGGAACAAATATGAAAGCATTTATTTAACATCTTTATCAAAACTTTGCTTTTCTAGCCTTGACAGCTGCAAAATTGTGAACAACATCATCAAAATCAATACATTTCGCTAGTTCACTTTCAACTGATAATTTTGCAAGATCAGAAAGCCTTGCCTGTCCCATCGTTGAACGCAAATAGTTCTTTATCAGTTTCAACTTTGAAAAGCTCCTCTCACATGAAGCCACAGACACACAGATTGTGAGAAATATTTTTAGACATAGTGAAAGGATTGGAAGAGATTCAATGAAGTCCCATTCTGCTATGAAGGTCAAAACTTGTAAAGCTGACCAATCTTTGACTTCTTCTAGGTTGATCTTGGCTGCTTTGAGATGTCTCCTCAGTCTGGGTATTTCTATTAACAGCTTACTCTCAGATATTTCGTCATAAAAAGTGGTCAGTTTTGGAATGGACACCTTTAATTTTTCTTCAGTTTCATATATTAGACTCTTTGCTTGAACAGCCTCAAACATGGCTGCAACTTCCATGATAGCTCTTAATCTGATCTGGAGTTCATAATGGAAGCGATCAATGCACTCAAGCATTGCCCTCTTGTTCTCGTCTTGTAGACTTATGCCTCCAGCATCAGGTGCCTGTTCCCCTGCCATCCTCTTCTTAAACCTGGCTCTTCTCTCTACGGCAATTCCATGTTCTTTAGCTTTTAAATGTGCCTGTGTAATTGCATGTTCCACTAGGTGACTGCGCTCTTCATACAGAAAAAGTCTTAGTGACTCTAGCTTTGTCACCACCTTAGTCCAGACTTAAGCCTTTGGTCTGCAGGTACTGTTGTGTAACATCAACTTCTTGAAGTACATCACCCCAGAAGTACAGGTAGCACAAAAATGTGAAATCACAGACAGCAGGCAGTAGACATTCTGCTGCTCCTCTTGTGTCCAAATTTTCACAAGGATCACAAAGCGCTTCAATCGCAGACACAAACAAATCACATTTTTCTTTGACTGGCTTAACTGCAGCATGATGAGCACTCCAGCGTGTTGTTGACAATCTTTTCACTGACACTCCAGTATGGTGAATTAACACATCCCATCGATGGGGGGAAGCAGCAAAAAAAGAAAACATTGACTGAAGAGTTCCAAAAAATGTCACACATGAAGCATTCTCAGCAAAAGAGTGCTGACCACACAAGTTAAGTGAATGGTCCACACAGCCATTAAAAATAGCTTTCTTGTTTTTTTTCCCCTGATAATTGATTGTACACCTCCATGAATTCCAGCCATAGTAGCAGCATTATCATAACCCTGAGCACGACACATCATTATGTCCAGTCCATCACTCTCTAATTTTTTAAGGATATCCAAACTGAGATCAGCAGCTTTTTTCCCGTTTAACCACTTGCCGACCGCCGCACGACGATGTACGTCGACAGAGCGGCACGGGCAGGCAAAAGGGCTTACCTGTACGTCCCTGCCTGCCCGCGGGTGGGGGGTCCGATCGGACCCACCCCCCCGGTGCCTGCGGCGGTCGGATCGAGGTCAGGGTCGATCAAAGGTGAGGGGGAGGCCACTCATTCGTGGCCCCCACCTCGCGATCGCTCCTGGCCAATGACAAGCTTCCTCGGCTTCTGTGAATGTAAACAGAAGCAGAGGAAGTGATGTCATCTCTCCTTGAGCCAGTCTTTTCGTCCGGCGCCGAGGAGAGAAGACATCCAAGTAAGTGCACCAACACTACACATACAGTAGAACACGCAGGCACAGTTGTCACCCCCCTGTACCCCCTGTCACTCTGACACCAATAGCAGGTTTTTTTTTTTCTGATTTATTGCATTGGTGTCAGTTTGTGACAGTTACAAGTGTTAGGGCAGTTAGGTTAGCCCCCTTTAGGTCTAGGGTACCCCCCTTTAGGTCCAGGGTACCCCCCTAACCCCCCTTATAAAGTTTTAACCCCGTGATCACCCCCCGTCGCCAGTGTCACTAAGCGATCGTTTTTCTGATCGCTGTATTAGTGACACAGGTGACGCTAGTTAGGGAGGTAAGTATATAGGTTCGCTGTCAGTGTTTTATAGCGACAGGGACCCCCATATACTACCTACTAAAGGTTTTAACCCCTTGATTGCCCCCTAGTTAACCCTTTCACCAGCGATCACCATATAATTGTTACAGGTGACGCTGGTTAGTTGGTTTGTTTTTTGTAGTTTATTGTAGTTTATTACAGTTTTAGGGCACCCTCCGTTTATTACCCTATAAAGGTTTAACCCCCTAATTGCCCGGCGGTGATAGAAGTTAAGTTTTTAGGATCAGATAAGGTCTGCGTCGCCCTAGGCAGCGTCAGGTTAGCGCTAGTACCGCTAAAACCCACGCACGCAGCATACACCTCCCTTAGTGCTATAGTATCTGAACGGATCGATATCTGATCCGATCAGATCTATACTCCTCAGCAGTTTAGGGTCCCCCAAAAAAACGCAGTGTTAGCGGGATCAGCCCAGATACCTGCTAGCACCTGCGTTTTGCTCCTCGGCCCAGCCCAGCCCAGCCCACCCAAGTGCAGTATCGATCGATAACTGTCACAAAACACTAAGCACACATAACTGTAGCGTTTGCAGAGTCAGGCCTGATCCCTGCGATCGCTAACAGTTTTTTGGTAGCGTTTTGAATCAGTCGCTGACAGTCAGGAGCTTTTTTGCCTGTGAGTCTCACTAGTGTACCCCTAAATTTAGAGCCCAAAATGGCAAATAGAAGGTACACTAGTGAAGAGGCCTACAGGATTCTGAGCATGACAGATAGTGAAGAGGAAGTCACTCATCTGTCAAGTTCAAGCTCAGAATTTGAACCTGTAGAGGACAGCGGCTCCATGACAGATAGCTCTGACGACGGAGTTGTGGTCCCTGCTAGGGTCAGGCGTACCAGACCCCGATCTTCTTCTTCTGTCCTTGAAGTGCAAGAACCGCAGAGCTCTCATAGGGAGCAGAGAGGTACTAGTGCCGCTACTCCTTCTGGTGAACTGGCAAGCACCAGCGGCCTAGTACACCCTGGTCTTACATCCAGCACTGCAGTATCACGTGGTGACGTGGCGAGTCCCATAAGTGCAGTTCAAGCTGGCGAGGTGGCAAGCACAACTAGTGTCCCGCTGCCACCAATAAGACAAAGACAGGCCCGTCGTGCCCATAGTGCCCTTCCTGCTGCATTCGCCAATCCGAATTGGGTACCCACCACTTCTGCAGCACCCGTACTTCCCCCTTTCACTGGCCAACCTGGAATTCAGGGGGAAACAGTTGACTTTATGCCACTGGATTTTTATTCACTGTTTTTCACCGAAGATCTCTATAGATCTATTGTGGACCAAAGCAATTTGTACGCTGGTCAACACATCGCCGCTAATCCCCAGTCCTCCCTTGCCAGAGATTGGAGACCAATTACGGTCTCCGAATTTAAGATCTTTCTGGGCCTTTCCCTCAACATGGGCATAACCAAAAAGAGTGAGTTGCGGTCATATTGGTCCACTGACCCAATTCACCATATGCCCGTGTTCTCTGCTTCAATGGCCAGGGCACGATACGAGCAGATTTTGCGGTTCATGCACTTCAACGACAATGAACTCTGTCGTCCTCGTGGAGACCCTGCATGCGATCGGCTCTACAAAATTCGGCCCCTCGTAAACCACTTCAACCATTGTTTTGCAGACTTGTTTACCCCCCATCAAGTTGTCTGCGTTGATGAGTCCCTGATTAAGTTTTCTGGCCGCTTGTCCTTCAAACAGTACCTTCCCAGCAAGCGTGCCAGATACAGGGTCAAGATGTATAAGCTCTGTGACAGGGCCACAGGCTATACATGTAGATTTATGGTTTACGAGGGCAAAGATAGTCATGTAGAGCCGATAAACTGCCCTGACTACATAGGAAGCGCTGGCAAGATAGTGTGGGACTTGGTGTCACCCTTATTCGGAAAGGGGTACCACTTGTACGTGGACAATTATTATACGAGCGTGCCACTTTTTAGTCACTTGTTTGATCAGCAGATTGGAGCATGTGGCACCGTGCGACCTAATTGCCGGGGCTTTCCCCAGCGGCTTGTAGAGTCCCGTCTTAGGCTGGGGGAGAGAGCCTGCTTGCAGTATAATAATTTGCTCGCTATGAAGTGGAGGGATAAGAAGAATGTTTTCGTTCTCACCTCCCTTCATGCAGACACGATGACCCAAATTACTACGGCGACTGGTGTTGTGGAGAAACCCCTCTGTGTCCACGAATACAACCTTAATATGGGAGGGGTGGACCTCAACGACCAGTTGTTGGCGCCGTACCTAATTGCCCGTAAGGCCAGACGCTGGTACAAAAAAGTGTCTGTTTATTTATTTCAATTGGCTTTGCTGAACGCTCATGTGCTATACAGAGCTTCAGGACGGACTGGATCCTTCCTTAAATTCCAGGAAGAGATCGTCAGAGCCCTTCTGTTTCCAGACGGTGCTCCACCTCACCTTCCCAATCCAAATGCAGTAGGCCGGCTGCATGAGAGGCATTTTCCTTATGTCCTCCAGAGTACCCCTACCCAACGAGCCCCCCAAAGAAAATGTCGTGTCTGCAGAAAGCGCGGATTTAGGCGTGACACCCGGTATTATTGTCCCTCCTGTCCTGGCAATCCTGGTCTTTGCATTGGTGAATGTTTTGAACGCTACCATACACTAGTTGAGTATTAGCGTAGGGTACAGCACTGCACAGACTAGGACACACTTCCACAGGGTCTCCCAAGATGCCATCGCATTTTGAGAGACCCAAACCTGGAACCGTTACAGTTTTAAAAGTTACAGTTATAAAAAAAAAAAAGTAAAAAAAAAAAAAAATACACAAAAAAAATATAAAATAAAAAAACCAAAAATAGTTGTCGTTTTATTGTTCTCTCTCTCTCTATTTTCTCTCTATTGTTCTGCTCTTTTTTACTGTATTCTATTCTGCATTGTTTTATTGTTATGTTTTATCATGTTTGCTTTTCAGGTATGTAATTTTTTTATAGTTTACTGTGTTTTAAACATTTTTTTGTTTTCAGGTACGCCATTCAGCTGCAGCGCGGATTTATTTATCTTGACAGCAACAGCGTTTGCTCCCATGATACATAAAGCCGTGACTCCAGCGCTGTCGGAGGTGATTTCACCACCACAGTTACATACTTCAGCATATATGCTGAAGCGTGGGGGCAGAAGTGGGTGGAGGAGCGATTTGCTCCTGCCTTTTGCGGGAGGATGCCCCCATGCTTCGACATATATATATTTTAGGTAGGCACAGGTTGCGTTAAATGTTTTATTTTTTACTATGGTTTTTTTTTGTATTTGCTTTGCAGGTATGGTAAGTATTACTGTTATACTGTAATGTTACTTTGTTTTTTGTTAACCATCATTTGCTTAGCAGGTACGCCATTCAGTTGCAGCGCGGATTTATTTATCTTGACAGCAACAGCGTTTGCTCCCACGATACATAAAGCCGTGACTCCAGCGCTGTCGGAGGTGATTTCACCACCACAGTTACATACTTCAGCATATATGCCGAAGCGTGGAGGCAGAAGTGGGTGGAGGAGCGATTTGCTCCTGCCTTTTGCGGGAGGATGCCCCCATGCTTCGGCATATATATATTTTAGGTAGGCACAGGTTGCGTTAAATGTTTTATTTTTTACTATGGTTTTTTTTTGTATTTGCTTTGCAGGTATGGTAAGTATTACTGTTATACTGTAATGTTACTTTGTTTTTTGTTAACCATCATTTGCTTAGCAGGTACGCCATTCAGTTGCAGCGCGGATTTATTTATCTTGACAGCAACAGCGTTTGCTCCCACGATACATAAAGCCGTGACTCCAGCGCTGTCGGAGGTGATTTCACCACCACAGTTACATACTTCAGCATATATGCCGAAGCGTGGGGGCAGAAGTGGGTGGAGGAGCGATTTGCTCCTGCCTTTTGCGGGAGGATGCCCCCATGCTTCGGCATATATATATTTTAGGTAGGCACAGGTTGCGTTAAATGTTTTATTTTTTACTATGGTTTTTTTTTGTATTTGCTTTGCAGGTATGGTAAGTATTACTGTTATACTGTAATGTTACTTTGTTTTTTGTTAACCATCATTTGCTTAGCAGGTACGCCATTCAGTTGCAGCGCGGATTTATTTATCTTGACAGCAACAGCGTTTGCTCCCACGATACATAAAGCCGTGACTCCAGCGCTGTCGGAGGTGATTTCACCACCACAGTTACATACTTCAGCATATATGCCGAAGCGTGGGGGCAGTGGGTGGAGGAGCAATTTGCTCCTGCCTTTTGCGGGAGGATGCCCTCATGCTTCGGCATATATAAATGGTGCATGTATGCCCATCATTAGAAGTGGGTGGATGAAGGGAGGTATTCTAATGGTGGGCATACCCACCGATCAATATCTTTTTTTCGTTCAGTCCACAAGCTGCATGAAAAAAAAGTTTACAATATATGCCCAACAAGGACCAGCAACGTACTGGTATGTTGCTGGACTTTGAGTGGTTATACCAGAATGATGCCTGCAGGTTTAGGTATCATCTTGGTATCATTCTTTTCAGCCAGCGGTCGGCTTTCATGTAAAAGCAATCCTAGCAGCTAATTAGCCTCTAGACTGCTTTTACAAGCAGTGGGAGGAAATGCCCCCCCCCCACCGTCTTCCATGTATTTCTCTGGCTCTCCTGTCCCAACAGGGAACCTGAGAATGCAGCCAGCGATTCGGCCAGCTGACCATAGAGCTGATCGGAGACCAGAATGGCTCCAAACATCTCTATGGCCTAAGAATCCGGAAGCTACGAGCATTTCATGACTTAGATTTCGCCGGATGTAAACAGCGCCATTGGGAAAATGGGAAAGCATTTTATCACACCGATCTTGGTGTGGTCAGATGCTTTGAGGGCAGAGGAGAGATCTAGGGTCTAATAGACCCCATTTTTTTCAAAAAAGAGTACCTGTCACTACCTATTGCTATCATAGGGGATATTTACATTCCCTGAGATAACAATAAAAATGATTTAAAAAAAATAAAAATGAAAGGAACAGTTTAAAAATAAGATAAAAAAATCAAAAAATTAATTAAAAAAAAAAAAAAAAAAATCACCCCCGTCCCCCCCTGCTCTCGCGCAAAGGCGAACGCAAGCGTTGGTCTGGCGTCAAATGTAAACAGCAATTGCACCATGCATGTGAGGTATCACCGTGAAGGTCAGATCGAGGGCAGTAATTTTAGCAGTAGACCTCCTCTGTAAATCTAAAGTGGTAACCTGTAAAGGCTTTTAAAGGCTTTTAAAAATGTATTTAGTTTGTCGCCACTGCACGTTTGTGCGCAATTTTAAAACATGTCATGTTTGGTATCCATGTACTCGGCCTAAGATCATCTTTTTTATTTCATCAAACATTTGGGCAATATAGTGTGTTTTAGTGCATTAAAATTTTAAAAAGTGTGTTTTTTCCCCAAAAAATGCGTTTGAAAAATCGCTGCGCAAATACTGTGTGAAAAAAAAATCAAACACCCACCATTTTAATCTGTAGGGCATTTGCTTTAAAAAAATATATAATGTTTGGGGGTTCAAAGTAATTTTCTTGCAAAAAAAAATAATTTTTTCATGTAAACAAAAAGTGTCAGAAAGGGCTTTGTCTTCCAGTGGTTAGAAGAGTGGGTGATGTGTGACATAAGCTTCTAAATGTTGTGCATAAAATGCCAGGACAGTTCAAAACCCCCCCAAATGACCCCATTTTGGAAAGTAGACACCCCAAGCTATTTGCTGAGAGGCATGTCGAGTCCATGGAATATTTTATATTGTGACACAAGTTGCGGGAAAAAGACAAATTATTATTTTTTTTTTTTGCACAAAGTTGTCACTAAATGATATATTGCTCAAACATGCCATGGGAATATGTGAAATTACACCCCAAAATACATCCTGTTGCCTCTCCTGAGTACGGGGATACCACATGTGTGAGACTTTTTGTTAGCCTAACCGCATAGGGGACCCCCAAAACCAAGCACCGCCTTCAGGCTTTCTAAGGGCGTACATTTTTGATTTCACTCTTCACTGCCTATCACAGTTTCGGAGGCCATGTAATGCCCAGATGGTACAAACCCCCCCCCAAATGACCCCATTTTGGAAAATAGACACCCAAAGCTATTTGCTGAGAGGTATAGTGAGTATTTTGCAGACCTCACTTTTTGTCACAAACTTTTGAAAATTGAAAAAAGAAAAAAAAAATGTTTTTCTTGTCTTTCTTCATTTTCAAAAACAAATGAGAGCTGCAAAATACTCACCATGCCTTTCAGCAAATAGCTTGGGGTGTCTACTTTCCAAAATGGGGTCATTTTGGGGCGGTTTTGTGCTATCTTGGCATTTTATGGCCTTCAAAACTGTGATGGGTAGTAAGGAGTGAAATCAAAAATTAACGCTCTTAGAAATCCTGAAGGCGGTGATTGAATTTCGGGGCCCCGTATGAAGCTAGGCTCCCAAAAAGTGCCACTCATGTGGTATCCCTGTACTCAGGAGAAGCAGCAGAATGTATTTTGGGGTGTAATTCCACATATGCCCATGGCATGTTTGAGCAATATATCATTTAGTGACAACTTTGTGCAAAAAAAAAAAAAAATTGTCACTTTCCCGCAACTTGTGTCAAAATATAAAATATTCCATGTACTCATCATGCCTCTCAGCAAATAGCTTGGGGTGTCTTCTTTCCAAAATGGGGTCATTTGGGGGGGTTTTGTGCCATCTGGGCATTTTATGGCCTTCAAAAATGTGATAGGTAGTGAGGAGTGAAATCACAACTTTACGCCCTTAGAAATCCTGAAGGCGGTGCTGGGTTTTCTGGGCCCCGTACGCGGCTAGGCTCCCAAAAAGTCCCACACATGTGGTATCCCCATACTCAGGAGAATCAGCAGAATGTATTTTGGGGTGCAATTCCACATAGGCCCATAGCCTGTGTGAGCAATATATCATTTAGTGACAACTTTGTGCAAAAAAAAAAAAAATTGTCACTTTCCCGCAACTTGTGTCAAAAAATAAAATATTCCATGGACTCAACATGCCTCTCAGCAAATAGCTTGGGGTGTCTACTTTCCAAAATGGGGTCATTTGGGGGGGGTTTGTGCCATCTTGGCATTTTATGGTCTTCAAAACTGGGATAGGTAGTGAGGAGTAAAATCAAAAATTTATGCCCTTAGAAATCCTGAAGGCGGTGCTTGGTTTTTGGGGCCCCGTACGCGGCTAGGCTCCCAAAAAGTCCCACACATGTGGTATCCCCATACTCAGGAGAAGCAGCAGAATGTATTTTGGGGTGTAATTCCACATATGCCCATGGCATGTTTGAGCAGTATATCATTTAGTGACAACTTTGTGCAAAAAAAAAAAAAATTGTCACTTTCCCGCAACTTGTGTCCAAATATAAAATATTCCATGGACTCAACATGCCTCTCAGCAAATAGCTTGGGGTGTCTACTTTCCAAAATGGGGTCATTTGGGGGGGGTTTGTGCCATCTTGGCATTTTATGGCCTTCAAAACTGTGATAGGTAGTGGGGAGTAAAATCAAAAATGTATGCCCTTTGAAATCCTGAAGGCGGTGCTTGGTTTTCGGGGCCCCGTACGCGGCTAGGCTCCCAAAAAGTCCCACACATGTGGTATCCCCGTACTCAGGAGAAGCAGCAGAATGTATTTTGGGGTGTAATTCCACATATGCCCATGGCATGTTTGAGCAATATATCATTTAGTGACAACTTTGTGCAAAAAAAAAAAAAAATGTCACTTTCCCGCAACTTGTGTCCAAATATAAAATATTCCATGGACTTAACATGCCTCTCAGCAAATAGCTTGGGGTGTCTACTTTCCAAAATGGGGTAATTTGGGGGGGGTTTGTGCCATCCTGGCATTTTATGGCCTTCAAAACTGTGATAGGTAGTGAGGAGTAAAATCAAAAATGTATGCCCTTTGAAATCCTGAAGGCGGTGCTTGGTTTTCGGGGCCCCGTACGCGGCTAGGCTCATAAAAAGTCCCACACATTTGGTATCCCCGTACTCAGGAGAAGCAGCTGAATGTATTTTGGGGTGCAATTCCACATATGCCCATGGCCAGTGTGAGCAATATATCATTTAGTGACAATTTTTTGTATTTTTTTTTTTTTTTGTCAGTATTCAATCACTTGGGACAAAAAAAAAAATATTCAATGGGTTCAACATGCCTCTCAGCAATTTCCTTGGGGTGTCTACTACCCAAAATGGGGTCATTTGGGGGGGTTTTGTACTGCCCTGCCATTTTAGCACCTCATGAAATGACATGGACAGTCATAAACTAAAAGCTGTGTAAATTCCAGAAAATGTACCCTAGTTTGTAGGCGCTATAACTTTTGCGCAAACCAATAAATATACGCTTATTGACATTTTTTTTACCAAAGACATGTGTCCGAATACATTTTGGCCTAAATGTATGACTAAAATTGATTTTAATGGATTTTTTTTATAACAAAAAGTAGAAAATATCATTTTTTTTCAAAATTTTCGGTCTATTTCCGTTTATAGCGCAAAAAATAAAAGCGGCAGAGGTGATCAAATACCATCAAAATAAAGCTCTATTTGTGGGAAGAAAAGGACGCAAATTTTGTTTGGGTACAGCATTGCATGACCGCGCAATTAGCAGTTAAAGCGACGCAGTGCCAAATTGTAAAAAGTGCTCTGGTCAGGAAGGGGGTAAATCCTTCCGGGGCTGAAGTGGTTAAAAAGGAAAAATCCTAGAAACGCTTCTTTTACTTGAACTTTCCTATTCTTGATGTTCACATATCTGATCACTTCGGACATCTGGTCAGTATGTGATATGTCAGGTGTGCTGTCAAACATGATTCCAAAGTACTTTGCAGACTTTATGTCCATGACAATCTTTTCCTTCATGTGATTTGCCAGGACACTTATAAACTCATTCTGAGTTTGTGGAGAAAGATAGGAGACTGATACTTTAAGTTTACAGGTGCTCTGCTTCAATCTAATTAGGTGTTCTTTTAGTACTGAATCATATTTTGAAAGCATTTCAACCATCTCAAGAAAGTTCCCTTTATTGAATGAGCACTCATCTTCCTTGTGGCCACGGAATGCTAGGTTCTGCTTGGCAAGAAACAATGTGATGTCAAGCAATCTGTGTAAGATATCCCTCCACTTTTTCTTCTCAATCTCCATCACAGTAATAGCTCCAGCATCAATAGTTTGGTGCAGCCTAAGTCCTGCTTCCAAGGTTTTCCATTTTTCAAGACAGTTTAGGTGTTCTTCGGATGTCTCATGATTATGTACTTTCGGGCTTAGCTTCCACCATTTCTGAAACCCAGTCACAAATTTGGATGTCGTATCTAGAGTACAAACGGCAAACAGTCGGCAGCAAAAACAATATAAATCCTCACTGACAGGTGAGTAAACCATCCATGACCGCAGAATTTTTTCACTATTTGGCATCATCTTGTAAAACCACTCTTTTGAAAGTTGCCGCACATGTCCCTTGTTGCAGCTTTTGCATCTTGCCGTTTTGCAACACTGAAAGGGCCCTCCTTGTTCTGGAAAGAAGCACTTCCCTGTTTGATTATTTCAACCCGAACATGATCTTGAACTGGTATCTCCCAGAAAGAAACATCAGATAACATCTGGAAATCTTTCTCCTGAATGGCACTTATCTTCTTTACAGTATCATGACTGTGGCTAGAGTCACTCTCACAACTCTCTTCTGCTTCAGATTCTGCCATTTCCATTCCTTGCACTTCTGCTTCAGATTCTGCCATTTCCACTTCTTGCTCTTCTGCAGAATGCATGCTAGCAAAAGCATTAGAAAAATCGGCTTCGTGAAGTGGAGACTGACAAGCAGGGTCTTTTGATGAACCCTGCCCATCATCCGGTCTTTTCACATATTGAAGCATGGATCCAGCAAGTGTTTTTATCGATTTAATTCTTGCCTCCTTTGCTTTCCTTTGCTGGGATCCACTTGGTCTCTTTGACTTATGTACTCCATGTGGCATTCCTGCAGTAAATATCAACATATTCTGTTCAGATATATATATTCTGTATTTCAGATTATGCCTGAGAAGACCCAGTGTCATTAACCAGGCTATATGCCCTATGACCTGCCTAGTCAATCTTAGCGATTTGATTACAATAAAGTATGATATACTCACTGGCCACTCTATTAGGTACACCTGTTCAATTTCTTGGTAACAAAAATTGCTAATCAGGCAATCACATGGTAGCAACTCAATGCATTTAGGCATCTAGATGTGGTGAAGATGAATTGTTGAAGTTCAAACTGAGCAACAGAATGGGGAAGAAAAGGGATTTAAGTGTCTTTGAACGTGACACAGTTGTTGGTGCCAGATGGGCTGGTCTAAATATTTTTTTTAAACTGCTGATCTGCTGGGATTTTTATGCACAACATCTCTCCGGTTTATAGGGAATGGTGGGAAAGAGAAAATATCCAGTGAGCAGTAGCCGTGTGGAGGAAAATGCCTTGGTGATGTCAGAGGAGAATGGGCAGACCTTGAAGCAGATGGGCTACAGCAGCAGAAGACCACACTAGGTGCTACTCCTCTCAGCTAAGAACAGGAAACTTAGGCTACAATTTGCACAGGATCACCAAAATTGGACAATAAAAGATTGGAAAAAGGTTGCCTGGTCTGATAAGTCTCAATTTCATATGCGACATTCAGATGGTGGGGTCAGAATTGGGCCCATTTATCCATCCTGCCTTGTATCACCGGTTCAGGCTGGTGGTGGGGGTATAATGGTGTGGGGGGTATTTTCTTGGCACACTTTCGGGCCCCTTAGTACCAATTGAGCATTGTTTAAACGCCACGGCCTACCTGAGTATTGTTGCTGACCATGTCCATCCCTTTATGACTACAGTGTACCCATCTTCTGATGGCTCCTTCCAGCAGGATAATGCACCATGTCACAAAGCTCCAATCATCTCACCACTGGACAATGAGGTCACTGTACTCCAATGGCCTCCACACTCACCACATCTCATCCAATAGAGCACCTTTGGGATGTGACTGGGAGATTTGCATCATGACCACATTTCCTTGGTGAAAATAACCCAAATTTGTGTATATTATTTAGTCTGTGGAAAGTTATAGAGTCCACAACCTATGGTATATATCTAAAAATTGATCAATCCTGATGTATTGTTGGTCTATTTCATTTCTTGAGACCCGAAAACACCAGAACAGTACAAATAGACCCCAAATTACCTTTTTGTAAAGCAGAAAGTCTGATGTATTTAGTAAGAGTAAAATTATATATAACAATTTTAGCGTAATCAATTCCAGTGAGCTGAGTGACAGGCCTAGACACTGCTACTGGAATTGATTACAATAAAATATTATATATAAGGAGTTTTGGTTACACATTTATCACATTATTACAGTACAAAGTGTGCTAATTTTATTCAAACTTTTAGGCCCTACGGCCTGTCTAATCAATCCAGACACTATTCCATCCCAGTGCCAGGCCTACTGTCATTGGGATTGATTCACTAAAATATTACATATCATAAGTAAACTACAATATATTATGGCTAATTATTAAAGTGCACAGAATTTTTTCACACATCCTTTTTGGATGGTCCCATTACACATTGAATGTATGAAAAAAAGTCTGCATTGTGTAATTTAATCATGTGTGATGAATGTGTAGCCATAATTTTTTATTTAGAATATTTTACTGTAATCAATCCCAGTGGCAGTTATATAATACACAAATTAAGTTGCACTAGGGTTACCTAAAATTCAGCTTAGTAAAGCTGCTGACACAATATTGCTGGAAAACAATATAAGATATAACATTTAAAAGGTAAACAGTGCAGCACTAAAGAAAGGGAGCCTAGTAAAGACCGCTTTGTGATTTTTACCTACAGGTAAACCTATAATAAAGCTTACCTGTAGGTAAAATGAATATCTCCTAAACGGGCACTGTTTAGGAGATATTCACACTAGATGCATCTGGCAACGTCACTGGCGCATGCACTCTGAAGGTCCAGCATACCATGCCGGACTCTGAGAGTATTGTGCTGTAAGACCCCTTTCACACTGAGGAGCTTTGCAGGCGCTATAACGCTAAAAATAGCGTCTGCAAAGCGCCCTCAAACAGCCGCTCCTCACACTCCAGTGTGAAAACCTGAGGGCTTTCACACTGGAGCGGTGCGCTGGCAGGACGCTAGAAAAATTCCTGCTAGCAGCATGTTTGGAGCGGTGAAGGAGTGGTGTGTATACTGCTTCTCCACCGCTCCTGCCTATTGAAATGAATGGGCACTGTGGCTATACTGCCGTAAAAGCACTGCTGCAGCAGTGCTTTGCGGGTGATTTTAACCCTTTTTCGGCTGCTAGCGGGGGTTAAAAGCTCCGCACTAGCGACCGAATAGCACCGTAAAATTGACGGTAAAGCGCCGCTAAAAATGGCGGCGCGGCGATTTACCGCGACGCACCCACCGCTCCAGTGTGAAAGGGGCCTAAACCGAGGGCTCCAACATGATGAGTGACGTCATCGCAGCTCTGCCCCCACACTTTTCATTATCTGCTGTCCCCAGGGACAGATCCGATCCACTGTGTGGTGATCTCTGGTTTGGTTCTGTCCCCGGGGACAGCAGATAATGGCATCATTGGCATTGATGATTTGATTTGCATTTTGGAACTGACCTGCATGTTGCTTGCTGGACCGGATTTGATGACCACAGGGAAGATGCTGTAATCTGCTGACACGGCGTGTTGCTTGCTGGACTGGATCTGATGACCACAGGGAAGATGCTGTAATCTGCTGACACGGCGTGTTGCTTGCTGGACCGGATCTGATGACCACAGGGAAGATGCTGTAATCTGCTGACAACAAGGCGTATTGCTTGCTGGACCGGATCTGATGACCACAGGGAAGATGCTGTAATCTGCTGACAACAAGGCGTATTGCTTGCTGGACCGGATCTGATGACCACAGGGAAGATGCTGTAATCTGCTGACAACAAGGCGTATTGCTTGCTGGACCGGATCTGATGACCACAGGGAAGATGCTGTAATCTGCTGACAACAAGGCGTATTGCTTGCTGGACCGGATCTGATGACCACAGGGAAGATGCTGTAATCTGCTGACAACAAGGCGTATTGCTTGCTGGACCGGATCTGATGACCACAGGGAAGATGCTGTAATCTGCTGACAACAAGGCGTATTGCTTGCTGGACCGGATCTGATGACCACAGGGAAGATGCTGTAATCTGCTGACAACAAGGCGTATTGCTTGCTGGACCGGATCTGATGTGGGTGTGGGTCACTGTCTGTCTACACCTGTGCTGTGGTCTGTAGACACCCCCCCTTATCAGACCAGCTTAGGGCGGCTCCGCTCAGCTACCTGGTGACTGTGGACACAGCACTCCCCCCCCCCATGAGACCAGCTCAGTCAGTTTGGGTGGGTGTGTCACTCAGCTACCGTGCCTACTGTGCCTATATCTAATATAATATATCTGTGTCCAGAAGCACCCCCCCCCATCATCATCAGACCAGCTCCAGTGGGGGTGGCTCAGTCAGCTAATATAATATAGTGAGTGTTGTCTGTCTGATAAGGGGGGGGTGCTGCTGGACACAGATATATTATATTAGATATTAATAGGCACAGTAGCTGAGTGAGCTGGTGGGGGGGGGGGGGGGCGTCTGGACCAGCTATATTACACTATATATATATATATATATATATATATATATATATAGTGTAATATAGCTGTATAGTGTAATATATATATAATATATATATATATATATATATATATATATATATATATATATATATATATATATATATATATATATATATATATATATAAAATTAACTATAGCTGTGT
The DNA here is from genome assembly GCA_037952925.1 of Lithobates clamitans. NCBI lineage: Eukaryota > Metazoa > Chordata > Amphibia > Anura > Ranidae > Lithobates > Lithobates clamitans. The sequence continues at coordinate 25,223 of JBBGZY010002081.1, read as the reverse complement.
CTAGCAGATCACCTTGCACCCCCCCCCCCCCTTCCTTATCATACTTGCACAGACAGCACAGATCAGCCAGGGCGCCAGACAGGTGAGAGTCCTCCCAGCTCCCACACCAGCTCTTTGGTGGCGTGTCGGTACTATAGCAACCACCCTACCCCCCTCGGCCTCACCTCAACCCTTGAGCTCTGCCCGGGCCAGTGGAGGATCATACCAGGACTGTTGACAGTGACACAACCCCCTCCAAACCCCCCCCCCCGTTTTGAATCTGGCGGCAGCTGGGGTCTGGAGAGAAGAGCGGAGGGCAGGGCAGCTTGACAGCGTATAGCCGCCACGCCGCTCGGGCGGAGATAGTGTGTGTAACAGTCAGTGACGTGTCTCTCACTCTGCAGTGCAGTGTGAGAGATGAGATGTGACAGGCTCAGGCAGCGGCTGGCTCAGTAGGAGGAGGAAGAAGAAGGAGGACATTCATTGGACACGCAGCACGCTCACACTGACATACCAAGCGCCGGCGCCGCTGGAGGCGTGTGTGTTGTTTTGTTTCAACCAGGCTGCTGCGCTGCGGAGTGATGATCGGGTCAGCTGATAAAAAAAATAAAAATACCAGTGCTTTCCACACTGTCGGGAGGGTGTCACCCCTCTAGCGGGTGTCACCCGATGCGGATCGCACCCCCCGCACCCCCCTAGCAATGCCTCTGATACCAGAATGATGCCTGCAGGTTTAGGTATCATCTTCATATCATTCTTTTCAGCCAGCGGTCGGCTTTCATGTAAAAGCAATCCTAGTGGCTAATTAGCCTCTAGACTGCTTTTACAAGCCGTGGGAGGGAATGCCCCCACCCACCATCTTCCGTGTTTTTCTCTGGCTCTCCTGTCTCAACAGGGAACCTGAGAATGCAGCCGGTGATTCAGCCAGCTGACCATAGAGCTGATCAGAGACCAGAGTGGCTCCAAACATCTCTATGGCCTAAGAAACTGGAAGCTACGAGCATTTTATGACTTAGATTTCGCCGGATGTAAATAGCCCCATTGGGAAATTGGGGAAGTATTTTATCACACCGATCTTGGTGTGGTCAGATGCTTTGAGGGCAGAGGAGAGATCTAGGGTCTAATAGACCCCAATTTTTTCAAAAAAGAGTACCTGTCACTACCTATTTCTATCATAGGGGATATTTACATTCCCCGAGATAACAATAAAAATGATTAAAAAAAAATGAAAGGAACAGTTTAAAAATAAGATAAAAAAGAAAAAAATGATAAAGAAAAAAAAAAAAAAAAGCACCCCTATCGCCCCCTGCTCTCGCACTAAGGCGAACGCAAGCGGCGGTCTGTCATCAAATGTAAACAGCAATTGCACCATGCAAGTGAGGTATCACCGCGAAGGTCAGATCGAGGGCAGTAATTTTTGCAGTAGACCTCCTCTGTAAATCTAAAGTGGTAACCTGTAAAGGCTTTTAAAGGCTTTTAAAAATGTATTTATTTTGTTGCCACTGCACGCTTATGCGCAATTGCAAAGCATGTCATGTTTGGTATCCATGTACTCGGCCTAAGATCATCTTTTTTATCAAACATTTGGGCAATATAGTGTGTTTTAGTGCATTAAAATTTAAAAAAGTGTGCTTTTCCCCAAAAAATGCATTTGAAAAATCGCTGCGCAAATACTGTGTGAAAAAAAAAAATGAAACACCCACCATTTTATTCTGTAGGGCATTTGCTTTAAAAAAAATATATAATGTTTGGGGGTTCAAAGTAATTTTATTGCAAAAAAAAAAAACTTTTTCATGTAAACAAAAAGTGTCAGAAAAGGCTTTGTCTTCAAGTGGTTAGAAGAGTGGGTGATGTGTGACATAAGCTTCTAAAATGTTGTGCATAAAATGCCAGGACAGTTCAAAACCCCCCCAAATGACCCCATTTTGGAAAGTAGACACCCCAAGCTATTTGCTGAGAGGCATGTCGAGTCCTTGGAATATTTTATATTGTGACACAAGTTGCGGGAAAGAGACAATTTTTTTTTTTTTTTGCACAAAGTTGTCACTAAATGATATATTGCTCAAACATGCTATGGGAATATGTGAAATTACACCCCAAAATACATTCTGCTGCTTCTCCTGAGTACGGGGATACCACATGTGTGAGACTTTTTGGGAGCCTAGCCGCGTACGGGACCCCGAAAACCAAGCACCGCCTTCAGGCTTTCTAAGGGCGTGAATTTTTGATTTCACTCTTCACTGCCTATCACGGTTTCGGAGGCCATGGAATGCCCAGGTGGCACAAAACCCCCTCAAATGACCCCATTTTGGAAAGTAAACACCCAAAGCTATTTGCTGAGAGGTATAGTGAGTATTTTGCAGACCTCACTTTTTGTCACAAAGTTTTGAAAATTGAAAAAAAAAAAAAAAATGTTTTTTCTTGTCTTTCTTCATTTTCAAAAACAAATGAGAGCTGCAAAAAAACTCACCATGCCTCTCAGCAAATAGCTTGGGGTGTCTACTTTCCAAAATGGGGTCATTTGGGGAGTTTTGTGCCACCTGGGCATTCCATGGCCTCCGAAACTGTGATAGGCAGTGAAGAGTGAAATCAAAAATTGACACCCTTAGAAATCCTGATCCTGATTGGTTTTCGGGGCCCTGTACGTGGCTAGGCTCCCAAAAAGTCCCACATATGTGGTATCCCCATACTCAGGAGAAGCAGCTAAATGTATTTTGGGGTACAATTCCACATATGCCCATGGCCTGTGTGAGCAATATATCATTTAGTGAAAAAAAAAGTGTCACTTTCCCGCAACTTGTGTCAAAATATAAAATATTCCATGGTCTCAATATGCCTCTCAGCAAATAGCTTGGGGTGTCTACTTTCCAAAATGGGGTCATTTTGGGGGGTTTTGTGCCACCTGGGCATTCCATGGCCTCCGAAACTATGATAGGCAGTGAAGAGTGAAATCAAAAATTTACACCCTTAGAAATCCTGAAGGCGGTGATTGGATTTTGGGGCCCCATACGCGGCTAGGCTCCCAAAAAGTCCCACACATGTGGTATCCCCATACTCAGAAGAAGCAGCTGAATGTAGTTTGGGGTGCAATTCCACATAGGCCCATGGCCTGTGTCAGCAATATATCATTTAGTGACAACTTTTTGTAAATTTTTTTTTTTTTTGTCATTATTCAATCACTTGGGGCAAAAAAAATAAATATTCAATGGGTTCAACATGCCTCTCAGCAATTTCCTTGGGGTGTCTACTACCCAAAATGGGGTCATTTGGGGGGGTTTTGTACTGCCCTGCCATTTTAGCACCTCAAGAAATGACATAGGCAGTCATAAACTAAAAGCTGTGTAAATTCCAGAAAATGTACCCTAGTTTGTAGACGCTATAACTTTTGCGCAAACCAATAAATATACACTTATTGACATTTTTTTTACCAAAGACATGTGGCCGAATACATATTGGATTGAGTTTATTGGATTTTTTTTAGAACAAAAAGTAGAAAATATCATTTTTTTTCAAAATTTTCGGTCTTTTTCCGTTTATATCGCAAAAAATAAAAACCGCAGAGGTGATCAAATACCATCAAAAGAAAGCTCTATTTGTGGGAAGAAAAGGACGCAAATTTTGTTTGGGTACAGCATTGCATGACCGCGCAATTAGCCGTTAAAGCGATGCAGTGCCAAATTGGAAAAAGACCTCTGGTCCTTAGGCAGCATAATGGTCCGGGGCTCAAGTGGTTAAAAAACAATGCCGTGGGGGTCCCCCTAAAAATCCATACCAGACTCTTATCCGAGCACGCAACCTGGCAAGCCACAGGAAAAGAGGGGGGACGAGAGAGCGCCCCCCTCCTGAACCGTACCAGGCCACATGCCCTCAACATGGGGAGGATGCTTTGGGTTAGCCCACCAAAGCACCTTGTCCCCATATTGATTGGGACAAGGGCCTCATCCCCACAACCCATTCCCTGTGGTTGTGGAGGTCTGCGGGCGGGGGGCTTATCAGAATCTGGAAGCCCCCTTTAACAAGGGGACCCCCAGATCCCGGCCCCCCTGTGTGAATTGGTAATAGGGTACAAATGTACCTACCATTTCACAAAAAAAGTGTCAAAAATTTTAAAAAAGACAATAGTTGGATTTTGACAATTCCTTTATTAAGGTCTTCTTTCCTTCCTTCTTTTCCTCCATCCTCTTCTGGTCTTCCTTCAGTTTTCTTCTTCTTCCTCCATCTTGTTCTTCCCCCGCTTCTTCCTCTATCTTCCTCTGCTTCTTCCTCCGGTCTTCTCCTTCGGCATCTTCCTCCGGTCTTCTCATCCGGTATCTTCCTCCGGCTTCTTCCCCGTTTCGACCTCCAGATGATCCGCCTCAATGGGAGGCTCCCGCTGTGTGACGCTTCTGTTCTTGTGACAGTTCTTATATAACTGAGAGTGGGGCCACCCGGTGACCCCGCCCCCTCTGACATATGGGGATTTCCCTATGGCTTTCCCCATGTGGTGTCAGAGGGGGGCGGGGTCCCCCATTAAGTAAACAAGTGACCCCGCCCCCTCTGACACCATGGGGAAGCCATAGGGATGTCCCTGTGTGTCAGAGGGGGTGGGATCACTGGGTGGCCCCGCCCTCAGTTATATAAGAACTGTCACAAGAACAGAAGCATCACACAGCGGGAGCCTCCCATTGAGGTGGATTGTCCGGAGGTCGACGTGGGGAAGAAGCCGGAAAAAGATGCCGGAGGAGAAAACCGGAGGAAGAAGCAGAGGAAGATAGAGGAAGAAGCGGGGAAGAACAAGATGGAGGAAGAAGAAGAAAACCGAAGGAAGACCAGAGGAAGATGGAAGAAGAAGCGGAGAAAGAAGAATAAAGGAATTGTCAAAAACTGGCTATTGTCTTTTTTAACATTTTTGACACTTTTTTTTGTGACATAGTAGGGGTACATATGTACCCCCTTACCAAATCACACGGGGGGGCCGGGATCTGGGGGTCCCCTTGTTAAAGGGGGCTTCTAGATTCCGATAAGCCCCCCCCACCCGCAGACCCCCACAACCACCGGGCAAGGGTTGTGGGGATGAGGCCCATGTCCCCATCAACATGGGGACATTCTCCTCATGTTGAGGGCATGTGGCCTGGTACAGTTTGGGGAGGGTGCTCTCTCATCCCCCCTCTTTTCCTGCGGCCTGCCAGGTTGCGTGCTCAGATAAGGGTCTGGTATGGATTTTTAGGGGACCCCCACGCCATATTTTTTTAAATTTTGTTGTGGGGTTCCCCTTAAAATCCATACCAGACCTGAAGGGTCTGGTATGGATTTTGAGGGGGACCCCCACGTCATTTTTTTTACATTTTGGCGCAGGGTTTCCCTTAATATCCATAACAGACCTGAAGGCCCTGGTATGGAATTTGGGGGGACTCCCACACATTTTTTTTTTTAATTTTGATCCGGGGTTCCCCTTAATATTCATACCAGACCCAAAGGGCATTGTAATGGACTGCGGGGGAATCCCATGTAGTTTTTTTCAATGACTTTTCTGTGTATTGCCGAGACTCTACAATTCACTAATAGCCGCGAGTACTTTTAAATGACTTTTTTTTCCTTTAGAAATGTAATTTTGCTGTCGGACTGTTGTAAACATGGGAAATAGGGATGAGCCGAACACCCCCCGGTTCGGTTCGCACCAGAACCCGCGAACGGACCGCAAGTTCGCACGAACGTTAGAACCCCATTGACGTCTATGGGACTCGAACGTTCGAAATCAAAAGTGCTCATTTTAAAGGCTAATTTGCATGGTATTGTCCTAAAAAGGGTTTGGGGACCCGGGTCCTACCCCAGGGGACATGTATCAATGCAAAAAAAACTTTTAAAAACGGCCGTTTTTTCGGGAGCAGTGATTTTAATGATGCTTAAAGTAAAAAAAAAAAAGTGAAATATTCCTTTAAATATCGTACCTGGGGGGTGTCTATAGTATGCCTGTAAAGTGACGCGTGTTTCCCATGTTTAGAACAGTCCCTGCACCAAATGTCATTTTTAAAGGAAAAAATCTCATTTAAAACTGCTTGCGGGTTTAATGTCATGTCGGGTCATGGCAATATGGATGAAAATCAGTGAGACAAACGGCATGGGTACCCCCCAGTCCATTACCAGGCCCTTTGGGTCTTGTATGGATATTAAGGGGAACCCCGCACCCAAATTAAAATAAGGAAAGGTCCCTATATACTCTGAACAGCAGTATTCAGGCGGTGCAAACAAGACAGGGACTGTAGGTTTGTTGTTAAGTAGAATCTGTTTGTAATTTTGAACATTTTTAATGTGTTTAGCTCCAGCCAAAAAATCTTTTCTAAGCTTTTTGGAAAACATAGGGAAGGGTTATCACCCCTGTGACATTTGTTTTGCGTCTTTCCTCCTCTTCAGAAGATTTCACCTCACTTTTTTGTCCCAATGAAAAATGTTTTTGGAAAATTTGGGTTTTTTTGTGGAACAAGGATTGGAAAGCATCAGTGGAAAGGAGAAATTGTTTTCCCATATTAACTCTTACAGGAGAGAATTTCCCTTCCTTAGGGGTAGATTTCATCTCACTTCCTGTTGTCTCCTTCCGTTTGCAAGTAGGAGTCGTTTGTAAGTTAGATGTTTGAAAGTAGGGTCCTGCCCTATATACTCAGCAGAAATTTGGGCCTTAGGTGTTGCTGTGGCCAAAACACTGTAAGCCCTCACAGGGCCCTGCTGTGAAATATTAGATCAAGAATTGTAATTACATGCCCCTGTTGAACAGGAGCTGAAAAATTAGGCCTTAGGCACTGGTGCTGGTGCCACAACACTGCAACCCCTCACAGACACTCTAGTTGGAACGCAGGAACGAGCCCTGCTGCAAAGTATTGCATCAAAAATTGTAATTACACGCCCCTGTTAGACAGGGGCAGAAAAATTGGGTCTTAGGCACTGGTGCTGGTGCCACAACACTGCAACCCCTCACAGACACTCTAGTTGAAACGCAGGAACAAGCCCTGCTGCAAAGTATTGCATCAAAAATTGTAATTACACGCCCCTGTTAGACAGGGGCTGAAAAATTGGGTCTTAGGCACTGGTGCTGGTGCCACAACACTGCAACCCCTCACAGACACTCTAGTTGGAATGCAGGAACGAGCCCTGCTGCAAAGTATTACATCAAAAATTGTAATTACACGCCCCTGTTAAACAGGGGCTGAAAAATTGTGCCTTAGGCACTGGTGGTGGCGCCCAGAACCAAAAATGTTCTTACAAGCTATCAGCGTGATGATTGAGGAGGAAGAGGATAATTACTCAGGGATAGTCACTCAGCATCAGCATAGGCAGTCTTTGAAGGGATCTGAGATTTCAAAAAAAATTATTCGGTTACATCTGCATCAGGTGCTTGGTAGCTGGTGGTGATCCAAGACTGATTCATTTTTATGAAGGTCAGCCGATCGACCGAGTCGGTGGACAGACGCACCCTGTGATCGGTTACCACGCCTCCAGCAGCACTGAATGTGCGTTCCGAAAGAACGCTGGATGCAGGACAGGCCAGTAGCTCAATTGCATACTGTGCAAGCTCTGGCCAGTGATCCATCCTCAAGACCCAGTAACCCAGAGGATTTTCGGTGGGAAAGGTGTCCAAGTCTGATCTTGCCCCTAGGTATTCCTGCACCATGTAAAACAGACGCTGGCGATGGTTGCTGGAACCGATCATACCTTGGGGCTGCGGACCAAAAAATTGTCTGAACGCATCGGTCAGACGGCCACCTTCTCCACCGCTCCTTCTTTGACTGACCGAAGCCTCAGCAACACGTTGTCCAGAAACAGGAGTTTGTAACCTCCCAGTCTCTGGGAACGCGTTGCACAGACCTTTCTGCAAGGCCTCCCGAAGATGTTTCATCCTCTGCTCCCTCTGCGATGGCAAGATAAGGTCCGCAACCTTACCCTTGTAACGTGGATCAAGGAGGGTTGCCAGCCAGTATTGGTCCTTCTCCTTGATACCACGAATACGAGGATCCTTACGCAGGCTTTGCAGGATCAGGGAGGCCATGCAGCGTAGGTTTGCTGAGGCATTCGGTCCGGAGTCCTCTGGGTCACTAAGGACAACAACGTCCGCAGCCACCTCCTCCCAGCCACGTACAAGTCCATGTGTTCCTTGGGACTGATCCCTTAAAGACTGCTGATGCTGAGTGCCAGGCTCCACCTCCATACTGACACAATCTTCCTCCTCCTCCTCCTCCTCCTCCTCGTCCTCTTCCTGTGTGATCGGCGGGCACGCAGGAACACTGTCTGGATAAAGGGGGCCTTGAGAGCTAAGGAAGTCCTCCTCTTCCTGCCTCTGTTCTGCCTCAAGTGCCCTGTCCATTATTCCACGCAGCGTGTGCTCCAACAGGTGGACAAGGGGGACAGTGTCACTGATGCATGCACTGTCAGTGCTCACCATCCTCGTGGCCTCCTCGAATGGTGACAGGACAGTGCATGCATCCCTGATCATGGCCCACTGGCGTGGGGAAAAAAAACCAAGGTCCCCTGACCCTGTCCTGGTGCCATAGTCGCACAGGTACTCATTGATGGCCCTCTGCTGCGTGTGCAGCCGCTGCAGCATGGCCAACGTCGAGTTCCACCTGGTGGGCATGTCACAGATTAGGCGGTTCTTGGGCAGGTTAAACTCCTTTTGGAGGTCCGTCAGCCGAGCACTGGCATTATATGACCGGCGGAAATGCACACAGACTTTCCTGGCCTGCCTCAGGACATCCTGTAAGCCCGGGTACCTGCCCAAGAACCGCTGCACCACCAAGTTAAGGACGTGAGCCAAACAGGGCACATGGGTCAGTTGTCCCTGTCGGAGGGCAGAGAGGAGGTTGGTGCCATTGTCGCAAACCACCATTCCTGCCTTAAGTTGGCGTGGCGTCAACCACCTCTGAACCTGCCCCTGCAGAGCTGACAGAACCTCTGCCCCAGTGTGGCTCCTGTCCCCCAAGCACACCAGCTCAAGCACCGCATGGCATCTTTTGGCCTGCGTACTTGCGTAGCCCCTTGAACGCCTACGGAGCACCGCTGGTTCCGAGGAAGAGGCCATGGAGGAAGAAGAAGAGGAGGGGGTGGAGGAGAGAGGTGTGTCACAATCAGCATTTTGGAGGCGTGGTGGCGGAACAACCTCCAACACTACTGCACCTTGTCCTGCATCCTTCCCAGCTGCCAGCAGAGTCACCCAATGCGCCGTGAAACTTAAGTAACGTCCCTGTCCATGCCTGCTGGACCATGAGTCAGCGGTAATATGCACCTTACCGCTGACCGCCCTGTCCAGCGAGGCATGGACATTGCCTTCCACATGCCGGTAGAGAGCCGGAATCGCCTTCCGTGAGAAAAAGTGGCGTTTGGGTACCTGCCACTGAGGAACCGCACATTCCACAAACTCACGGAAGGGGGCAGAGTCTACCAACTGAAAAGGCAGCAGTTGAAGTGCTAGCAATTTTGCCAAGCTAGCATTCAACCGCTGGGCATGTGGATGGCTGGGAGCAAACTTCTTTCGGCGGTGCAGCAGCTGGGGCAGGGAAATTTGCCTGGTACAATCTGACGTCGGTGTACCAAAAGCAGATTGCCCATAAGTACTTGGCTGTGACACACCTAATTCTACACCTTCATTCCTCTCACTGCAGGTCGCAGAGAGGACTGAAGGTCTAGTGGGGTTGGAAATCTCAGCTGATGAGGAGCAAGGAGAGATCGTCTTTGTTCTTTGGTGTGGGTCTTTTAGATACGCTTGCCAACGAACTGCATGGCAGGTCAACATATGTCTGGTCAAGCATGTGGTACCCAAGCGGGAGATGTTTTGGCCACGCGAGATACGCTTGAGACATATGTTGCAAATAGCAGCGGTGCGATCTGATGCACTCGTCTCAAAAAAGGCCCACACCAAAGAACTTTTTGAATAACGCGCAGAGACTGCAGCGCCCTGCACATGTGGAGCTTTGGGGTGTGATGCAGTCAATGTGCTGCCCTTAGGCTGGCCCCTGGAGGGCATCCTGCCTAGTTGGTGATGTGCCACCTCCTCCTCCTCCTCCTCCTCCTCTCTCCTATCAGGCACCCACGTTGAGTCAGTGACCTCATCATCCCCTCCCTCCTCATCACTGGAGCAAACCTGGCAGTATGCTGCAGCAGGGGGAGCATGACTGCCAGATTGCTGTCCTTCTTGGGCACCCCCTCTGTCCGTGCTCATGTTACTGCCTTCATTGAGCTCAGTATCATCATCAGAGCCTTCCAAACGCTGGGCATCCTCCTGGAGCATGTACCCAACACTGTGGTCAAACAGTTCGAGGGAATCCTCATGAGGACATGGTGGAGCTAGGGAAGGAGTCACTGATGACATTGAGCTGAGGGAAGAGGCCGCTGCTTTGCCAGACAAAGCACCCTGGGCATGGGTGAGAGAGGATGAGGAGGATGAGGACGGCTTGGTCATCCACTCGACCAAGTCTTCCGCATGTTGCGGCTCAACACGGCCAGCTGCCGAAAAAAAGGCCAAGCGTGTCCCATGGCCACGTGCTGATGAGGATGCACCGTCTCCACGACCAGCACTAGACACAGAGCCTGCTTGCCCTCTCTTATTGGCTTGTGACTGTCTGCCTCTCCTTCTTGGCCTTCCAGACATACTAATGGCCTGTAGCTGCACTAAGCTGGGATAGAACACCTGTAATTTTCTTCAGGTAGCTTTATATACTGTAACCAGACAAGCCTGCCTGTCAGTAGGAAGATAACAGGAACGGATCTAGCTGAACACTGTGAGCAGGACGTACTGCACTAAATGTATATAGCAGGAACGGATCTAGCTGAACACTGTGAGCAGGACGCACTGCACTGAATGTAAATAGCAGGAACGGATCTAGCTGAACACTGTGAGCAGGACGCACTGCACTGAATGTAAATAGCAAGAACGGATCTAGCTGAACACTGTGAGCAGGACGCACTGCACTGAATGTAAATAGTCTAGCTGCCTGACCGTGGTACTAATAGGATCAAAAAGAACACCTGTAATTTTCTTAAGGTAGCTTTATATACTGTAACCAGACAAGCCTGCCTGTCAGTAGGAAGATAACAGGAACGGATCTAGCTGAACACTGTGAGCAGGACACACTGTACTAAATGTAAATAGTCTAGCTGCCTGACCGTGGTACTAATAGGATCAAAAAGAACACCTGTAATTTTCTTCAGGTAGCTTTATATACTGTAACCAGACAAGCCTGCCTGTCAGTAGGAAGATAACAGGAACGGATCTAGCTGAACACTGTGAGCAGGACGTACTGCACTAAATGTATATAGCAGGAACGGATCTAGCTGAACACTGTGAGCAGGACGCACTGCACTGAATGTAAATAGCAGGAACGGATCTAGCTGAACACTGTGAGCAGGACGCACTGCACTGAATGTAAATAGCAGGAACGGATCTAGCTGAACACTGTGAGCAGGACGCACTGCACTGAATGTAAATAGCAGGAACGGATCTAGCTGAACACTGTGAGCAGGACGCACTGCACTGAATGTAAATAGCAGGAACGGATCTAGCTGAACACTGTGAGCAGGACGCACTGCACTGAATGTAAATAGCAGGAACGGATCTAGCTGAACACTGTGAGCAGGACGCACTGCACTGAATGTAAATAGCAGGAACGGATCTAGCTGAACACTGTGAGCAGGACGCACTGCACTGAATGTAAACAGCAGGAACGGATGTAGCTAAACACTGTGAGCAGGACGCACTGCACTGAATGTAAATAGCAGGAACGGATCTAGCTGAACACTGTGAGCAGGACGCACTGCACTGAATGTAAATAGCAGGAACGGATGTAGCTGAACACTGTGAGCAGGACGCACTGCACTAAATGTAAATACCAGGAACGGATCTAGCTGAACACTGTGAGCAGGACGCACTGCACTGAATGTAAATAGCAGGAACGGATCTAGCTGAACACTGTGAGCAGGACGCACTGCACTGAATGTAAATAGCAGGAACGGATCTAGCTGAACACTGTGAGCAGGACGCACTGCACTGAATGTAAATAGCAGGAACGGATCTAGCTGAACACTGTGAGCAGGACGCACTGCACTGAATGTAAATAGCAGGAACGGATCTAGCTGAACACTGTGAGCAGGACGCACTGCACTGAATGTAAATAGCAGGAACGGATCTAGCTGAACACTGTAAGCAGGACGCACTGCACTGAATGTAAATAGCAGGAACGGATCTAGCTGAACACTGTGAGCAGGACGCACTGCACTGAATGTAAATAGCAGGAACGGATCTAGCTGAACACTGTGAGCAGGACACACTGCACTAAATGTAAATAGTCTAGATAGAAGATAACAGGAACGGATCTAGCTAAACTGAATACAGTGTATATATATATATGCAACACCTGGGATGCATATATATACACAATACACTGTAAGTGCAGCTAACTGACTGACTGTTCTGCCTAATCTATCTAACTCAAATCAAATGACACTGTCTCTCTCTCTCTCTATCTCTCAGCACACCGGAACACACACTACACAGGGCCGCCGTGCAGGCGGCCTTATATAGTGTGGGGTGTGTACTAAATCCCCTGAGCCATAATTGGCCAAAGCCACCCTGGCTTTGGCCAATTACAGCTCTCTCTACTGACGGCGCTGTGATTGGCCAAGCATGCGGGTCATAGTGCATGCTTGGCCAATCATCAGCCAGCAATGCACTGCGATGCCGCAGTGAATTATGGGCCGTGACGCGCCACACGAATTTGGCGCGAACGGCCCATATCGTTCGCAATTCGACGGACGGTCGAACAGCCGATGTTCGAGTCGAACATGGGTTCGACTCGAACACGAAGCTCATCCCTAATGGGAAACATGCGCCACTTTACAGGCATACTATAGACACCCCCCAGATATGAATTTTAAAGGAATATTTCACTTTTATTGTTTCACTTTAAGCATTATTAAAATTACTGCTCCTGAGAAAAACGGCCGTTTTTAAAACTTTTTTTTGCATTGATACATGTCTCCTGGGGCAGGACCCAGGTCCCCAAACACTTTTTATGACAATAACTTGCATAATATTAACCTTTAAAATTAGCACTTTTGATTTCTCCGTTAGACTTTTAAAGGTTTTTCCGCGGCTTTCGAATTTGCCGCGAACACCCCAAATTGTTCACTATTCGGCAAAGGGGCGAACAGCTGATGTTCATTCTGCTCCTTGCACCTTGATGACAGTATGCACATCTCTGGACTTTGCTTTATACCTCAAACCAAGGGTAATATTTGGTCTTTTATCTATGGTCTTTTGTGCTATCCTTCTAACCATCACTCATCCCTTGGTGAGCGACTCACCTGTTTCTACCTTATACTTACTAAGTGGGATTGAAGGGAAATAAATAGGGATTTTGAATGAACGTATGGTCTGGTAAGACACCATTGTTCCATCCCTCGGGACTTTAAATGAAACTGTAGCCTGGTAAGGCTGCAAATTTCCATCCCTGTCATGCATCAAAAAAGGGGGGGAGGAAAGGAGCAAGGGGAGTGGGACTTTATATGAAACACAAGGTTGCAAAAAGGTAAGTGGGTGAAGAATACAAGTTTTATTAATTGCCATCTGAAATAACCATCCATAACATTTAATTACAACAGTATTGGTATACATTGGTATATGGCATAGATTCATAAAAACAAGTTCATATAAAATGGCAATCAATCATCCTTCCAGAGTTCACCACTATGGTCATTGTATAAACAATAATACACCGTAAAACTTGCAAAACCCATGGCCTTATTGGTCCTAGTGAGGGTATTGAGTGTGAGCTTGATGTAATGGTAATATTAATTAGAAGTAAAACGTATGGCAGCTCTACGCGTTTCGTGGCTAGCGGGCCACTCGTCAGGAGCAAGCACAAGATGTATCTACAAATAAAGAGTGAAATATTATAATGAGGGTAAATGGGTATGGTAATGGGGTATAGAACCCACAAGTCAATTACCTGTTACTGGTGGGTATCAGTGTAGTTTTGGCGCGAAAGCGGGGTACCATGACTCTCCGGATAACTACTCCCAACCGGGAGCCGCGGCGGACATCTCGCCCAAGATACCCAGACAGGCGTCGGCCAGGGCAGGCACAAGAAGGCAAGGCAACCTAGGGGAGATGTTGTGGTCAGCTGGGCAAGAAAGAACAAAGAGGAAGTGTGTGAGTGGAGCCAGTGGAAGGACGGTGAAGGGGGTGAGGAGCCAGCCAGTGGGGCCTGGGGGTGGGTGTGAAGAGAGGAGTGAATACTAATGATGGCAACCGATAGGGGGTGAAACGTGAGGAACCAGGGGGAGGTGAGAGTGACAGGGGTGGAGAAGGTGGATGACTGCCGTGAAAATTGGTGCCTGGGGGATAGGGGGGAAGTGGTGTGAATGCACAAATTACCTGAGTGAAGAGTGGTTGTGTCCAGCAGCCGTGTGTGCAGCTCAAAAGTGAGCAGTGAAGGAAGCCTTGACTGCCGGTGCCCGCCCCAGGGACGTCCACATAGGCGCCGGGACGATGACGCCGCCGACGTCACGCCAGCGCAGCAGAAGGGGGGCGGGGGAAGACCGGCGGCAGGAGGGATCCAGCTGACGCTCGATCCACCGCCATCGGAAGTCCCCCAGTCCGCCCGCGAGCGTGGTCACCGCAGACATGGGCGGAGCAGTGCTGGATACGCACCGCACGTCCAGCCTGGGATGCGCGACGTTGACGCGCAGTGATGGCACCCGCCCCTTCTCGAACAAAGGGGGAGGGGCCGCCAGGCACGTCACAGCTCCCGGAAGTGGAGAACCAGCCGGGCAGCAGGCAATCCCGACAAGATTCACACCACCTCTAAAGCTGAATCCAATTGAAATCAGTTAATGGTTGAAATATAATAAAAAAAGATGATTGAAAAACATACAATTGGTTGAAGGGTAGCTAAATTAGGAAATGTACAAGGATCAAAAGGATTTTACATGGGAAGAAGGTTGCAAGAATGGGGGGTAATGCTGAAGTAGATAATAGAGCAAACCAAGTGTTTCCATCCCTATGAATAATTAATAAGTGGGATTGAAGGGAAATAAATAGGGACTTTGAATGAACGTATGGTCTGGTAAGACACCATTGTTCCATCCCTCGGGACTTTAAATGAAACTGTAGCCTGGTAAGGCTGCAAATTTCCATCCCTGTCATGCATCAAAAAAGGGGGGGAGGAAAGGAGCAAGGGGAGTGGGACTTTATATGAAACACAAGGTTGCAAAAAGGTAAGTGGGTGAAGAATACAAGTTTTATTAATTGCCATCTGAAATAACCATCCATAACATTTAATTACAACAGTATTGGTATACATTGGTATATGGCATAGATTCATAAAAACAAGTTCATATAAAATGGCAATCAATCATCCTTCCAGAGTTCACCACTATGGTCATTGTATAAACAATAATACACCGTAAAACTTGCAAAACCCATGGCCTTATTGGTCCTAGTGAGGGTATTGAGTGTGAGCTTGATGTAATGGTAATATTAATTAGAAGTAAAACGTATGGCAGCTCTACGCGTTTCGTGGCTAGCGGGCCACTCGTCAGGAGCAAGCACAAGATGTATCTACAAATAAAGAGTGAAATATTATAATGAGGGTAAATGGGTATGGTAATGGGGTATAGAACCCACAAGTCAATTACCTGTTACTGGTGGGTATCAGTGTAGTTTTGGCGCGAAAGCGGGGTACCATGACTCTCCGGATAACTACTCCCAACCGGGAGCCGCGGCGGACATCTCGCCCAAGATACCCAGACAGGCGTCGGCCAGGGCAGGCACAAGAAGGCAAGGCAACCTAGGGGAGATGTTGTGGTCAGCTGGGCAAGAAAGAACAAAGAGGAAGTGTGTGAGTGGAGCCAGTGGAAGGACGGTGAAGGGGGTGAGGAGCCAGCCAGTGGGGCCTGGGGGTGGGTGTGAAGAGAGGAGTGAATACAAATGATGGCAACCGATAGGGGGTGAAACGTGAGGAACCAGGGGGAGGTGAGAGTGACAGGGGTGGAGAAGGTGGATGACTGCCGTGAAAATTGGTGCCTGGGGGATAGGGGGGAAGTGGTGTGAATGCACAAATTACCTGAGTGAAGAGTGGTTGTGTCCAGCAGCCGTGTGTGCAGCTCAAAAGTGAGCAGTGAAGGAAGCCTTGACTGCCGGTGCCCGCCCCAGGGACGTCCACATAGGCGCCGGGACGATGACGCCGCCGACGTCACGCCAGCGCAGCAGAAGGGGGGCGGGGGAAGACCGGCGGCAGGAGGGATCCAGCTGACGCTCGATCCACCGCCATCGGAAGTCCCCCAGTCCGCCCGCGAGCGTGGTCACCGCAGACATGGGCGGAGCAGTGCTGGATACGCACCGCACGTCCAGCCTGGGATGCGCGACGTTGACGCGCAGTGATGGCACCCGCCCCTTCTCGAACAAAGGGGGAGGGGCCGCCAGGCACGTCACAGCTCCCGGAAGTGGAGAACCAGCCGGGCAGCAGGCAATCCCGACAAGATTCACACCACCTCTAAAGCTGAATCCAATTGAAATCAGTTAATGGTTGAAATATAATAAAAAAAGATGATTGAAAAACATACAATTGGTTGAAGGGTAGCTAAATTAGGAAATGTACAAGGATCAAAAGGATTTTACATGGGAAGAAGGTTGCAAGAATGGGGGGTAATGCTGAAGTAGATAATAGAGCAAACCAAGTGTTTCCATCCCTATGAATAATTAATAAGTGGGATTGAAGGGAAATAAATAGGGACTTTGAATGAACGTATGGTCTGGTAAGACACCATTGTTCCATCCCTCGGGACTTTAAATGAAACTGTAGCCTGGTAAGGCTGCAAATTTCCATCCCTGTCATGCATCAAAAAAGGGGGGGAGGAAAGGAGCAAGGGGAGTGGGACTTTATATGAAACACAAGGTTGCAAAAAGGTAAGTGGGTGAAGAATACAAGTTTTATTAATTGCCATCTGAAATAACCATCCATAACATTTAATTACAACAGTATTGGTATACATTGGTATATGGCATAGATTCATAAAAACAAGTTCATATAAAATGGCAATCAATCATCCTTCCAGAGTTCACCACTATGGTCATTGTATAAACAATAATACACCGTAAAACTTGCAAAACCCATGGCCTTATTGGTCCTAGTGAGGGTATTGAGTGTGAGCTTGATGTAATGGTAATATTAATTAGAAGTAAAACGTATGGCAGCTCTACGCGTTTCGTGGCTAGCGGGCCACTCGTCAGGAGCAAGCACAAGATGTATCTACAAATAAAGAGTGAAATATTATAATGAGGGTAAATGGGTATGGTAATGGGGTATAGAACCCACAAGTCAATTACCTGTTACTGGTGGGTATCAGTGTAGTTTTGGCGCGAAAGCGGGGTACCATGACTCTCCGGATAACTACTCCCAACCGGGAGCCGCGGCGGACATCTCGCCCAAGATACCCAGACAGGCGTCGGCCAGGGCAGGCACAAGAAGGCAAGGCAACCTAGGGGAGATGTTGTGGTCAGCTGGGCAAGAAAGAACAAAGAGGAAGTGTGTGAGTGGAGCCAGTGGAAGGACGGTGAAGGGGGTGAGGAGCCAGCCAGTGGGGCCTGGGGGTGGGTGTGAAGAGAGGAGTGAATACTAATGATGGCAACCGATAGGGGGTGAAACGTGAGGAACCAGGGGGAGGTGAGAGTGACAGGGGTGGAGAAGGTGGATGACTGCCGTGAAAATTGGTGCCTGGGGGATAGGGGGGAAGTGGTGTGAATGCACAAATTACCTGAGTGAAGAGTGGTTGTGTCCAGCAGCCGTGTGTGCAGCTCAAAAGTGAGCAGTGAAGGAAGCCTTGACTGCCGGTGCCCGCCCCAGGGACGTCCACATAGGCGCCGGGACGATGACGCCGCCGACGTCACGCCAGCGCAGCAGAAGGGGGGCGGGGGAAGACCGGCGGCAGGAGGGATCCAGCTGACGCTCGATCCACCGCCATCGGAAGTCCCCCAGTCCGCCCGCGAGCGTGGTCACCGCAGACATGGGCGGAGCAGTGCTGGATACGCACCGCACGTCCAGCCTGGGATGCGCGACGTTGACGCGCAGTGATGGCACCCGCCCCTTCTCGAACAAAGGGGGAGGGGCCGCCAGGCACGTCACAGCTCCCGGAAGTGGAGAACCAGCCGGGCAGCAGGCAATCCCGACAAGATTCACACCACCTCTAAAGCTGAATCCAATTGAAATCAGTTAATGGTTGAAATATAATAAAAAAAGATGATTGAAAAACATACAATTGGTTGAAGGGTAGCTAAATTAGGAAATGTACAAGGATCAAAAGGATTTTACATGGGAAGAAGGTTGCAAGAATGGGGGGTAATGCTGAAGTAGATAATAGAGCAAACCAAGTGTTTCCATCCCTATGAATAATTAATAAGTGGGATTGAAGGGAAATAAATAGGGACTTTGAATGAACGTATGGTCTGGTAAGACACCATTGTTCCATCCCTCGGGACTTTAAATGAAACTGTAGCCTGGTAAGGCTGCAAATTTCCATCCCTGTCATGCATCAAAAAAGGGGGGGAGGAAAGGAGCAAGGGGAGTGGAACTTTATATGAAACACAAGGTTGCAAAAAGGTAAGTGGGTGAAGAATACAAGTTTTATTAATTGCCATCTGAAATAACCATCCATAACATTTAATTACAACAGTATTGGTATACATTGGTATATGGCATAGATTCATAAAAACAAGTTCATATAAAATGGCAATCAATCATCCTTCCAGAGTTCACCACTATGGTCATTGTATAAACAATAATACACCGTAAAACTTGCAAAACCCATGGCCTTATTGGTCCTAGTGAGGGTATTGAGTGTGAGCTTGATGTAATGGTAATATTAATTAGAAGTAAAACGTATGGCAGCTCTACGCGTTTCGTGGCTAGCGGGCCACTCGTCAGGAGCAAGCACAAGATGTATCTACAAATAAAGAGTGAAATATTATAATGAGGGTAAATGGGTATGGTAATGGGGTATAGAACCCACAAGTCAATTACCTGTTACTGGTGGGTATCAGTGTAGTTTTGGCGCGAAAGCGGGGTACCATGACTCTCCGGATAACTACTCCCAACCGGGAGCCGCGGCGGACATCTCGCCCAAGATACCCAGACAGGCGTCGGCCAGGGCAGGCACAAGAAGGCAAGGCAACCTAGGGGAGATGTTGTGGTCAGCTGGGCAAGAAAGAACAAAGAGGAAGTGTGTGAGTGGAGCCAGTGGAAGGACGGTGAAGGGGGTGAGGAGCCAGCCAGTGGGGCCTGGGGGTGGGTGTGAAGAGAGGAGTGAATACTAATGATGGCAACCGATAGGGGGTGAAACGTGAGGAACCAGGGGGAGGTGAGAGTGACAGGGGTGGAGAAGGTGGATGACTGCCGTGAAAATTGGTGCCTGGGGGATAGGGGGGAAGTGGTGTGAATGCACAAATTACCTGAGTGAAGAGTGGTTGTGTCCAGCAGCCGTGTGTGCAGCTCAAAAGTGAGCAGTGAAGGAAGCCTTGACTGCCGGTGCCCGCCCCAGGGACGTCCACATAGGCGCCGGGACGATGACGCCGCCGACGTCACGCCAGCGCAGCAGAAGGGGGGCGGGGGAAGACCGGCGGCAGGAGGGATCCAGCTGACGCTCGATCCACCGCCATCGGAAGTCCCCCAGTCCGCCCGCGAGCGTGGTCACCGCAGACATGGGCGGAGCAGTGCTGGATACGCACCGCACGTCCAGCCTGGGATGCGCGACGTTGACGCGCAGTGATGGCACCCGCCCCTTCTCGAACAAAGGGGGAGGGGCCGCCAGGCACGTCACAGCTCCCGGAAGTGGAGAACCAGCCGGGCAGCAGGCAATCCCGACAAGATTCACACCACCTCTAAAGCTGGATCCAATTGAAATCAGTTAATGGTTGAAATATAATAAAAAAAGATGATTGAAAAACATACAATTGGTTGAAGGGTAGCTAAATTAGGAAATGTACAAGGATCAAAAGGATTTTACATGGGAAGAAGGTTGCAAGAATGGGGGGTAATGCTGAAGTAGATAATAGAGCAAACCAAGTGTTTCCATCCCTATGAATAATTAATAAGTGGGATTGAAGGGAAATAAATAGGGACTTTGAATGAACGTATGGTCTGGTAAGACACCATTGTTCCATCCCTCGGGACTTTAAATGAAACTGTAGCCTGGTAAGGCTGCAAATTTCCATCCCTGTCATGCATCAAAAAAGGGGGGGAGGAAAGGAGCAAGGGGAGTGGGACTTTATATGAAACACAAGGTTGCAAAAAGGTAAGTGGGTGAAGAATACAAGTTTTATTAATTGCCATCTGAAATAACCATCCATAACATTTAATTACAACAGTATTGGTATACATTGGTATATGGCATAGATTCATAAAAACAAGTTCATATAAAATGGCAATCAATCATCCTTCCAGAGTTCACCACTATGGTCATTGTATAAACAATAATACACCGTAAAACTTGCAAAACCCATGGCCTTATTGGTCCTAGTGAGGGTATTGAGTGTGAGCTTGATGTAATGGTAATATTAATTAGAAGTAAAACGTATGGCAGCTCTACGCGTTTCGTGGCTAGCGGGCCACTCGTCAGGAGCAAGCACAAGATGTATCTACAAATAAAGAGTGAAATATTATAATGAGGGTAAATGGGTATGGTAATGGGGTATAGAACCCACAAGTCAATTACCTGTTACTGGTGGGTATCAGTGTAGTTTTGGCGCGAAAGCGGGGTACCATGACTCTCCGGATAACTACTCCCAACCGGGAGCCGCGGCGGACATCTCGCCCAAGATACCCAGACAGGCGTCGGCCAGGGCAGGCACAAGAAGGCAAGGCAACCTAGGGGAGATGTTGTGGTCAGCTGGGCAAGAAAGAACAAAGAGGAAGTGTGTGAGTGGAGCCAGTGGAAGGACGGTGAAGGGGGTGAGGAGCCAGCCAGTGGGGCCTGGGGGTGGGTGTGAAGAGAGGAGTGAATACTAATGATGGCAACCGATAGGGGGTGAAACGTGAGGAACCAGGGGGAGGTGAGAGTGACAGGGGTGGAGAAGGTGGATGACTGCCGTGAAAATTGGTGCCTGGGGGATAGGGGGGAAGTGGTGTGAATGCACAAATTACCTGAGTGAAGAGTGGTTGTGTCCAGCAGCCGTGTGTGCAGCTCAAAAGTGAGCAGTGAAGGAAGCCTTGACTGCCGGTGCCCGCCCCAGGGACGTCCACATAGGCGCCGGGACGATGACGCCGCCGACGTCACGCCAGCGCAGCAGAAGGGGGGCGGGGGAAGACCGGCGGCAGGAGGGATCCAGCTGACGCTCGATCCACCGCCATCGGAAGTCCCCCAGTCCGCCCGCGAGCGTGGTCACCGCAGACATGGGCGGAGCAGTGCTGGATACGCACCGCACGTCCAGCCTGGGATGCGCGACGTTGACGCGCAGTGATGGCACCCGCCCCTTCTCGAACAAAGGGGGAGGGGCCGCCAGGCACGTCACAGCTCCCGGAAGTGGAGAACCAGCCGGGCAGCAGGCAATCCCGACAAGATTCACACCACCTCTAAAGCTGGATCCAATTGAAATCAGTTAATGGTTGAAATATAATAAAAAAAGATGATTGAAAAACATACAATTGGTTGAAGGGTAGCTAAATTAGGAAATGTACAAGGATCAAAAGGATTTTACATGGGAAGAAGGTTGCAAGAATGGGGGGTAATGCTGAAGTAGATAATAGAGCAAACCAAGTGTTTCCATCCCTATGAATAATTAATAAGTGGGATTGAAGGGAAATAAATAGGGACTTTGAATGAACGTATGGTCTGGTAAGACACCATTGTTCCATCCCTCGGGACTTTAAATGAAACTGTAGCCTGGTAAGGCTGCAAATTTCCATCCCTGTCATGCATCAAAAAAGGGGGGGAGGAAAGGAGCAAGGGGAGTGGGACTTTATATGAAACACAAGGTTGCAAAAAGGTAAGTGGGTGAAGAATACAAGTTTTATTAATTGCCATCTGAAATAACCATCCATAACATTTAATTACAACAGTATTGGTATACATTGGTATATGGCATAGATTCATAAAAACAAGTTCATATAAAATGGCAATCAATCATCCTTCCAGAGTTCACCACTATGGTCATTGTATAAACAATAATACACCGTAAAACTTGCAAAACCCATGGCCTTATTGGTCCTAGTGAGGGTATTGAGTGTGAGCTTGATGTAATGGTAATATTAATTAGAAGTAAAACGTATGGCAGCTCTACGCGTTTCGTGGCTAGCGGGCCACTCGTCAGGAGCAAGCACAAGATGTATCTACAAATAAAGAGTGAAATATTATAATGAGGGTAAATGGGTATGGTAATGGGGTATAGAACCCACAAGTCAATTACCTGTTACTGGTGGGTATCAGTGTAGTTTTGGCGCGAAAGCGGGGTACCATGACTCTCCGGATAACTACTCCCAACCGGGAGCCGCGGCGGACATCTCGCCCAAGATACCCAGACAGGCGTCGGCCAGGGCAGGCACAAGAAGGCAAGGCAACCTAGGGGAGATGTTGTGGTCAGCTGGGCAAGAAAGAACAAAGAGGAAGTGTGTGAGTGGAGCCAGTGGAAGGACGGTGAAGGGGGTGAGGAGCCAGCCAGTGGGGCCTGGGGGTGGGTGTGAAGAGAGGAGTGAATACTAATGATGGCAACCGATAGGGGGTGAAACGTGAGGAACCAGGGGGAGGTGAGAGTGACAGGGGTGGAGAAGGTGGATGACTGCCGTGAAAATTGGTGCCTGGGGGATAGGGGGGAAGTGGTGTGAATGCACAAATTACCTGAGTGAAGAGTGGTTGTGTCCAGCAGCCGTGTGTGCAGCTCAAAAGTGAGCAGTGAAGGAAGCCTTGACTGCCGGTGCCCGCCCCAGGGACGTCCACATAGGCGCCGGGACGATGACGCCGCCGACGTCACGCCAGCGCAGCAGAAGGGGGGCGGGGGAAGACCGGCGGCAGGAGGGATCCAGCTGACGCTCGATCCACCGCCATCGGAAGTCCCCCAGTCCGCCCGCGAGCGTGGTCACCGCAGACATGGGCGGAGCAGTGCTGGATACGCACCGCACGTCCAGCCTGGGATGCGCGACGTTGACGCGCAGTGATGGCACCCGCCCCTTCTCGAACAAAGGGGGAGGGGCCGCCAGGCACGTCACAGCTCCCGGAAGTGGAGAACCAGCCGGGCAGCAGGCAATCCCGACAAGATTCACACCACCTCTAAAGCTGAATCCAATTGAAATCAGTTAATGGTTGAAATATAATAAAAAAAGATGATTGAAAAACATACAATTGGTTGAAGGGTAGCTAAATTAGGAAATGTACAAGGATCAAAAGGATTTTACATGGGAAGAAGGTTGCAAGAATGGGGGGTAATGCTGAAGTAGATAATAGAGCAAACCAAGTGTTTCCATCCCTATGAATAATTAATAAGTGGGATTGAAGGGAAATAAATAGGGACTTTGAATGAACGTATGGTCTGGTAAGACACCATTGTTCCATCCCTCGGGACTTTAAATGAAACTGTAGCCTGGTAAGGCTGCAAATTTCCATCCCTGTCATGCATCAAAAAAGGGGGGGAGGAAAGGAGCAAGGGGAGTGGGACTTTATATGAAACACAAGGTTGCAAAAAGGTAAGTGGGTGAAGAATACAAGTTTTATTAATTGCCATCTGAAATAACCATCCATAACATTTAATTACAACAGTATTGGTATACATTGGTATATGGCATAGATTCATAAAAACAAGTTCATATAAAATGGCAATCAATCATCCTTCCAGAGTTCACCACTATGGTCATTGTATAAACAATAATACACCGTAAAACTTGCAAAACCCATGGCCTTATTGGTCCTAGTGAGGGTATTGAGTGTGAGCTTGATGTAATGGTAATATTAATTAGAAGTAAAACGTATGGCAGCTCTACGCGTTTCGTGGCTAGCGGGCCACTCGTCAGGAGCAAGCACAAGATGTATCTACAAATAAAGAGTGAAATATTATAATGAGGGTAAATGGGTATGGTAATGGGGTTATAGAACCCACAAGTCAATTGCCTGTTACTGGTGGGTATCAGTGTAGTTTTGGCGCGAAAGCGGGGTACCATGACTCTCCGGATAACTACTCCCAACCGGGAGCCGCGGCGACATCTCGCCCAAGATACCCAGACAGGCGTCGGCCAGGGCAGGCACAAGAAGGCAAGGCAACCTAGGGGAGATGTTGTGGTCAGCTGGGCAAGAAAGAACAAAGAGGAAGTGTGTGAGTGGAGCCAGTGGAAGGACGGTGAAGGGGGTGAGGAGCCAGCCAGTGGGGCCTGGGGGTGGGTGTGAAGAGAGGAGTGAATACTAATGATGGCAACCGATAGGGGTGAAACGTGAGGAACCAGGGGGAGGTGAGAGTGACAGGGGTGGAGAAGGTGGATGACTGCCGTGAAAATTGGTGCCTGGGGGATAGGGGGGAAGTGGTGTGAATGCACAAATTACCTGAGTGAAGAGTGGTTGTGTCCAGCAGCCGTGTGTGCAGCTCAAAAGTGAGCAGTGAAGGAAGCCTTGACTGCCGGTGCCCGCCCCAGGGACGTCCACATAGGCGCCGGGACGATGACGCCGCCGACGTCACGCCAGCGCAGCAGAAGGGGGGCGGGGGAAGACCGGCGGCAGGAGGGATCCAGCTGACGCTCGATCCACCGCCATCGGAAGTCCCCCAGTCCGCCCGCGAGCGTGGTCACCGCAGACATGGGCGGAGCAGTGCTGGATACGCACCGCACGTCCAGCCTGGGATGCGCGACGTTGACGCGCAGTGATGGCACCCGCCCCTTCTCGAACAAAGGGGGAGGGGCCGCCAGGCACGTCACAGCTCCCGGAAGTGGAGAACCAGCCGGGCAGCAGGCAATCCCGACAAGATTCACACCACCTCTAAAGCTGAATCCAATTGAAATCAGTTAATGGTTGAAATATAATAAAAAAAGATGATTGAAAAACATACAATTGGTTGAAGGGTAGCTAAATTAGGAAATGTACAAGGATCAAAAGGATTTTACATGGGAAGAAGGTTGCAAGAATGGGGGGTAATGCTGACCACTTACCTTTTTGCAACCTTGTGTTTCATATAAAGTCCCACTCCCCTTGCTCCTTTCCTCCCCCCCTTTTTTGATGCATGACAGGGATGGAAATTTGCAGCCTTACCAGGCTACAGT